>CAMRHE010000432.1:1200000-1504030 GCA_947044405.1 Leptodactylus fallax
AGTGGGGATCGGTTAGTAAATAGGGCCCATTACCTGCTGGTGTTACATCAACAGGTAACGGCCTATTAAAAAAAAAAAATAAAAAAATCAGGGGCCTGCCGAGACCCCTATTGTCCCGGGCCCTGTGGCATCCGCTACAGCTGCTACCCCGGTATTTACGCCACTGACTGGACTGCCATACTGGATTTCAGCATTCTTATAAATTGAAACGTTTTTAAACTACTCATGTCCCCTGCAGCAAAACGCATGGCTGCTGCTCGAGCTAATGAAAACTCTAAGCAGACCCAAGCCCGTCTCCAATCTGAAAAGGTATGTCCCAGACAACAGCAAGCTGCTGAAACAACCCAGCAGACCCAAGCCCATCTCCAATCTGACAAGGCATTGTCAGCCACATGCACACAGCTGCACTCCATGTTTCCATAACAAACCAGCCATTTTTCTTCACTGCTTTTTGTCAGCTTTAAAGGGGCAGGGCGCTGTGGATGACATTGTTACACAAGGTTACATTCACACAGCTTTACTCCAGGTTTTCCATAACAAACGATTGCAGGTCTTTCACTGAAATCCAAACTGAGATACACATGATCACATGACGCTTATGGACCAATGGAAAATTGCAGGTTCTTCAGGCTTGACATACACACAGCTTTACACCAGGTTTCCATAGCAACCAAGCTATTTATGACCTGTATGAGTCAATCGCAGGTACTTAAATATTCACTCATATGACGTGCATCAGCCAATACAAGTTCACATACTGGATTGCCATACTGGATGTCAAGTGCAAAACTGACCAATTCTTATGGGGTCACTACACAAACAAAAAATGAAATGTACCCGTGCAAAGCCGGGTCCTTCTGCTAGTATTATATATATATTTTACAAAAAAGACAACACTATTGTTATGTAAATGTGATTTAATTGTAATAAATATTAAATTTTTTGTTTTCCACTTAATCTCATGAATAGTATTATGTCTCAGGGCTCTTTGGATCACTGAAATCAATCTCAAAGACTTGTTATAATTACTTTGCTCAATTAAAGGAAACCTATTTAAGGCTAAGGTCCCACGTTGCGGAAACGCCACTTTTTTTGTTGCAGATTTTGCTGAAGTTTTTTGAGCCAAAGCCAAGAATGGCTGAAAAAGGAATGTGAAATATATAGGAAATTCTTATACTACTTTCTTCTGCTGATTTCACTCTTGCCTTTGGCTTAAAAAACTGCAGCAAAATCTGCAACAAAAAAAGCTGCGTTTCTGCAACATGGGGCCTTAGCCTAAAAAGGATGTTTCGTATTATTAAGCAGGCCACAGGTTTCAAGCAATATGGGAAAGATAAAGGATCTCTCTGCTGCCGAAAAGCGTCAAATAGTGCAATGCCTTAGACAAGATATGAAAACATTAGTTATTTCACAAAAACTTAACTAAGCGTCATGATAGTACTGTGAAGAGATTTGGCTGATCAAGCTTAGATGGGTTTGTGCAGATAAAGGCATAATGAGGAAGGTTTCTGACAGACAAATTCATCAGATTTAGAGAACAGCTGCTAAAATGCTATTGCAAAGCAGCAAACAGATATTGAAGCCTCAAGATGTAGGATCCTCCAGAGGCTTGCAGTTTCGCATAAACCTTGAGTATCCCCAAGCAAAAGATCTATGAGGGTGAGAGGCAGTTCACATCAAAACAGCAGCTCTGAGAGGCCATTCTGACATCCTGCAAACAAATTGAAGAAGAAAATATTCAAAAACTCACAAGTGCAATGGGTGCAAGAATTGAGAAGCTGATATAAAAGAAGGGGCCCTATGTTAACATGTAACTTGGTCTGTTAAAATGTATTTGCTTGAATTAGCTTTTGATTTTTTTTAATTTGTGAAAAAAAATGTTAGTTTTGGGAGGTTTGTCCAATAAAAGTTGATTTATACTCTAACAGTTGTAGATTTGAACATTATACTGACTGTCATTTGCATCAACCATTTAGGAAAATCAAAGAAAAATATAATTTGCATAATAATTTGGAACACAGTATAAACACAATACATACGCCAAGTTCCAAGGTTATACAAAGTCTAGAATAAAGGAATAAACAAACCAGGGTCTCATAAAAGTTAGCTTGTTTGACAGACACATACAAACAAATGTTCTTTCACATAACACTATTGTTTAACCCTTCATTAGCAATATTAAGCTTCGTCTGCTTTTGGCATTTAAAGTGATAATGATCTCCTGACAGTATAGGTTAAAAGAAATATAACTACTGTGGTGAGTAATGATGGTTGAACCACTCAAGTTTTGTTTCGGGTTAGGCCAATTTGGTCCCAAGATTAGTTTTGCTCTGAATAAATTTGTTAAAAATCTGAGTTTAAACTGACATGGTCAGTGATGAACCTAACCTAGCCTGCTGCCTGAGGCGGACTATAGAAAGACGCCCCCCTCAAAAAAAAAAAAAAAAAAAAGAAAAAAGAGTTTCCATGCTACTAGTTTAACACACTGTTATCGTCGCACAATATACACAATACACAAAGTTATAAAACAGTTTTTAAGAATTCTTCTTCCTGTATTACTTCAGTATCAGAAATCAACAACACGGCATTAACAATGACAATAACTTCACACATCTTCTGCTTGGTGGATGGACGAGCCCACATGGCCCCCATTCTCTATAATAGGAGCGCCGCAGATAGCTGAGTACTGGACTTCGGGTATCTTTGGCACTCCCATCGAAGTGAATGAGAGCCACGCGGGTTCGTCGATCCACCAAGTGACACGCCTATATATATGGCTGCGGTCAGGCTGAATTCCCACCCAGTGGGGGGGGGGAACCCAATTCTCAGGCTCAGTGGGGGTCTCAGCAGACAGGCCCCCATCACTCAGGTATTTATCCTCTATCATTTAGGTGAATACAGGGCAGTAACATTTTGTGACTTACAGGTTACGTCTCTGACTATTCCTTCACATTTCCCTTCTCTTACCTTTGGACCGCCATGACCACTTCTTCTAGCCGTGACTTGTCTCTGTAAAGTTTGCAGCACAGACATCTTTGGCTCCTCACTTTTCCAAGCATCTGACCCACATTGTCCTCACTTACATAAAGCCCCCATTCTGCTGCTACCCCTAATTATAAAATATATGATATAATTCCCCATATTGAATAATACTCCCAAGTGCATCTTTATATTAATAATGTCCGTTTGTACCCTGTATAAATAGTGCCCCTCATTAATAATGCCCCAGGTGTTAACTAATTTAAAAGGTTTTCCAGGTCATTAATAAACTAATCAGTGGGGCTCAAAAACCCAGGACCCCCACTGATCAGCTGTTTGAATGGTACCTGTGTAAGCGCCATGACCGCTTCTCTGTTTACATAGTGTCATTCATGTTTACAGTATATTGACAAGGCTAGAATTACATCACACGGACACTATAAACAGACAGCGTATAATGTAAACAGGTGCCATAGCCCCTCTTTATAGCGCCCCATTTACACACACTATAATGTTCCACAGCAGCCCCTGCACACAGTATTATGGCCTGCAGCGGCCCCTGCACACTGTATTATGCCTCGCAGCGGCCCCTGCACACGGTATTATGCCCTGCAGTGGCCACTGCACATGGTATTATGTTCCACAGCAACTCCTGCACTGGTATTATGCTCTATAGTGGACCCTGCACTGGTATTATGCTCCATAGTGGCCCCTGCACTGGTACTATGCTCCATTGTGGCCCCTGCACTTGTATTATGCTCCATAGTGGCCCCTGCACTCGGTATTATGCTCCATAGTGGCCCCTGCACACGGTATTATGCCCCGCAGTGGCCACTGCACACGGTATTATGTTCCACAGCAACTCCTGCACTGGTATTATGCTCCATAGTGGCCCCTGCACTGGTATTATGCTCCATAGTGGCCCCTGCACTGGTATTATGCTCCATAGTGGCCCCTGCACTTGTATTATGCTCCATAGTGGCCCCTGCACCCGGTATTATGCTCTATAGTGGCCCCTGCACTCGGTATTATGCTCCATAGTGGCCCCTTGCACTCGGTATTATGCTCCATAGTGGCCCCTGCACTTGTATTATGCCCCGCAGTGGCCACTGCACACGGTATTATGTTCCACAGCAACTCCTGCAAACAGTTTTATGCTCCCTAGTGCCCCTGCACATGGTATTATGTCCCATATTGGCCCCTTTACACGGTATTATGCTCCGTATTGGCCCCTGCACATGGTATTATGCTCCACAGTGGCCCCTGCACACGGTATTATGCTCCATAGTGGCCCCTGCACTGGTATCATGCTCTATAGTTGCCCCTGCACTGGTATTATGCTCCATAGTAGTCCCTGCACTGGTATTATGCTCCATAGTAGTCCCTGCACTGGTATTATGCTCCATAGTGGCCCCTGCACTTGTATTATGCTCCATAGTGGCCCCTGCACCCAATATTATGCTCTATAGTGGCCCCTGCACTAGGTATTATGCTCCATAGTGGCCCCTGCACTGGTATCATGCTCTATAGTGGCCCCTGCACTGGTATTATGCTCCATAGTGGACCCTGCACTTGTATTATGCTCCATAGTGGCCCCTGCACCTGTATTATGCTCCATAGTGGCCCCTGCATCCGATATTATGCTCTATAGTGGCCCCTGCACACTGTATTATGCTCCATAGTGGCCCCTGCACTGGTATCATGCTCTATAGTGGCCCCTGCACTGGTATTATGCTCCATAGTGGCCCCTGCACTGGTATTATGCTCTATAGTGGCCCCTGCACTCGGTATTATGCTCCATAGTGGCCCCTGCACTGGTATCATGCTCTATAGTGGCCCCTGCACTGGTATTATGCTCCATAGTGGCCCCTGCACTGGTATTATGCTCCATAGTGGCCCCTGCACTTGTATTATGCTCTATAGTGGCCCCTGCACCCGGTATTATGCTCTATAGTGGCCTCTGCACTCGGTATTATGCTCCATAGTGGCCCCTGCACTCGGTATTATGCTCCATAGTGGCCCCTGCTCAGGGTATTATGCCCCGCAGTGGCCACTGCACATGGTATTATGTTCCAAAGCAACTCCTGCAAACAGTTTTATGCTCCCTAGTGGCCCCTGCACATGGTATTATGCCCCTCTATTGGCCCCTTTACACGGTATTATGCTCCATATTGGCCCCTGCACATGGTATTATGCTCCATAGTGGCCCCTGCACTGGTATCATGCTCTATAGTGGCCCCTGCACTGGTATTATGCTCCATAGTGGTCCCTGCACTGGTATTATGCTCCATAGTGGCCCCTGCAGTGGTATTATGCTCCATAGTGGCCCCTGCACTGGTATTATGCTCCATAGTGGCCCCTGCAGTGGTATTATGCTCCATAGTGGCCCCTGCACTTGTATTATGCTCCATAGTGGCCCCTGCACTCGGTATTATGCTCCATAGTGGCCCCTGCACTGGTATCATGCTCTATAGTGGCCCCTGCACTGGTATTATGCTCCATAGTGGCCCCTGCACTGGTATTATGCTCCATAGTGGCCCCTGCACTTGTATTATGCTCTATAGTGGCCCCTGCACCCGGTATTATGCTCTATAGTGGCCCCTGCACTCGGTATTATGCTCCATAGTGGCCCCTGCACTCGGTATTATGCTCCATAGTGGCCCCTGCACTTGTATTGTGCTCTACAGTGGCCCCTGCACACGGTATTATGCCTCATAGTGGGCCACCCATGAACTATTATTATAATCTGGGTTCTTTTCAGTCCCCAGTGTATAATGATGGGAGACCCAGGGGTGAATACAAACATAAAAACCAGTGTTACTTACCTATCCTGGACACCGGTGCACTCCTTGCAGCTTTCGGCCCTGTTTAATTGCGCACAGACGTCACGTGATCAGGCCGGCGACGCAACCTTATAACGTCACCAGAGGCCTCAAGCCTGCTCGGACTCGGAGTTACATCGGATCGCAGGAGGTGAGTAGCATTGGTTTTTATGTTCCCTCACCTCCCCTGGGTCTCCGATTATTATATTCCGGGGTCTTTTCAGACCCCGGAGTATAATAATAGTAGTGTTTGATGCCCGCGGCAGACGCGGACGCGTGGTAGGTAAATAAATAGGCCGTGACCTGCTACATTAAATAGTAAAAATACCGCCCCCCCAGACAGTGACGGACAGTGCCGCCTGAGGCAGCCGCCTCACGTCGCCTCATTAGCGGTGCGCCCCTGGACATGGTGTGTGACACCCTCAAGGCTTCTAGGGCCATATCAAACCCATTTCTAGCTGTCTAAGGCAAAACCAGCAAAGTAATGTTGAAGTGACAGTAACATATATGTCTATGGGAAAATGAATGTTAAGTAATAAACAGCCTACACACGGTACTGTCACATTTGTTTACCCTTTATGAAATTAAAAATGTTCCAAAAAGTTAGCCAATTTTGAAGGAAGATGCCTGGCCATATTTTTGTGCTTTATTTTGATTCCTACAAACATGGCAGTTATATTAAAATTAGTAATGGCTTTTACAAGCATTCTGTTTTAGGAACTTGTAGGTACAACAGATATTTTGATCAAAAATGTGTGGCAGTGTGCCTGGAAGAACTAGCTTTTAAAAAGTAATTTATGCTCCAAATTTTTCCTCATGGCGCTAGTATTAGGGGAAGAATTTTTTTTTTTTTTTTGGGGAGTGGTATTTTTGCAATTTTGTTTATTATCAGTGTCAGCCAGACATCTCCTGTGACCTGGTTCGAAATGTTCTATTCCATACAGTACTGAGTGGTGGTGTTGGCGGCAGCAATGGCAACATCAATGTCAGTAAAAATATGGAATAGAACATGATGGACCAGGCTGCATGAGTTGTCTCACTGAGTGGTGACAGTGTTGATCACCAACATCAGTGGCACTACAATCTGGAATGGAAATTGATGAACCACGCTGCAGGATACGGCTAGCTGAGTAGTGGCAACAAGTGGCATACCTACCGTATTGGCAGATTATGCAGCTGCTATGAAACCTGGGGGAAGGTGGCTTGGCTCTGATCATTTTCGTCTACTTACTGACACTAATTCACTGCATTTTCCTGCAGTCACCATTAGGGGGAGTACAGTGTGAGGAGATTTTAACAGTTTATATTGAGTTGAATGGCAGCTGTATTTATTCCTATAGATTGAACTTCCTCTATTTGAAACTTCAGGCAGTTTTATAACTCAGAGGAGTATAGTGGATGTTTTCATGATGTTGTGGCCCCATGTCAAATTGGGTGTTTTCTCATATCAACACCGCCAGTACTTTCTTCCTCCAATGTCATCTTATTGTCACTCTGATCCAGTCCTATCCAAAACAGAGTCATCACTGCCAATGGACTCAACATCTTTCCCATCACTTTTTTCATGGCCATAGGATGCACCCCTACCACTACAACCGCCGCCAATGGTCATGTCTTCCTCTTCAACCTCTGCTTCCTTTACATAAAAAATGCAGACAGCTCAATCTCATCAAGAACACGAAGACTAAGAGAAACATCATTCTCAGCAATCTTAGTGTTGTCTCTCTGAGGTAAGTGTTATCGAAGATGACAAAAAAGGTCAAAATGACAAAAAGGGTGAATCGAACGTTCGTGAAATTAAGTGTTAAGACTACAAAGAAAAAGAAAGAACATACTGAACCCCGACTTAAAGTCATAACTGACGGATGTATATTGAAATTGAAAATTTCTTCATTTTCAGGAATTACAACAATCCTGTGGCTACTGGAGGCTCTGTGGAGATCAAGAGTAGAATTGCTGCCACTCACATTCTTATGGTTACTTGCAGTGGCGGACGGCGTGGCAGTGGCACAGATGTTTCCTTCTCTTTCTATACCCCCCTCCTTTTGTCGTGCGGTTTAGAACTGGGCTGACCTGGCAATAGCACAAGAATTTATTAAATGTGCCATTGCTGTTTGATAAATTTTATAATGAATGTGGTTTAAATTGGTCTGATAATAGCACAAGAAATAATTAAATGCACCAATGTGGTATGGTAAATTTGGTAACAGATGTGGCTTACAAATAGGAGTGGCAATACAACAGGATATAAAGCAAAAAATGGCAAAAAAATAAGTGTGACTATTTAAAAAAAAACAAACAAAACAAAAGAAAAACAGTGTTGTGCGATTTCACAGAATTTGTGGCTTCTTTTACACATATACAACACAGAAAGGAACCAAGGCACACTGGCAGACTAAGTAAAAAACAAACTGTACTTCACAATTTTAATAGAATTGTTACATTTACACTGAAAGGGTGGCACTCTGTGGCAGACTGTATGTAAAGAAAATGTGATGTGCGATTTTAGAATTTTCACTTTTACTCAGGCACAGCACAGAAAGGGTGGCACTCTGTGGCAGACTTTATGTCACAAAAGCAGTGTGCAATTTCACAGAATTTGTTACTTATTTTACACAGACCGGAAGGGACGTGGCAACTATGGAAGCTTCTATGTTAAAAAAAAATAAAAAAAATCAGTTAAATTTTAAAGAATGTCACTTCTTTTACACATTCATAGAGTATTCTGGAGTTTAATTTTAACTCCTATAACTCCTTATATCTGTGTGCCTAAATTAATTAATCATATCTAATCAATCCTCTTCTCTCATTCACCACTCACAATCCTTGACCTGTATTTTCTCTAATGTAATTTTTCTTAATTATTGTGCTGTTTCTGCAGTCTCTCCATGCTGTCTCCCTGTTTTCTCCACAAAATGGCTCCTCCCTGGGTATTCTCTTATAAAGTGCCTATGACATCATCAGTGACCTCTCCACCCACAACCCCTCATGGTTGACTGAGAGGCTAATACAAGGGAATATTACAAAGACTACCTGGCTCACAGATCATCTCCTGCTCTCTTTATGTTTCACATGGCAGCAGATATTTTTGTTTTCTCAAAAAAAAAATAAAAAAAAATTACAAAAGTTTTGTTTTCATCACGAACCAAACTATTTGTGAATTTCAGGTCAAATCCGATTTGTTACAAACCATTTCTCCCATCTGTAGCGGCAAATGATAGCTGTTGCTACTGCAACCTCAATAGGTACATCACTAGTAAATATGGAATTATTATTTTGCAATGAATAATTTCCTCCATATTTACTAATTGCTTATGTGTATTTACTATACAATCCATTTTAACTGTGATAGCATATGCTATTTATATTTACAGTCCAGAGATAAAAAAAAATATGATCTTTTGAAGGTCTTAAAATTAGGTAAACACAACCTCAGATAAACAACAATGGCACTCAGTGTCATTATACCCTAAGTACTTCCATAGGAATTAAGATATCAGGAGGTGGTGCAAAAACATGACCCTGATTAATTGATCATCAGCAAGTGTGACCACCACTATAAAATTAGATGTTTTGGCAGTTTGCTGGTCAGGAGCATTTAGGTGTGTGTTAACACAATGACAAGGGGGAAAGATATGATCTTAGAGAAGCAATTGCTGCTGCCTATCAATTTGGTAAGAATTATATAATCATTTCAAAACAATTTGAAGCCCATTATTTTACAGGTAGAAATATTATTGACAAATGGAAAACATTCAAGACATTTGTCAATCTTCCCATGAATAAAATCGCAGCAAATTCACTACAAGGTTACACCATGCAATGCTCAGAGAAACTCCAAGCAATTTATGCCCACATGTATGACACTGGTGTACCCAGGATAACATACTTAACAATGTCATAAGTGGGTATAAACAGCTGGGAAGGAGTGCTATTTTGGTCTTTGGACACCATGCCACTTTTGCAGAGCCCCTGAATTGGCAGTAAAGTGGAATCCGCAGATGTGACCCCACTTTGGAAACTACACCCCTCAAGGGATTTATCAAGTGGGGTAGCGAGCATTTTTAACCCTTGAGCGTTGCACTGATTTCATTTCCAGAAATGAATGCGCATTAATTTAATTTTCCAGAGATACGCCATTTCAGTGCCCGATATGTTGTACCCAGCTTGTGTCAGCAGAAGTGGGTATCCCAGTCACAACAGCTTTTGGAGCATTTGTCTCTGATACAAGCCGGGCACAACATATTACGCACTGAAATGATGTATTCCTGGAAAAATTGTCATTTTAACCTTTCACAATCAGCTGAGTATTCATTTCTGTAAATTAAATTATAGCAACACTTGGGGGTTATAAATGCTCACTGTACCCCGGGATAAATCCCTTCAGGTGTGTAGTTTCCAAAATGGGGTCACATGTCAGGAGATTCCAATTTACTGGCATTTCAAGACTTCTGCAAAAGTGTCATGACGTCCAAAAGCAAAACCTAGTCTAAATCTGTGCTCCAAAAACCAAATAGCACTCCTTCCCTTCTGTGCCTGGTTGTATGCCAAAATATCAGTTTATACCCAGATATGACATTAAGTATGTTATTCTGGGTACACCAGTGTCATACATGTGGGCATAAACTGCAGTTTGGGCACACAGCAGGGCACAGAAGGGAAGGAGCACTATGTGGCTTTTGGAGTACAGATTTAGAGGTTTGGTATCTGGACACCATGTCATGTTTGCAGAGCCTCTAAGGTACTAGAAAACTGGTTTCCCCCAAAGGAGTGACCCCATTGTGAAAGCTGCACCCCTCAAATAATTTATCAGGGGGTGTAGTGAGCATTAGTATCCCAGACGTGACTGCACAGCAGATGGCGGAGTGAATATGTAAGCTGTGCGAAGTACATTGGGAACACCAAATTCCCTACTATTTTCCAAGTAGCTCCTATGATTGGATGGGTCACTCTGGGGGTCACTTCTGGTGTCTTTTCCCTTGTAAGCTCTCAATCTGGTTTGTCCCCTGATATACGCTCGCACAGCTTATACGTTCCCTTCCTGTCGTGGCCAGTTTTGTTCTAATGATTTGGCAATTTTGGGGGGTTTTGTCTTCACATTGTACAAGCTGCATTTTCTTTATTTTTTTGGTGATGTGGCCATATGAGGGCTGTTTTTTTGCAGAATGAGATGCATTTTGTAATGACACCAGTTTTGGGCGCCTATAACTTCATTTAGTGGATTAAAAAAAAACCCATCAATTCTGGCATTGCGTTTTACCTTTTGAATTTTTCTCCATGCAGCGTACGGTATAAGTAACATGTGACCTTTATTCTGCGGGTCGGAATGATTACGGCAATACCTCATTTATATTTTTTATTATGCGATAATAATTTTGCAGAACAAAAACCCATATGGGGAAAGAAATCAATTATTTTTGCATCGCCATCTTATGAGAGGCGTAACATTTTTATTTTTCGGTTTACAGAGTTGGTTGAGTGCTTATTTTTTTGCGGGACAACCTGTGCTTTTTATTGATACTGTTTTGAGGTACATATGACTTTTTGATAACTTTTTATAGCATATTTTGTGAGGTAAGATGGCGAAAAATCATTACTTCCGGCATATTTTTTCCATTTTTTTTTTTTCGATGTTCACTGTGTAGGTTAAATATTGTTTCCGTTTTATTGTACAGGTTGTTACGGATACGGCGATACCAAATATGTATTGTTTTCATTCATTTTTAGGGTTTTTTTATGTAATTCATTTTATATAGAAAAAGGGAAATTTTGGGGCTTAATAACTTTATCAATTTTTTTACATTCTTTATTTAGTTTTGTAACTTTTTTTTTTTTTTTTTTTTTTTTACATTTTTTACTTGTCCAATCAGGACACCTGAACCAGCGATGCTTTGATTGCTGGTTCAGTACTATAGACTGCAATACACAGCATACATGTGTATTGCAGTCTATAGAGGAAATCAGTCTATGCAGACTGAACAAATCCAGGAACTGTGCCGTTGGTGCCCTAGTGTTGTAGGTTCAATACTTGGGGACTTAGCTTCTGATTAAAGCTGCTATCTAGCATACACACAGACACATTGGCATTTGATAGACCTTTATGTGTGATATGTCCTGGATACTTTCCTATACCAACTCTCTGGTTATCTGAGAGGCTTACACTGTCGGTGGCTTGTCCACCTTTACTAGTTAATAATAACGGTCATGTGAATAGTCCCATTCACTGACATTGATATTAATGCTGCTGTGTGACATCCATTAAAATAAACAGACATCATGCGGCCATTATTCACGCATTATTGTCGTGTGAATGTAGCCTTAGTCAACGTCATCACCCTGAGTTGATGGAGGAGGATCAGGATCAAGGTCAGGGTAATTATGGTGGAGGAACTGGGTATCCTATACTGTAAGAGGACTAGGAAGACTTTGAATTAAGAGGAGGCCCTTTAACTGTCACAGGCACAGCAAGGGGAGAAGGTTGACTCTTATTTCTTCCAAGATATTGATGATGATGATGACAACCACCCTGGCAAAAAACACCAACTATGACAGGCTTCTGGGTCTACACATACGCTGGCAAGCATGGCAGGCTGTATGCTCCACTGCTTACACAGAGACAAGTGTATAATTAGCGTCTAGCAAAGGGACGAGTACTTGATGGCAGTGTTCTTAGACCCTCAAGAATAATGGCCGAGAGGGTGTTCAGTGCTGCGATGGCGTTATAACACCTAAAAAGATTAAAACTGTCCACAGCTAGTGTAGAAAAAATTACTTTTGTCGAGATTTTCAAACACCTGATGCTGCCGAATAGTGGTGTCACCGTCTCACTTTATCATCATGTTCCATTTTCTGTGCTGCTGCTGACTGATACTCCTGAAAAACTACCACCACTGCCACCACTTAGCCAGACAAGTCCTGTAGCCATATACATCATATTATGCCCTGCCATCACATTCTCTTATACCACACTGTTGGTGCAACAGTGTTGGCATTAAAAAGAAAAAAAGGGATAATTTTTGGTGGCTTTTAATTGGAAAAGCCAATTCTTCATCAATGTTCAACTATGCTCACAGCCACATATAGCACTTGTAGCACTTCATCAAAACAAGCTGATTT
This sequence comes from Leptodactylus fallax, assembly GCA_947044405.1. Classification (NCBI taxonomy): domain Eukaryota; kingdom Metazoa; phylum Chordata; class Amphibia; order Anura; family Leptodactylidae; genus Leptodactylus; species Leptodactylus fallax. The sequence continues at coordinate 1,212,918 of CAMRHE010000432.1, forward strand.
TTCTGCAAAACCATTGCAAGCACCTTCTTCCCTAATAAAAGAGTCATTTTTGAAGCGTTTTAAATAACTTATTCTACTAATTCCTGCTAGGGGGTTGCCTTTGCTAGCTGGTTATATTGTCCTATACTGTCCCCTTTATCTGTAGATGGCTTGATTATTAATTCAGTACACTATCAGGTGTGGTCATCATTCATTGGGGTTCTGTGTTAGGGCCACTATGCAGGATCTGTATAGAAGCCTTAAAGAGAACCTTTCACCACCTCCAACAAGTCCAGCTCTTTACAGCAATTAATAGGTGCTGCTCTACTCATTCTGGTGCAATTGGAAATTTTTCTCCAGCCCCCTTTGTTCCCAAGTAATCAACGCTGTTATTTGTGGTGCCTCACATGCTATTTAGACTCTTAACTGTCAGGAGGGCGATGTCAGGTAAGAACAGGCAAGGGGTGTGAAACTGAGCTCTGACACTGGCTGCGTCTGGTTGGAATTACACCTCTTGCCTGACATGGCCCTTCTGACATTGCAGTGCCTAAACAGCAGATCAGGTGGGGGTGGTTAAAGGTCCTCTTTAACAAATGTTTGCTAGGGATGCTTTGCAATACTGATATACAGCGTAGCGGTCTTAACAAATGTTCACCATTGCCCCTGCCTCCTGTGTTCTTCCCCATCCCCTTTTTTAATAAATTATACAAGTGATGAATAAGAAGTACTTAATAGCAGTCTTGACATGACCCTGATTAACCTCTTGAGTGGAAACATACTCAATTCAATTGCGGCTCCTTGGACTCCTGTAGTGTAGTCGATGATTTCACCCAAGTGATGGAATTGCTGATTGATGGCCTTGAATGCAGGACCCCTTCAGTATGAGAAGGAGCCAAACAGTGTGGTGCATGCAACCTCCAGATCTGCCACATCACAGGACTCCATGCACCGAAAAAAGAGGATTACTAGAGTTCAGCCAAAGAGATGTCATTGGCTGGTTCTCTCCAGGGGAGGAGGCAATGCTGCATCAGCATAAGTAAGTATGATAACTGTTAATTTGTTTTGTACTAATGTGTTTCTTTTGTTTCTGTTCTGTTTTTCAGAACCTCTAATTGGACTATATTGGATTGAGCAAAATGGCGGAAGCCCTTGGATGCCGCGGTCATGTTTCTCGCTCTCTTCAGCACGGACAACTTTTATTCATGTGGAAGGATCTGCTAACAAGCAAAGACACGCCTACCCAATCACATCACTAGAGAATATCTTGTGACCGTCTGATGTCACAAAGGTCCTTACTAAATATTCGTTACCACGAAGCATCAGGAAATCCGGAATCATGGAGAATCGAAGATTTCCTGAAATTTGGATCGAATTCCACTTCTACAGAATCGATTCGCCCATCTCTATTTATTACCAAGGCAGGGATTAATGTTAGTCACTAAATAAATTAGAAGTAGTCAACCAAATCTGACTAGTCGAAATAGGGAAACTGTTAAAAACAGAAAGAAAAAGATACACATCATAAACAAAACCATTATCATCGTCGCCTCCTTATTATTATCGCCGCCTCTCATAAAGTAAACAAACCAATGATATCTTATTGGCTGTTTTACATCACGTGATAAGGGTTACTAGCCTAACCCCCATTTTTGGTGTAGGGAGTCCTGGTATGGCACATCTGGATACTCCAAGCACCAGAGTGGGAGACTTCTTTTCCTATTGAAGGGATCCCGTACTCAAGAAGTTAATCATGCAGTCATGTTGATTAGCCCCTTCTTGGCCATCAATTAGCAATTCCATCACTTAGATGGCATTGCTGATTGCACTGCAAGATGCTCAAGGAGCTGGCGGTGGATACTGCTCACCACTCCTCCCCACTCCAGGGGTTAATTGCCGTCATGTTAAGACCAAGATTAACTACTTCTTGGCCATCAATAAGCAATTCCATCACTTACATGGATTTGCTGACTGCACCAGAGACCAGGGGTTTGCTGGTGAATACTGCTCATGGGCACTCCCCAGGCACAGTGAGGGGATGGGGCAGGTAGTACATAAGTGCCCAGACCATAAAGGTGCTTTATATAATTAAAAATGAGGCGTGGGGAGAACACAGGAGGCAGTGGCCCTGCTGCTTGCATAGCAGCTCTAATGAACGTTTATTAGGGCTATACAGATACAATAAAATTCATTAGGGCAGCTATGTTGTATATCAGAATTATTTGTATAGCAGTCCTAACAAACATTGTTAGGGTTCCTATACAGATATAGTGGCTCTGACATTATTTAGGGCTGCTACACTGAAGTTTCGAAAACAAATCATGAGACTGAACTGATGAGCCAGAACCCAAAGTGAAACTTGAGAAGTTTGCCTAACATTAGTACCATAACATTAATACGATAAAGCTAACAACGCATTTCACTATAAGAGCACCATACAACAACAATAGTCAAACGTGGTGGTAGTCTCATGGTCTGGGGTGGCTTGCCTTCAGCAGGATGACTTGTCATAAATGAGAATTTCTACCTGTCAGTATGTGACCTAAAGCTCAAGTCCACAAGTACACATCTGAATGTGTTAAAAGACAAAATTAGGTCTCCTGATTCATAATTTGTAGTGCTTGTATATAGCACGGACACATGGCTGCAAAAACTGTGGCCATGTGTATGGCCCCATAGAAATGGATAAAAACTACAGTCGTGTGCAGGAGGCCTTAAGGCTTTAGAGTGGAAAGTTTCCTGACTTGAATCCCATTGAGATGCGTGACAAGACCTTAAATGAGCAGTTTAATGTTTATAAAAACTCCAGTGTATCTGAGTAAAAACAATTCTGTAAAGACAAGTGGGCCTGAATTCCTTCACAGTGATATAAAAGACTCCTCACAAGTCCTCACAAACATTTGCAGTCGTTACTGCCAAGGATGGCACAACCAGTTATTAGGTTTAGCAGGGCAATTACGTTTTTACATTGGTGATATAGGTTTTAAATAAATGTTTCTATTCAAGAAATAGAAGATATCAGAAATAGAAGAAATCAAGTGAGGGGCAAATACTTTCACATACTTTTTCATAGCACTGAGATATATATATATATATATATATTATACACACACACACATACAGTATATATATATATATATATATATATATATATGTGTGTATATATCTGTATCAAGATATATATCATAAACATTACTCCTTTAGGAATTATTGGAAGGAAGCTGCTTAATACAAAAATGCGTATCTGTGAAAAGCCACAATGACTATCAAAATTAGGTTGTGCATCATTTTACAGTGAAAAGGGAGAAGCTTTTCAGACAGGTGTAATTTATCATTTTTTCTGATTTAATATCAAGAAAATATATTAAAATAATAAAAAGAATCCTGAAATCCTCAAAATTTGGAGTGATAAATAGCACTCCCTGTCTTTATTGCATTATACCTACTAACAGAAATATTGCACAGTGGATTTTGCCAGACATGGACGATTATTTTCCAATAAAAAGTTGCATATTAAATTCCAGCACAAAAGTGGGTGCATAATAGTTTTGAAATCTTCCAAGGTTTGCCCAAGAACACAATTTTAAACTTAACCACTATAAAGCTTTGCTGGATAAAAGTAGCATTAATGCTTAGTCTCTTCGACTCCCCCAACTTAACAGTAAAGGTGATGGCTTCATATATTTCCAGTTTACAGTACCTTGAAGCATTTTCAGCATGTTGATTTTTCTCACATTTTTCATAGCTTTTTTTTTTCTTTTTTTATACTAGTAGCTGAAAGGAATTCATTAAATCTAATCATCTTGCAATGCTAGAAAATGTAAGTCAATTGATGATTGCTCTGGCAGATGTAACTTAAACTATACTGCAAGGGTTTCACCAAGGAAACAGAAATAAATATGTATTAATCATAAGCAATTTCTCTGATTTTGTTTATGAGTGTTTCTTATCGCACCTTATTTTAGCACCAAAAGGAAAGCAGAGCAAGATTTTGGCATGTATGTATTGTAAATAAAAATATTCCGTTTTTTTTCTTTTTTGCATCATTTATTGTCATGAAATAATCTTTATTTTGCCTTATCACAATAAACTGATGATTTATTGAGAAAGCTCTATACTATAACCAGAGTTAAAAGGGGTTGTAAGCTCATATAACAGAATTGTAAAACTTCCTAGGGGTAAGATAAAAGTTGTATATCTCACATTTTGGCTCTGAGCTATGCTTTGTTCCCCTGCCATGTGACTAGAAGAAGGGCGAACTTCCTAGATAAATTGAATAGAACAGAACAGAACCCCAACCTTGTTTTACTTTAGATATTTATTAGTTCATATCTCATAAAACCAGGAACATAACTAAAGGCTCATGGGTCATGGTACCAAAGCTAAGTTTAGGTCCCCCTGCCAACTTCTAACAACCATCAGCCATGTTAAATTTGTACATTTTAGCAGTAGCTTTCCTTTATCTGGACAAAGACTGCCATGAAGACTTGCTCACTTCATTCTTGTGCACACAAGCTTCCAATCATTCCCACCCATGTCAGTGCCCCCCACATAGTAATTGTGCCCACTTTTGTGCTCCCCCACAGAATCCTTCCTTGAATATATGCTGTCAACTAACTGCTGTTTTACCATAACTTATAACTGATGAAGGGTGTGATCATATAAAATGTTGCACTATGGTTCTATCCACAAGTGGTGTTTTATGATATATGAAGTAATATATATGAATCAGAACAAGACTGGAGTGTTATTCTACTTAACTTATCTCTGAATTAAAATTCTGTGTCCTATTCTGAACACACATGCTACCACTACTACTGATATCTGTGAATTGCATATATGTAAAGGCATAGTTTCCAAAAACTGCATGATGTTCCATCTGCCGATCACATGGCTTGTTTCTTACAAGCTGCGTTCTCCCCCAATTTCTTTTCACTGACTGAGTCACCCCACCAGGGGAAGGGACTCATTTCTTCAACACCTGCGAGCAACCCTCAAAAGATGCTTGAACTGAATGCGAATGCACAACCATGGTCTCCTCATACTATGTCTGAGGTATATTGCCTTTGCAGCAACAAAATGGTGGTCACCACCACAAGGCCTTTAAGCGACATGAGAGTACTGGGCCTCGCTTTCTCTAACTGAGTCAGTCAAATATATCAAAAGACTGGCATATATGAAGCAAGATTAAGATATATGACACTCTGAAACCTCCACACACAAAGATATTCTACTCAATATAGGATAGCAGTTCATGCTTGCTTGGTGACCTCAGGGCTATAAGAACCATCCAGAAGATCTTGACAATCGAGGCCTTAGGAATAACATCCAGGTCTGGGACCTCACAGAAGCCACAGGACCAGGAGATCTCAAAGTCACCCTAGAAGCCATTTTCAATCAGATTCTAGTAAATCCTGCAGCCCACAGGATCAACTTGATAGAGCACACAGGGTGCTGTAGCCTAAAATAATAAGTGTCAAATCCTTAGATGAGATTTGTAAAGTCAATGTCTATGAGCTGGAAGAGGCTGCCTAGAGTTCTATCCTGACCTCTTATGGCTATCGCTGAGGAAACAAAGGCACCTCAAGCCCCATCAAGTCCTCCTTAGCAACCATCAACTTTCCTATGTTTGGGGACTACCCTTTGTATTGAAGGCCAGAAATGATGGTATATCAGTCATGCTCAGGGCCTACTACGAATTCCCTTGGAAGTCCACCTTCTCAGCTCACTAACTGGCAGTTGCCCCTCTGAATTTTTTTTCCTCAATTGGTCTGGTGACTTGCTACCCTTAGCAAACAGAGACAACTCTAATAGACTCTGGAACTCAGCTTTAGAGTAAATTCCCCTTTTTCCACCAAGGAGGAGTTATTTGCATTTTCATTTCGCTGAATTCTTAAGAAGAAATATATGGTCTAATAAGTCACTGTACAGAGATATACTGGTTTGGTTTTATTCCCAGATTATGCCGCTAGATTTCAGGAAACACCAGGCATTGATATCTAGGGAACTACCTTGCAAAAGTTGGTGCTAGAGTAAGTTCCCCTTTTTCCACCATTGAGGACTTTTTTTGCACATTTCTTTCCCAGAATTATTAGCAGGACATACATGGTCTAATACAGGGGTCCCCAACCACTGGTCCTCGGACCAGGACCGGGCCGTTGGGGATCTGTTGCCGGTCCATGGGGAGGCGGGCTGGCCTGTGTAAACTTGGCTCCCGGCACATTATGCCAGGAGCTGCGGCTCCTAGTATAGCTAATGGCGGGGACCTGGTCTACAGCGCTGTACACAGAGGTCCCGCCAGCACGGCTCCAGTCTACAGCGCTGTTTAGCATATAACCATGTCCCCATATGACCAAAGCCCCGCCCCTAAACCGCCCGCCACGCCTCCCACTCCCTGCCCCACTCCCCCTGCCGGGCCGTGGCGGGGAAAAGGTTGGGGACCGCTGGTCTAATAAGTCCCTGTACACCACAAGGTGGCCTAATAGAGGCGACGTCTCCTTAAGGAGACATAGTACACCTTCTGACCTTGGTACTATCCCCAACATACATGGCATATACAGACCTTAGTTCTTATTTAGCTGTCACACTCAAGCCCTATATTAGTTGTAAAATCACACTCTGAGCCTAATGGCAGCTATGTCATAATAGAGGGCACTATCCAAAGGTCTTCCATAGTTGTGTGCAATGTTTATGCCCCTAATGCTGAGCAACTGACTTTTCTTAGTTCAGTGCTATCTCTGATTAATGAATTGCTACTGGCAACCATAGTTATCGGAGGAGTTTTAACACCTCATACTCTGACTCTATGGATAGGTTATCACTAAGGGATGTGCTGCCCCCCCCCAATCCTCTGATGTATGCTTTATACAATTTATGTAGAATTACCCAGCCAAGAGACATGTTCTTCACTTTCTTTTCTTACATACATGTCCCCATGTGTATTGACTTTGTCTTTGGTAATACCGAAGTCTTTTATGTAGTGAAAGACATGGATATGAGACCTACAGGTGTATCTCAATAAATAAGAATATTTTTGAAACGTTCATTCATTTCAGTGATTCAGTAATTCAATTCATAATCATCGTCTTCCATGATTGTGTGTCCTACTGAACCAAACTGAGGGACCATTTAAAGACTTAGGAAACCTTGGCAGGTGACACACTGAATTTACAATACTGAACTTTTTTACAATATTCTAATTTTCTTATATTTTGGTTTTCATTAGCTGCAATCCATAATCAACATTTACAGAAATAAAACACTTGAAATAGAACACTCTGTGTGTAAAGAATCTAGAAAATATAGGAGGTCACTTTTTTAATTGAATTACTGAAAGAAATAAACATTTCAAAGATATTCTAATTTATTGAGATGCACCTGTATTTACTCTTTATTTAGTCTCATTATGCTATAATAGTACACCTAGAGTTCTTGTGCATGACGTCTAGAATATCGTGGAAGGAGACAAGCGACAGCCAATCAATGGAGTTGTATTTGCACCAGGGATGGTTATGTTGAGAAAGCTGATGGGTACCTTTCCCTTTGAAAAAGTCAATAAACTAAAGGCAGCCATCACAATAGGATTTCCTTCTACATTTAATGGTTCTGCTAGGGCCTGGTAATCTTGCCCTGACAGCCCAGGGCAGATTCAACACCATACCATAGTCTCAGTGCCAGACTGCAATATTACTAGTTGTGTCCGTGACATGGACCTATGTTCTACCAAATGGTAGTTCTTGACCTTAGGGTACTTCTGTTTAACTGTTGGTACTTCCTTTTGAAACTGCCACTTCTCTTGCATCACCCACAGATAGGCCATCCATTGGTGTCAGACCGACCAGTGAGATACCTCATGGGGTTGCGGTACCTCTGGTAGTGAGGTCTGTTGTAGTATCTGCCAGGAATACCCACTTCTGGAACATGTGGGTGAGACTCTGATTAAAACTTGGCCCCACAACTCCGAGACAGGGTCCTGAACTTGAGCAGTGGGACACTGGGCCAAGGCAGAACCTTATCCTGATCCACCATCTCCCGATCTCTTAATAAGCCATGGAAAGACTTGAACTTGAGTCAGTTCCTAAGATGCAGATTGCAAGTTCTTTTAAATTCAGAAAAGACTGCTGTGTAGACAGCATCTGTAATTGGTTCTTTAGGATTGCAGTCCCAGCCCCTTCAGTAAACTGCTCTCAATGTTTTGTGTTGACAAGACATTGAGAGCAGTGGGTGGCCATGACTTTACTTCTGTCAGGGAAGCACGCAGTGACCCAATCAATATTTTAACTCTTTTCTGCAGACCCAGGGTATAGGTGGATTATTGCCAACAACCTTTCCCTGAACTCTCCAAGGCATCACCATTGCAGTGGGGGAGCCCCGAAGTATTATGGCATTGTCAGACTCATCACACATGGAATCCTCATTATCAGACATCTTGCTTAACTATATCTCAATAACAGGTGTGGGGAACCGCTCAGGTAGATGCTTGGTAGCAGTGCAAGAAACAGGGACATAGAGTCTGGATCACACTAAAGTCTGGTGTTTATTTAGTTTCAGGTGAATAAACAGGTTTGCCTTTACAAAGGCACAAACAAAAAACAAAACCTTCTCGGCTGAGAACTAACTACTACAACAGACTGTTCCCTCTCTATACAAGAGCCTGGCTGCCAAACTCCCGCCCTGGTTATTCAAACAGGGGTTGCACAGGTTGTTTGCAGGTTCAGTGTAGTGCCACACCTCCTAGCTCTGACACACAGCCTATATCAGACCTTAATTAATCAGGTGATCTCCCTGCTGTGGCTTCTACCACACACCCCTTAACTGTCTGGCTGGAAAATACCTGTTCTCCCAAACCACACCCTTCACTTTCTCACATACCCTCCCCCTCAGTTCTGACCCCTGGGGGAGAACTCCAGCCATTAAACAATGAGTCCCGGACAAGGCATCCGCATTGCCTTGTAGTTTCCCGGCTCTGTGCTCCACCGAGAAACTAAAGTTTTGAAGGGACAAGAACCATCTAGTGACCCTGGCATTCTTGTCCTTGGACCTACTCATCCAAGTGAGGGGTGAGTGGTCGGTCACTAGACGGAATTGCCTCCCCAGCAAGTAGTACCTCAGGGCCTCTAACGCCCATTTTATCGCCAGACACTCTTTCTCTACTATGCTGTAGTTCTTCTCTGCTGGTGTGAATTTCCTGCTCAGGTAGGTGACTGGATGCTCTTTTCTCCATTCACTTCCTGAGATAGGACAGCTCCCAGCCCCACATCTGATGTGTCTGTCTGTACCACAAAGTCTCTGCTGAAGTCGGGCGTAATGAGGACAGGAGATCCACACAATGCCACCTTTAACGCCTGAAAAGCGTTTTCGGCCTGGTCATTCCACTGTACCATGACCTTTTACCCTTTAGAAGGTCTTTCAGGGGCGCAAATACTGTGGCAAAGTTGGGTATAAAGCGTCTGTGTGAAAGATCCTCAGTGCGCCAACACCACTTTGGCCCACACCTGAGACTTCTTTCATAAAAACCACACTCACCGCCAGTGAGTGTTGGGTTCATAAGATAAATACAAGACAAGCTTTCTAAATTTTATATATTTATTAACCCCTAAATGGGTCGGTATTAACATCTAACACATGCAGTTCAGAACAGATATGTAGATATATACAAGCATTAAAAGTTACTAGTTACAAGATACAGTACAATAAATAAAAAGGGAATAAAATTGAAATAATTACTTTACCACACATATCCTGGATGTGGCTCTATAATCCAACCCTCACACATGGCATGTGGGGATAACCAATGGAGGCAGCAACATCAACACAACATTCCAGCCTGCATGCTCATCACAATCTCCCAGTAGTAGTCTCACAGTGGTCTCATCATAGTCTCTTGTAGTCTCTGCTAGTCTCATCATAGTGTTCTCTCAGTGGTAGTCTGTCTCACTGACCTCTTACCTCATCTTTTATAACCTTGATTACACCACCCAGAATGAGGTCACCGGCGACAGCAAGTCTGATTGATTAACGCACTCGAGTCAAGATTCTTTGTAAGGAGATGTGACCAAGTGGAATGACACAATGCCTTCTATATGTTATCAACCAGGTCTGATCAACAGCCCAGGCTGAACAATGTATGTTTATTTGATCACCCAGGGCTATGTAGGAATTCAATGAAGCCATTCTGGGATGGATACAAAGCCCTATTGTCACATTGTTGCCACTATTGACAATATACACCCAGGATTAGGGCTGCGCACATTATGAGTAAATGGAACTAAGAGGGAGATACAATACCCAGAGATCAAAATACATCTTTGAGTTATAGCCATATTTAAGCGGAATCATCACACCTCCCCCTTTTAGATGGGGCTTGTAGGAAGTAGGGGCCTGTGCCCCTCTTCTGAGAGCACCTCTGCTGCTTCAGCTCCTCAGGCTCTGGCCCCAAGGCTTCCCCCCCCCCCGGGGTCCCAGCAGACTCGGGCCTTGTCAGACTCCGAGGGTGGTTGAGCGGCACGCGCCTTCAATATGTCCAGACTAGGGTCAGCTTGGACAGCATCTCTGAACTCTTGGCTGGAGTGAGACAAAAGAGAGGTGCATGTTACATAGCTGCCGGACTCCTCCGGCTTCAAGGGAGTGAGGCTAGTCATGGCAGTCTCAGCACCGACTCCAGGTGGTGTAGGCAACGGTTCAAGGGTCGGAACGCCCTGCACCCTTCTAGCACTCTGGCTGCGGGCTAACACTGCACTACCAGCAGTCTGTCCCTCACCTGGATCGGCCATGAGATCCACATAGCCTACCTGACCACCTGGCACATGATCAGCAGTTGGGTGCTTATCGGATGCACCGGGCGAAATAGCAGAAGTCGCTTCCAGTGACTCAGAAGAGCTACCCTGTACACTTCCACAACAAGCATTGGCAATTACATTGACAGTACATTCATTAGCAATTGTTAATTCACACCGGGCCTCAATGAGATCTGTGGTAGACATATTAACAAGCTGGGAAGGGAGACGCCCCCACAGATGTGGGTGTGTCTACAGACAAGGTCTCACTGGCTCCTAGTACGGAAGTGAACAAAGCATCAATAACATTTTTGCTGAGCTGGGTTGCAGGAAGCTCATTTGCATCTTCCCTGCTCTCAGCTGAAGGCAACTCATTAGCATTTACACTTACTGCCATGGGAAGTATCTCAGAGGGGGGTTACGGGCCCTCTCTGCAGATATGACAGACACATTATCAACATTAATCATAGACAGTTTATCACAGTAAATTGGGGTGCTCCCCACCCCATATTGGGACATCATAGGTCCTAAATCAGTTCCCAACAGTACATTAGCAGGCAAATCAGTCAATAGTCCCACAGTCCGCATTCCTTTTCCTGCACCCCAGTCCAGATACACAGATGGGCCACCTGCTGTGGCTTGGGAAGCAGGGACGTTCTCAGGGCGGTTGGGGCACTCCTCCTTAAAATCTCCTGTCTGGTTACAGGCATGGCCCCGCCGCACCTCCCCTTGGGGTTTGGGGAAGGTCACCCGGGCGCCCAGAGTTCTTGGGACAGGGGAGGGACCACCCGTGGCATAGTTTGTCTCACCCGACCTGACGACAGACGGCTGTGGTGACCTCCAGCCTGGCTTTTCCTTCCAAATTGAGGGTCTCTGCAGGGTTGTTGGAGTTTGCGCAGGGGCGGTTTGTGCCTGCTGGGAGAGCTCCATTCTTTTGAGCTCAAGCTGATACTGCCGCTCAGCCTGCCGTTCTCGTTCTGCTGCCTCACGATCAGCCTGCCGTTCTGCTGCCTCACGATCAGCCTGCCATTCTGCGGCCTGCCGTTCTCGTTCTGCTGCCTCAAGATCTGCCTGCCGTTCTGCGGCCTGCCGTTCTTGTTCTGCAGCTTCTTGAAAACAGTACAACACCTGCAGGTATGTACACCGCTTTGGCCCACACCTGAGACTTCTTTCATAAAAACCACACTCACTGCCAGTGAGTGTTGGATTCACAAGATAAATATAAGACAAGCTTTCTAAATTTTATATATTTATTAACCCCTAAATGGGTCGGTATTAACATCTAACACATGCAGTTCAGAACAGATATGTAGATATATACAAGCATTAACAGTTACTAGTTACAAGATACAGTACAATAAATAAAAAGGGAATAAAATTGAAATAATTACTTTACCACACATATCCTGGATGTGGCTCTATTATCCAACCCTCACACATGGCATGTGGGGAAAACCAATGGAGGCAGCAACATCAACACAACATTCCAGCCTGCATGCTCATCACAGTCTCCCAGTAGTAGTCTCACAGTTGTCTCTTCATAGTCTCTTGAAGTCTCTGCTAGTCTCATCATAGTATTCTCTCAGTGGTAGTCTGTCTCACTGACCTCTTACCTCATCTTTTATACTCTTGATTACACCACCCAGAATGAGGTCACCGGCGACAGCAAGTCTGATTGATTAACGCACTCGAGTCAAGATTCTTTGTAAGGAGATGTGACCAAGTGGAATGACACAATGCCTTCTATATGTTATCAACCAGGTCTGATCAACAGCCCAGGCTGAACAATACATGTTTATTTGATCACCCAGGGCTATGTAGGAATTCAATGGAGTCATTCTGGGATGGATACAAAGCCCTATTGTCACATTGTTGCCACTATTGACAATATACACCCAGGATTAGGGCTGCGCACATTATGAGTAAATGGAACTAAGAGGGAGATACAATACCCAGAGATCAAAATACATCTTTGAGTTATAGCCATATTTAAGCGGAATCATCACAGTCTGTAATACCCAACAATGCCCAGGAATGACCTAACTTGTTTGGTGCTCACAGGTCAAGGCCATTTCTGGATAGCGTCGACCTTGTTGAGCTGGGATTTGATTATACCGCGGCCGATCACATACCCCAAAGCACACTTCTCGGGGTGAGCGGTCAGGCTAGCTGCTCTCAGGGAATTCACTACAGCTTGTACCTTGTGCAAGTGACTCTCCCAGTCATTGCTGAAAATGATGATGTCATCCAGATATGCCGAGGGGTATCTTCTATGAGGTTTTAATACTATGTCCATTAACCGTTGGAATGTGGCTGGGGACCCGTGGAGCCCGAACGGTAACACGAGATAGTGTAAAAGTCCCTCAGGGGTAATAAAGGCAGTTTTTTCTTTGGCACTATCCTTCAGGGGTATCTGCCAGTAGCCCTTAGTGAGATCGAGTGTAGTGAAGTACCGGGCCCCTCCCAGTCTCTCAATAAGTTCGTTTACCCGTGGCATGGGGTAGGCATCAAATTTAAACACCTCATTCAGTTTCCTGAAATCGTTGCAGAAGCGCAACGTCCCATCTGGCCCATTCACTTTTGGACTCCTCAATGACATGTAATTTTAAGATTTTCTGCACTTCCTCTAAAATGGCTTGTCGATGAGCCTTGGGGACCCGGTACGGTCTCGACCGTACTTTCACCTGGGGCTCGGTAACAATATCATGCTTGATATAGATGTACACCCGGGTAGCTCGGAGAACACGTCCGTATTCCTAGATACAAACTCTTTGGATTTTTGCTGTTGGATTTTCGTGAGGGACTCTGCTATTGTTACCCCTACTGCTACCTCTGTAGTCCTAACCGCAGCCTGTGGGGACAGTACAGGAGGTAGTTTAGCCGGAGATCTTTCTGTAAGCAGACTCTCTCGGTCTTTCCACGCCTTTAGGAGGTTTACATGATAGATCTGGTCTGGTTTTCTCCTACCGGGCTGATGAACCTTGTAGTTCACTTCCCCTATTTTGTCATAGGGTCCGTGCCATTTGGCAAGGAACTTACTCTCCACTGTGGGAATGAGTACGAGTACTCGGTCACCGGGTTTAAAGGTCCTTACCTTCGCCAACCTATTGTAAACCCGGCTTTGAGCCCTTTGGGCCTCCTCCACATGCTCTCTGACTATGGGCATAACGGCCTCTACCCTGTCCTGCATACCAGCGATGTGTTCAATAACACTTTTATGGGGGGTGGATTCTTGCTCCCACGTTTCTTTGGCAATGTCCAACAGACCCCTAGGATGCCTGCCGTCAACCAACTCAAAAGGAGAAAACCCAGTGGAAGCTCGTGGTACCTCGCGGATGGCAAACATAAAATACGGTAACAGAACATCCCAGTCCTTTCCATCCTTGTTTACCACCTTTTTTAACATACTTTTTAAGGTTTTATTAAACCTTTCTACTAACCCGTCTGTCTGGGGATGTTAAGCAGATGTACGTAACTGCTTGATATTGAAGAGTTTACACAGTTCCTTGGTTACTTTGGACATGAACGGGGTACCCTGATCTGTGAGGATCTCCTTGGGTAGACCCACTCAGCAAAACATGGCGAACAACTCTGGCAATTAACTTCGCCGACGTGTGCCGTAGTGGGATGGCTTCAGGATATCGGGTAGCATAGTCCATGACTACCAAAATATGCTGATGCCCCCGAGCAGACTTAAGTAAAGGACCTACTAAGTCCATGACAATCCTTTCAAAGGGCACCTCAATAATGGGCATAGGTACCAGGGGGCTTTGAAAATGTACCATGGGGGCATGCAACTGACACTCCGGACATGTTTCACAAAACACTTTCACTTCACGATATACTCCTGGCCAATAAAAACGCTGCGCTATGTGGTCCAGTGTTTTTGTGGCACCTAGGTGTCCCCCTAGCACATGTTTATGTGCTAACTCCTGCACTGTCCGGAGATAAGGCTGGTGTACCAGTAACTGCTCTAAGGTCTCTCCTCGCACCCTGTCAACTCGGTATAACAACTCCTGGTTGACAGCCATGTGGGGGAACACCTCATCATCGCCTGGGCGCTGAGACACACCATTGATAACAGTTACATTTTCCCAGGCCCTTAGCAGAGTGGGGTCCTAGAGTTGTGCAGAACCAAAATCATCACGAGAAATCTGATATTTGAGGTTCGGTACTTGCTGCGTCGGCTTCGCCTGCCATTACCCCTAGGGGAAATACAGAGCTACCATTTCCTTCTAGCATGGTCACTTGGCATAGGTGGCGCTCGTCAGCAGTGTCCAGGTTGGCGGCAGTGTAGGCTGGGGCAGTGTAGAGGGACACCCTCTGGCCCAGGCTGCAGTCCATGGGCTCTAAGGCACGGGAACAACTAGCCGCAATATGGCCTCGCTCATGGCAATCCCAGCAGATGACAGTCTCTCTCCTCCTCCCCTGGGTCACTAGCTTATCCTGGGGAGCTCGAGGAATGTTGGCCCTCCGGGCCTTGGGGATCTGGTGGGGCTCCTTCCTGAGGGACTGTGTAGCCCAGTAGCCTTCCACCAACCCCACCAAAGCATTGGCGTTAGTTGGGTCTCCATGCCCCACCCACTGCTGGATCTTACCCGGTAAAGCCCTCAGATACCGGTCTATGACAACCCGCTCCACAATCTGAGCTGGGGTCAATGTCTCCGGCTAGAGCTACTTACGGACAAGTTGTACCAGGTGGTGCATTTGTGACCTCGGTGGTAACGCCTCCTGGTATTCCCAATTGTGGACTCTTTGAGCCCGGACATGCTGGTCCACACCCAGTCGGGCCAGGATCTCCGCCTTCACCTGCTGGTAGTTGCATGCACCCTGTTCACTCAAAATAGGCTTGCTGGGGCTCGGCGACTAAGAAATGTGCCAATACCTCGGCCCAGAGCTGTCGTGGAAGCCTCTCACGGTTGGCCACTCCTTCAAATCCAGTCAGATAGGCCTCTACGTCGTCCTCTGTCGTCATGTTGGTTAACGCTTTGCGGACCTCTTTCCTGACGTCCCGCTCTGGATTTGGTGGGTCAGCCTTTTGCTGAGCGGCCAGCAACATCGACATCTGCTTGGCCAAGAGTCAGTTGGTCTCCTGTTGCGCTGCATTAGCCTGTATCAGTTGCTTCACAACCTCCTCCATGGCTGTGGCTCTGTATTTCAGCACCGTCAGTGACCAGGACACGCAGCCTGTGTATGTCTCACTGCACTCGTGCCCGTGTCCTCCACCATATGTGGGGAACCGCTCAGGTAGATGCTTGGTAACAAGGCAGGAAACAGGGACACAGAGACTGGATCACACTAATGTCTGGTGTTTATTTAGTTTCAGGTGAATAAACAGGTTTGCCTTTACAAAGGCACAAACAAAAAACAAAACCTTCTCGGCTGAGAACTAACTACTACAACAGACTGTTCCCTCTCTATACAAGAGCCTGGCTGCCAAACTCCCACTCTGGTTATTCAAACGGGGGGGCACAGAGTTACCTTGTTTGCAGGTTCAGATAATAGGTCACTTTCCTCAGTGTAGTGCCACACCTCCTAGCTCTGACACACAGCCTATATCAGACCTTAATTAGTCAGGTGATCTCCCTGCTGTGGGCTTCTACCCAGGGCCGGTTTTAGACAAAGTGGGGCCCTGGGCAAAATTAAAAGCGGGGCCCCAAATGCTGATATGCAAACAACACCATCATCTTCCAGTGGCAACTCCTATAATAACGCCTCCTTTCTGCCAACAAAAAAGTGATAACAAGCCCCATTTACCACACACAATTCAAATGAGCATCTTTGTACCACCTAATAGATTTTTGCACCCAGTTATTATAGCGCCTTCTTATAAATAATAGCCGCTGCTTATAAATAATATTACACCTTTATAAGTAATAGCTCCCTTATAAATGATAAATAGTGCCCTGTATCAATAATATTCCCCCTTATCAGTAACAGACACCCCGTAAAAATAATACTGCTCCCTTATAAATAGCCCTCTCATAAATAATAGTTACCCTTATAGATAATAGTCCCCATTATCACTAATAGCCCCCTTTATAAATAAGCCCACTTAACAATTATACTCCCCTTATAAATAGTTCCCCTCTTATAAATAATAGCTCCCCCTTATAATGGATGCCTTATATATAATAGTTCCCCCCTTATAAATAATAGCCCGTCTTATAAATAATAGTTCCCCCTTATAATAGCCCACTCATATTTAAGTTTCCCAATTATATATAGTAATTCACCCTTATATATAATAGTTCTCCGTTATACAGTGTAAGACTGAAGGGCCTTAGGCCCACGAGAGGAACTTGTTCTTGGGGCCCCACCCAACAGCTTCCTGCTAATAGCCTACACCACGGCTCCTTCACTGAAGTCTTACTTATGTGCTGACTATCTGGTGTTAATGAGTATGTTCCCAGTATAGTCAGCTCCTATAGTACTGTGCAGGCCCCAATAACTCCATGGCCAGTTCATGCACAGTACTGTATGGGAAATGACATGGCCATGGAGCACTACACGTATGTGCAAAATTATAGTGAGGGAGCTGTGATGCAGACATAGCACACAGGGCTGCCAGCAGGAATTTTGAGCCCCCCCCCACAGTATAATGCTCCCCAGTATAAAATGCTCCCCTGAACCCTCCACAGTTTCCCCACATGGTATATAATGCTCCACAGTGGACCCACACAGTATAAAATGCTCCCCTGAGCCCCCCATAGTGGCCCCACAAGGTATATAAGGCTCCACACAGTATACTACCTCTTAGTGGCCCCAGACAGTAAAATATGCTGCCCAGCAGCCCCACACAATATAATATTTTCCATACAGTATAATATGCATCCCACAGTGCCCCCCCCAGTATAATGTTCCACAGTGGCCTAACACAGTATAACATGCTCCACAATGGCCTCCACACATTTTAATATACTGCCCAGAGGGGTTCCCCCAGTATAATGCTCCACAGTGGTCCCCCACAGTATAATATGCTACCCACAGTCCCCCGCCAGAATAATGCTCTACAATGGCCACACAGAGTATAATATGCTCCCGAGAAGCCCTACACAATATAATAAACTCCACAGTGTCCCACACAGTATAACAGGCTTCCCACACTGCCCCTTCCCCCCCAGTATAAAGCTCCACAGTGGCCCATAGTATAATATGCTCCCCAGAGGGCCCCCGCTAGTATAATGCTCCACAGTGCCCCCCCCAGGATTTTGCTCCACAGTGGCCCCACGCAATATATAATGCTCCCCAGAGTGTCCCCCCAGTATAATGTTCCACAGTAGGCCCCACGCAGTATAATATACTACCCGGAGGACCCTCTAGTATAATGCTCCTTAGTTCCCCCCAGAATAATGCCCCACAGTGGCGCCACGCAATATAATATGCTCTGCAGATGGCCCCCCCAGAATAATGCTCCACAGTGACCCCACATAGTATAACATGCTCCAGAATGGCCTCCACACAGTATAATATACTGCCCAGAGAGGTTCCCCCAGTATAATACTCCACAGTGGCCCAAAACAGTATAATATGCTCTCCAGAGGGCCCCCCCCCCACAGTATAATGCTCCATGGTGGCCCCACACAGTATAATATGCTATCCAGAGGGGCCCCCTCAGTTAAATGCTCCACAGAGGCCCCACACAGCATAATATGCTATCCAAAGGGCCCCCTCCCCAGTATAATGCTCCACAGGAGCCCCACACAGTATAATACACTATCCAGAGGGGGCCCCCCAGTATAATGCTCCACAGTGGCCCTACAGACTACCTAAGTGCTAGTGTTATATTATACTCTGGGGTCTCTTCAGACCCCAGAGTATAATAAGCGAAGGCCCCGGGGAGGAAAGGCAAAATAACAAACAGTTATACAAACCTTGTCTTACCTCTCCTGGGCCTCATCGCGCTGCTCCTTCGGCACATGACACTGGGTCCCTTTCTGTTATCGATATGGCCGGTCCTGACTCCGGGATCCGGAGTCATCAGGCTCCGGATCCCGGGGGCCCCTTTGGGGTCGGGGCCCTGGGCAATTGCCCAGTTTGCCCCCCCCTAACGCCAGCCCTGCTTCTACCAGACACCCCTTAACTGTCTGGCTGGAAAATACCTGTTCTCCCAAACCGCACCCTTCACTTTCTCACACAGGGTATACAAACTAAGCACCAGAAAAGTCTGTCTGCGGTATATAGACCCACAGGTCTATATACAGGTCTACATATACTGTATATCAGCAGCACACAGTGGGTGCCAACAAAATTTGCTATGACCTAGGTCCGTACCATTTCACTGTTGGCTGCCTTATCACAACAACAATATGAACTTATAAAGCACCTCGATCACAGCAAAGTCCATTACAACTCAACAATATATACATACAAGAGTAACTCTCATACCACTGAATTTATTAATTCATCACATCAGACAATAAACAAATAAAATAAGGAAGGATACAGACAAATAAAAAATCAAGCTATTTCACATCAGAAAACACAACAGGACAACATGGGTGTACAATATAGAACAATAAATATCAAGCAATTTAAATCTAGTGCAACAATTTGTAAAGTTTTTATTGTTTATTGTTTTATGTATTGTACACCCAAGACTCATCAAACTGTAACTGTCAAGAGCATTACTAGAAAAGTCTAGGTATATAGAAAACATTTAAATGTTTCCTTCCCTGCCCTTGACGACCATGTAAAGATAAGAACATACTTTCCTGCAAAGCCACCTTAATACCGCGGCTCCACATGACATAAGCGCAGTGATTTTGTAGCTGCAAAAACTGTGGCATTTTACAGTACTTGCAAAACGGATGGCATCCTGGCTAATAAAAATATCAAAAAACGTCAAACGCAGCATGTCAATTATACCTACGGAAATGCTGGCATTTTCTGTATAGGTGTAATTGAAGCAGAAAGAGGAAAACTGTGGGAAAAAAACCCAATTAGTTTCTGCTGCAGTTTTTCCTGCATAGCTTTTTGACTGCGGCTCGCTACGTGCGTGGGGCATTAGCCTAAAAAAGCAAAACAAACAACTGTTCTGCTCATACCTTTTCAGTTTTAGGAATAGTGCCCCAAACAGCTAAGCACTCAGGAATTACCTGAGACCAGACCCCTAAATTCATTCATATACCAGACTTCTGAGTTAGAAGACGTCAGGCAACTACACAAATAGCAAATATTACCATACATATTACCATTAAACTGTTACCGAACAAACCTATTTTTACCAAAGCCAGGATTACCAAAATAAACACTGTATAAGGGATAAATTAAACCACAACAACCTGACTATGATCTCATAGTCACTGTATAATAGCACAATCAGAAGGTTGCCATTTTATGGGAATAGAGTGAAGAGAGTGGAAAAAAAA
The DNA here is from genome assembly GCA_947044405.1 of Leptodactylus fallax. Lineage (NCBI taxonomy): Eukaryota > Metazoa > Chordata > Amphibia > Anura > Leptodactylidae > Leptodactylus > Leptodactylus fallax. Next base: position 1,233,040 of record CAMRHE010000432.1, read on the forward strand.
AATCACAAAGAAAAAGATGTGAATCTCCAGCCATAGTTCTTCATACTTTATCACTAGGTTCAGTAGGATAGAGAGAAATGTAATCCGCCTTTCAAATTAAAATAAAAACATAAAACAACCTCTGAGCTCAACTAGAGATTATGGGAACAGTAATCCCTCCAGGCAAACAGAATCCAGGGAAAACACAAGAAACTTCTTCCAGCTTGACCTGGCCTTTCTACTGTTTTTTAGTCTCTACACACCTGCTGATGTTAGTAAGAGAAAAAAGAACACATAGTGTGGCATAGCTTCAACTGGTTAAAAAGAATGGTTACCCGCGTTATTATACTCACAAAGACACTTTCAGTTATGGCATATCAAACTATAAACGATCTCTAATTCCGTTTTGTACTCATTAGCATCAGTAAGATTCCAGGATAGCTTGATGCAGTGGTACTTAGAGATCTATTTATCTGCCAAACGTGGATTCCCAGACTCCCCCATCTATGTGGTTACTGATCTATTCAAAACATGTTTCCAAATGCTTTTCTTTCAATGACAGGAATTTTGTTTTGGTAAAAGGTTCATTCTTATAGTACAGTTTATCTAGCTTTGTTCTTTTTTTTCATTGTGTTCCACTTTGCTATGCAATTATGGTTCTCATGTTTTCACTTATATACCCTATAAAGAATAACAGAATTAGGAACAGGAAGAGAAAATATATAAAAAGGGAAACCTCCAAATATTGGTTATTACATATTCATTTAACATAAAATTACACATTGTGGATATCTTGAAAAGAAAAGAGGATTTTAACCTAATATGTAGTTCCCATATAGAATACATATCTCTTATCTCTTATATATATATAAATGAGTTCCTGTCTGTCTGTCTGTCTGTTCTTTATGCGCAACCAAACGACTGGACCGATCCTCACCAAATTTGGCACACATGTACATCAGGTGTCCGGGAATATTATAGACTGGGTCTCAGCTCTCTTGGATGTACCGTTCCTGAGGTACAGTATTCCCAAAAAATGACCAGCATTAGTCTATACAAGCCTGCAAGTCTTTCACTCATATTCCAACTGCCATACACACGGTCACATGTCTCTTATCAGCCAATAACAGCTCGCAGGCGCTTACTCTTCTCAGGCACACAGGTTTCCATAGCAACCAAGCTATGTATGACCTGAATAGCAGTTCACAGGACCTTAAATATTCAGTCATATCACGTGTATCAGCCAATATAAGTTCACATTTAATTTACCAGGTTTCCATAACAACACAGCCATAAATAGACTGTACCTATACTGGATTCAGTGGCCTAACTAGCAATGGCAGGGCCCCAAGGCGAACATTTGACATGGGACCCCTCCCCCCGGCAACCCCCCCACGCACAAACTGCATTTCTGCACACACTATTATGCCCCATAGTGGCCCCTGCATACACAATTAGGCCCCATAGTGGCCCTTGCACACACTATTATGCCCCATAGTGGCCCCTGCACACACTATTATGCCCCATAGTGGCCCCTGCATACACTATTAGGCCCCATAGTGGCCCTTGCATACACTATTATGCCGCATAGTGGCCCCTGCATACACTATTAGGCCCCATAGTGGCCCTTGCACACACTATTATGCCCCATAGTGGCCCCTGCATACACTATTAGGCCCCATAGTGGCTCTTGCACACAGTATTCTGCCCCATAGTGGCCCCTGCACACAGTATCATAGTGGCTCCTTCATATAGTATTATGCGCACTTCCCGCTACTTCTTCAATGTTGGACCAGATGTCACGTGAGCCAGGCATGTATCGCAACACATAATGACGTCGGACTGGCCCACCAACATCTGGGACGCCACCAAGGAGGCCCGAAGCCTGCTGAAAAGACCCCAGAGTATAATGATAGCAGTGTTTGTGGGGTTCACGGCCCACAGGCCTTACTTACCAATCCCCGCTCCTGCTCACAGCCGCCTCTGCAGAAGGTGAAGTGCAGGCGGCCATGAGCAGGGGATCAGTAAGTAAATAGGGCCCGTTACCTGCTGGTGTTAAAAAAAAAAAAAAAACATCAGAGGCCCGCCGGGTCCCCTAATGTCCCGGGCCCTGTGGCAGCTGCTACCACTGCTAAACAGGTATTTACGCCACTGACTGGACTGCCATACTGGATTTCAGCATTCTTATAAATTGAAATGTTTCTTAAACTACTCATGTCCCCTGCAGCAAAACGCATGGCTGCTGCTTGAGCTAATGAAAACTCTCAACAGACCCAAGCCTGTCTCCAATCTGATAAGGTATGTTACAGACAACAGCGAGCTGCTGAAACTCCCCAGCAGACCCAAGCCCGTCTCCAATCTGACAAAGCATTGTCAGCCACATGCACACAGCTGCACTCCAGGTTTCAATAACAACCCAGCCATTTTTCTTCACTGCTGTAGGTCAGCTTTAAAGGGGCAGGGCGCTGTGGATGACACTGTTACACAAGGTCACATACACACAGCTTTAATCCAGGTTTTCCATAACAACCGATCGCAGGTTTTTCACTGATATCCAAACTGAGATGCACATAATCACATGACACTTATGGACCAATGGAAAATCGCAGGTTCAGTCTTGACATACACATAGCTTTACACCAGGTTTCCATAGCAACCAAGCTATTTATGTCCTGTATGAGTCAATAGCGGTTCGCAGGTCCTTAAATATTCAGTCATATGACGTGTATTAGCCAATGTAAGCTCACATTTCATTTACCAGGTTTCCATAGCAACACAGCCATAAATAGACTATACCTATACTGGACTGCCATACTGGATGTCAAGTGCAAAACTGGCCAATTCTTATGGGGTCACTACACAAGCAAAAAATGAAATATACCCGTGCGAAGCCGGGTCCTTCCTCTAGTCTCTTATATATATAAAAATGAGTTTCTGTCTGTCTGTCTGTTCTTTATGCGCGACCAAACGACTGGGCCGATCCTCACCAAATTTGGCACACATGTACATCAGGTGGCCGGGAAGATTTTAGACTGGGTCTCAGCTCTCTAGGACGTACCATTGCTGAGATACAGTATTCCCAAAAAAATGACCTGCATTAGCTAATACCAGCATGCAATTCTTTCACTCATATTCCAACTGCCATACACATGGTCACATGTCTCTTATCAGCAAATAGAAGCTCACAGGCACTTAGTCTTCTCAAGGACACAGGTTTCCATAGCAACCAAGCTATTTATGACCTGTATTAGTCAATAGCAGTTAGCAGGTCCTGAAATATTCAGTCATATCACATGTATCAGCCAATATAAGTTCACATTTAATTTACCAGGTTTACATAACAACACAGCCATAAATAGACTGTACCTATACTAGACTCAGTAGCGTAACTAGGAAAGCCTGGGCCCCAAGGCGAACATTTGACATGGGACCCCCCCCGACAACCGCCCCCCCCACCGCACAAACTGCATTCCTGCACAAACTATTATGCCCCATAGTGGCCCCTACACACAGTATTATGCTCCATAGTAGCCCCTACACACACTATTATGCCCCATAGTGGCCCCTGCACACACGATTATGCCCCGTAGTGACCCCTGCACACACTATTATGCCCCATAGTGGACCCTGCACACACTATTATGCCCCATAGTGGCCCCTTCATATAGTATTATGTGCACTCCCCGCTACCTCTTCAATGTTGGACGAGATGTCACGTGAGCCAGACATGCATCGCGATGCATAATGACATCGGACTGGCCCACGGTGACGTCTGGGACATCACCAAGGAGGCCAGAAGCCTGATGGAGCATAGGAGAGTTAAGTAACAGTGTTTTTTTTATGTTCCCTCAACTCCTTTGGGCCTCCGATCATTATACTCTGGGGTCTGAAAAGACCTCAAGAGTATAAGGATAGCAGTGTTTGTGGGGTTTACGGCCCGCAGGCCTTACTTACTGATCCCCTCTCCTGCTCACAACCGCCTCTAAAGCTGGTTTGACCGCAGCATCCAAGGGGTTCCGTTGTGCCAAATGTCCCCCTCGGTACCCCGCGAGGGGGGCGAGATTGGGGGATGCCCATATGTGTCTTCTGCAGCCTAGGGTCTGGCCTGAGACCCCAGGCTGCTAGGAGCCCCCAAGATCCCTGGTTGAGCCTGCCAAGAAGAGAGAAAGTCAGCCTATTAGTCTGCATAGGCTGACTTCCTCTATAGACTGCAATACACATGTATTGCAGTCTATAGTGCTGAACTAGCGATCAGTACATCACTAAAAAGTAAAAAAAAAAAAACGTTTTACAGCCATTTTGGGTCACAAAATTCGGGTCCCCATTGATTTCAATGGGGTTTGGGTTCGACCGCAGGGGGGTCAGTTAACGGGGGGGGTCAGTTACATGTACGTGACAATGCGTGAAGGAGTTAAAGCTGGTTGATTGGCTGCTCAGCAGTCAATCAACCAGCTTTAGGGATGAGGCAAACCCGGACCCGAACGTCAGCGCTGAAGTTCAGGTACCCGAACCAAACTTTTGGGCAAAGTTCGGCAAAACGCATCAAACCCGAACTTCGTCGGGTTCGCTCAACACTACTTACTACCTTATAGTCTGGTGATCTTTTGTATTATAATCTCTATTTTTAAATTGATCATTTTTTTGTTTCTTTAGTTTTTAGATAACAATATATAACTTTTATTTTATTGTTGGAGGGCTTTTAACCCTTTAATGACACAGGGAATGGATGCTCAGCAACTTTTTAATATTTTCCATTTCCGCCTTCCAAAATTCAGAACGTATTTATTTTTCTGTCAATATAATGTCAACAATTATGGGTTATGGGTTTTAGATTTTAAGGGCACGCTGATCCAGGGTTTTATACTGATTGCCAGATTGGAGTCGGGAAGGAATTTTTTTCCCATGGAATGGGGCCATTGGCATAAGCCTCATGGGGTTTTTTGCCTTCCTCTGGATCAACACTGTAGGGGACTGTAGGGTTATAGGTTGGACTTGATGGACTGATGTCCCCATCCAACCTCATCTACTATGTAACTAAGTAACTATGTCAGCATATGTTAACATAGGGCTTATTCTTTGCGCAATGTGCTTTCAGTTGGCATGGCATCATGTACATATAATGTTTTGATTAGCTTTTATTAACAATTTTGGGGGGCCGTGTGAAAAAACCTAGCACTGTATCATTATTTTTTGCATTCTGTTTTTATGGCGTTAACTGCATCAAAAATGACATAACAACTTTGTCCGTAATCATTATGATTATGGCGATACCATATTTATATTGTTTTATTATGCTTTACTACTTTTTACTAAACAAAACAAAATTTTTCAAAAATAAATGATTTAACTGGGGTTACCATATTCTGACATCTAGAACGTTTTACTGTTTCGTTGATGGAGCTCTGTCAGGGCTCTTTACTTGTAGTGCAAGTTTTAATTTTTATTGGCACCAATGTTTGGTATATACGACTTTTTTATCACTTTTTATTGCTATTTTTGTGGGAGGCGAGGTGACCAAAACACATTATTTTGCACATTACAGTATATATATTTTTTAACTGTTTACTATTTAAATATGGTGGCCCCTCAAGGAGCTGATAGACAGCAAAGATGCAGCGGCAATGCCCACTATCTGTAATGTCTCTGCCTGTTCGGGTGTCTGCGCCACCCTCCGCTCGCACGCTGCAGCGCAGGAGGCGTGTTCAGGTTGATTCCTTGCTTAAGGTTCTTATTGTTCAGTCTGAACACTATCCTAGTACTTCTACACTGTCATTGAATTTCAGCCACACCCATCTCCTGCACCTTGTTTCTCTCTTTCCTCCTCTAACAGTTAATCTTAGCCTTGCCTGTGTGATTGACAGCCTGTCTACCAATCAAGTTTGGGGCAGGTCCTGACTTCCTATATACAGGTCATCAGCCCACACAGGTTTGCTGGCTATTACTCTGTCCTGTGAATTGTCCTTGCTAGCTTCCTACTTGCTTTTATTGTATTATATCTGACCTCTGACCTTTGGCTTCCCTTGTGACTACTCTTTTGGATTTGGTACTGCTTGTCTCTCTGGTTTTGACTCTTGGCTTGCTGACTCTGCTTCTCTGTTGTTTTGTCTTGTCCTGTTCTGTGTGACACTTACTCAGAGAAGGGATTGTCGCCAAGTTGCTCTGCTACTGCTTAGGGTAGCTGAGACAAGTAGGCAGGGACAGGGGCTGGGTTGACTTTAGGGCTCACTGTCTGTGTCTTCCCTTCTTCCCTTTTTAGCAGCAGCACTAGTGAATTGTACAACTAGCAATTACCTTACACTGTCACTGCCTGCCAGGTCTCCGTCCTACTGGTTTTTCAAGGATTAGACAATACTGGATCTTCCATCAGAATATCACAGTTTTTCTTGAGAATATTTTTACCACATAAGCGTTTATAATGAATGAGAAATACTTTTTTTCATCCCTAACTTTTTAGTATTTTCCTCCCTTTGTTATTTGTCTCCTCCATAGCTTTTTGAATATCTTCCCCATGATAACCAGAAATCTCCCTGCAATTATTTCTGCTTGTTTTACAAAAACATGATAGTCTGAACAGTTTCTCTTTTCCCCTGTAATCTGTCTCTTTGGTATAGTTTGCATCCAGTTGATAATAGTGACAGATTTTTCTTTCCATATACCTATTATAATCAGTTGGTTTAAAGTAAAAACAAATGACCCTGATGGAATAAAAGCTAAAGACAGACTAAGAAAATGCCAAGGGCAAAGAGAAAACTCACTTGTATTCCACCTAATTAGTGATCAATAAGAATGGGAATAAAGTTACTCCTAAAATGTAACATTTAAGTACTGCATAAGTACATAAGTAAGGGTTATAAATTCAGGCCTGCAATGCAAGCATCAGTATTACATTTTCAATTTATTTCCTTTAAAGGTTTAGAACTATATATGTTTTATAGGGGTGTATTTGCAGTATCCGGTATGTCTGTGCCTGCCTGCATTAAAAACTAATAGTAAGCCATCTAACATGCTTCTCCATACTGGCATCCTCAGGGGTAAGGGGCAAACAGCATGAGAAGGCCCTCACATTGGAGCTATAAAGACTTGTTTTGACCTTATCATAAGAAGGATGCACCAACTTAGCCAATCAAAAAGGATGTTGCCTATACATGTATATTATGAGTGGAGAAACGACATTCTGAACTCCAATTGCAGGAACCAAATCCAGCAGCAAGAGTATAGCTGATAGAACACAAATAAGAATGAAATATCCTCAGCGCGTCAAACTACCCAGTGGCACATGTGCATTTGTAGTCTTCCATATGACAAGAACAGTGTATTGCGCATGAGTAAAGCTTTTGGGAATTGGCACTAATGCTTGATACACATCATAAACAAACTTTCAATATTCTTCGGAAGCATAGGGCAACTTTAACTTCTGATATTGAATTAAAAGATGTTCTCTCCCCATTTCCTAGCATAACCTCATCAGGATCCAAACCTCCAAGATTTGTTAGTCCGTAGTCATTTTCCTTGGATCAAGGATTTTAATACCACATGGTTGAGAAATTCAACTATCAACTTTTTTCCATGTGTTCAATGTACCTTCTATCCTCTTATGCCCCAAAAAGACATTGATTAATCCACTGAATGGTCGTACTTACAAGATACAGCAATTCTTGAATTGTCAAAGCTCATGGATAATAATTGGAGCATAATGCACTTGGCCAAAAATATATATTGGAAAACTATCCAACAACTCAGATATAGCTAAACAAATTAGCTATATCAATACAGGTGATAATACCCCTTTAGCTGGAATTATGAAGCTTTGTCATAATGGCAATATCAAACAGTTGCAATTCTGGGGTATAACTCACTATAATGGCAACCGATCTTTTTTGTTTCTTAATGACTTTGATGTGTCTGTGTGTCACATTATTACTTATTCCAGAACTGTTAATCTTATATATTTTTGGTGCACGAATTAAAGCATATGGACGTGAATAAATATATATATTTAACTACCGTCCTTATGTACAGATATATGCATTTTCCCTATCATACACAAATATAGGTGATACTGTAATGGCTAGATCCGTTTCTATGCAGATATAGTAACAAATATATGGAAGTCTAAGCATTCATCAACTGTGCATGTGTAGGCGTTGCAGTATGTCTATGTTCCAATTTGTAGCCAATACACATGCACATGGCGCACATAAAGTTTGCTCAAATCACCTATACAATACAATACAATACAATATAAGCCTCCATTATAGATATGGGCACACGCATGGCTGATTCCTGCATACACAATATACTTTTTGTGTGATATGGAAGACAACAAATACTCATGTATTACTAGGTAGGATGAAGCACTGCGGATACTTTACCCTTTATTGATGTATTTGCTATACCCTGATTGGCTTCTCTATTTGGTGCCTGTGATTGGTGTTTTGGAATGTCCATCTCTCTGCTCACCTTATACATGCATAGGCAACACCCTTTTAGACTGGCTAAGTTGGTACATACCTCTTATTTTGACATCAATATTAGCCTTTATAGCTCAAATGCAAGGGCCTTTTCATGGTGTTCGCCCCATAGCCCTGAAGACACCAGTACAGAATGTCAGGGGGGCTCACTATTAGTTTTTAACACAGACAGGCAATGCATTAATTGAGTGATGGTGTAATCTGCAGTTACACCACTATAAAAGATACAAAGTTATAATCCTGTGGAGGAAACAGATTGTAAATACTGATGTTAGCATTTACTTTTATGCAGAACTCACATGCATGTGGGTTTTCTCTTTTGCTCTTGGCAATTTGTTAGTGAGTCTTGGTTTAAAGTATGCTCTAATTTTAAGTTTACCATTTTCCAAAAAGGTAGTTAAATCCAAGAAGTTTATTTCTTGATGACTACATTTGCATAAAACTGTATATTCCAACTGTTTTCGCTAATACCCTTTAATCAAATGTCTAATGTAGACTGATCATCTTTCCAAAAATTGAACAATTATCAATATAGCATTTCCAGAGCGTTAATCCCTCACTCTTATGACTTTAGGCCACAAAGTAGCTGACATATAGTTCCTCTTAGTATCTTATACAGTATATAAAAATGAGTTCCTGTCTGTCTGTCTGTCTGTTCTTTATGCACGACCAAACGACTGGGCCGATCCTCACCAAATTTGGTACACAGGTACATCAGGTTTCCGGGAAGATTTTAGACCGGGTCTCAGCTCTCTAAGACGTACCGTTCCTGATATACAGTATTCCCCAAAAATGACCTGCATTAGTCTATACAAGCCTGCAAGTCTTTTACTCAAATTCCAACTGCCATACACATGGTCACATGTCCCTTATCAGCCAATAGAAGCTTGCAGGCGCTTAGTCTCCACAGCAACCAAGCTATTTATAACCTGTATTAGTCAATAGCAGTTCACAGGTCCTTAAATATTCAGTCATATCATGTGTATCAGCCAATATAAGTTCACATTTAATTTACCAGGTTTCCATAACTACACAACCATAAATAGACTGTACCTATACTGGACTCAGTGGCGTAACTAGGAATGGCTGGGCCCCAAGGCGAACATTTGACATGGGCATGGGCCCCCCCCCCCCACACACAAACCGCATTCCTGTACACACTATTATGCTCCATAGTGGTCCCTACACACACTATAATGCCCCATAGTGGCCCCTGCACACAGTATTATGCCCCGTAGTGGCCCCTGCACACACTATTATGCCCCATAGTGGTCCCTGCACACACTATTATGCCCAACAGTGGCCCCTTTACATAGTATTATGCCCCTTTGTGGACCACGCATGAACAATTATAATACTCTGGGTTCTTTTCAGACCTCAGAGTATAATGATCGGAGACCCAGTGGAGGATACAAACATAAAAAACAATGTTACTTACCCCTCTCCGATTCTTCAATGTTGGACCAGACGTCACGTGAGTCAGGAATACGTTGCGACGCATAATGACGTCGGACTGGCCCACCGATGTCTAGGATGTCACTAAGGAGGCCCAAAGCCTGCTGGAGCGCAGGAGAGGTAAGTAACATTGTTTTTATGTTCTCTCGCCTCCCCTGGGCCTCCAATCATTATACTCTAGGGTCTGAAAAGACCCCAGAGTATAATGATAGCAGTGTTTGTGGGGTTCGCAGGCCATGGCCTTACTTACCAATCCCCGCTCCTGCTCACAGCCGCCTCCGCAGAAGGTGAAGTGCAGGCGGCCATGAGTAGGAGCGGGGATCGGTAAGTAAAAAGGGCACGTTACCTGCTGGTGTTACACCAGCAGGTAACGGACTATTAAAAAAAAAAAACATCAGGGGCCCGCTGGGCCCCCTAATATCCCGGGCCCTGTGGCAGCCGCTACCCCGGTATTAACGCCACTGACTGGACTGCCATACTGGATGTCAGAATTCTTATAAATTGAAACGTTTTTAAACTACTCATGCCTCCTGCAGCAAAACGCATGGCTGCTGCTCCAGCTAATGAAAACTCTAAGCAGACCCAAGCCCGTCTCCAATCTGACAAGGTATGTCACAGACAACAGCAAGTTGCTGAAACTCTCCAGCAGATCCAAGCCCGTCTCCAATCTGACAAGTCATTGTCAGCCACATGCACACAGCTGCACTCCATGTTTCCATAACAACCTAGCCATTTTTCCTCACTGCTGTAGGTCAGCTTTAAAGGGGCAGGGCATTTTGGATCACGCTGTTATACAAGGTCACATACACACAGCTTTACTCCAGGTTTTCCATAACAACCGATCGCAGGTTTTTCACTGATATCCAAACTGAGATACACATGATCACACGACGCTTATAGACCAATAGAAAATCACAGGTTCTTCAGTCTTGACACACATACAGCTTTGCACCAGGTTTCCATAGCAATCAAGCTATTTATGACCTGTATGAGTCAATAGCATTTCGCAGGTCCTTAAATATTCAGTCATATGACGTGTATCAGCCAATATAAGTTCGCATTTGATTTACCAGGTTTCCATAACAACACAGCCATAAATAGACTGTACCTATACTGGACTGCCATACTGGATGTCAAGTGCAAAACTGACCAATTCTACACAAACAAAAAATGAAATATACCCGGGCGAAGCTGGGTCCTTCTGCTAGTACACTATAAAATGATTGGAATAACTGGAGGCATATTTCACCCCCATTACGGACCCTTTCTGCTGGAGAAAATTTTGTCCCTCATAAAAAAACTAATTATGGACAAGTGAAAAACCATCATTTGTCTTTATAGCTCCAATGTGAGGGCCTTCTCATACTGTTTGCCCCTTACCCCGAGGATGCCAGTATGGTGAAGCATGTATTTTTAGAAAATTGTTTACAACTGCTATTACCTTATCTTACTTTTTGACTTTTTTGAAGACCACCCCTGAGTTCTTTCTGAATGATGAAGATTCCTTACCATGTTTTTGTAAAACCAAGTCTATCCTATAACTAGGCTACCCTATATGTCAATGACATAATCCCTGATTCTATAAGGCAACCAAGGTGGAGTGGGGGGTCTAATGGTAGGGTGATTTTAGGGTGAAGTATATTTAAATACTAGTTATCCTTTGTCAAGACCTTTTTCAAGCCCTTCTTTTAATTTCTGTTCTAATATAATTTTATATTTAATTATAGGATCCCCTTTAAATTTCTGATAAGTGGATTCGTCTCCCAAAATCTGTGACATCTCCTTATTTACCTTCTCTATTTAATATCCACCATTTTGTTTACTATCTCCTTATTATTTCTTAATTCTATGCCTAATGCTAGGTTCACATCTGCGCCTGGGTTTCTGTTCTTTGGGTCCGCTTAGGGACCCGAAGAATGGAAACCTAACCTGCTTAAAAAGCGGTTACCCGCGAAGCCCATAGACTACAATGGGGTTCACTGGCTTTCCGTCCAAAAAATGCGGAAAAATGTGGAGACAAAAGTCCTGCTTGCAGGACTTATCTCTCCGCAGTTTTTTAAGCAGGTTCGGAGACGGAATACGGAATACAGGCGCAGGTGTGAACCTAGCCTAAGAATAGTTCTGGTTCTTTGGTGGTGCTTCATTGATTATATCCTCTTTATTTGGGATGGTGACCAGACATCTTTGGATGCTTTCTTAAAGAAAATAGGAGATAATCATTTTCACTTTTTATTTACACTAACCATAAACATTACTTCAATCAATTTCTTGGATCTAACTATTTTTGGAAATACTATGAAAGTGCTATCACAAACTGGTTGATTCAATAAGGATTGAAAGATGTCATCTCCCAACCTGGATGTTAAATATTCCAAAAGAACAGTTTCTTTGCATAAAGAGAAACCCACATCAGAAAGAAGCACAATATTTGCAACAAAATGGCTATAGGCTAAGGGCTATAATGGAATTAAGGAGGCTAAAACTAAAAACTGGTCTATCCTATGCCAGGATAAGATGATCTGAGATTTTTTACTGAAAAAGAAAAAAATTTGTGTTCTCAAAGTTACATAAAGTGGGGAACTTTGTAGGTCCTATGGATACAACTAATTTAAATAGTCAAAGCCCGATTAGATAATCAGAGTTTTTTAAATAAACATTAATGGGCTTCAGGGCATGTGGTAGATGGAAATCCTGCCAGTTGTTGAAATTAAGATTGAGTAAATATATTGAAGATTGCACAGATTTATCCAGTGGATCTGCTTTTAAGATTAAGTAGTTTATTACATGCAGAACAGAAGGGGTTATTTATGTTCTCCCTGCAAAAAGCTATATGTAGGAAGCATAAAATGTCCATTTTATAAGAGGATACATGAACATCTCTAAAACATATATGAATATAATTAAGCCAATTGATGTAGATAAAGTATAGGACCTAGATGGATAAGCAGCCTTATCCCTGAGGAAAGAGATTGCAAGTCTCTGAAACACGTAGGAAGGAAGGCTGAGATTCCAGTTCTACTCTTTGGGTTAAGTAGTGTGGATTGCTACCAGCCGGAGTACATCCATGGGGTGAAGAATGCTGGCACCTTCTGGATAGACTTAGGCTGATCGTGAACAGACTTATTTCCTTTGGATTTTGGATTTATATACTGCTGAAAACAGGCCCCGTTTGATGACATTGTGCAAGATACTAGACCAGTCAGTCAGTATATTGTTCTTTATTCTGGTAGATCTAGTGCATCACAGTTCATGTCTCTTTCATCATACAAATAAACACCTAAGAATATACAATATATTGGGGACTAGTGCACTCTAGATAGGGGTTAACTATCTCAAAGATTTGTGCTGGGTGGGCGTTTTGGTCTCTTGATCCTGGATGGCCTAGATAAAGGGTTTTATTAAGTTGCGAACAAGATTACACAAATGCATAATATACTATAGTGATTTAAACAGGAAAATATTGGAATTATAGGAATTAGATGACAGGATCTCCAACTTCAAAACTGGATATTGTTTTAGGTGCAGGTGGCTCTCAGACATTTTGAATTCTTCCAATACTTGTCTTTCTCTATAAGTTATATTCTATGATACCTTTAAATGTAATATAGCAGTTTTCAAATACCATAACAAGGATGTTTTAAATGGTTCAGAGCACTAGTTGGACCCATTCATATATTAAAATGGTAGATTTACTATTAAATTGGTATGTACATAATTATTCCCATCAATTTTATTATAACATACTTATTTACATCAACAAAAGTCTGACAGTTATTAATTTAAAGTGTAACTTCCATTTTTTTTCCCGCCATTGTGTCAGGGGGTGTTTGGCCATTTTTGTAATATACTTTATTACCTTTATCTAAATTCCTTTTTGTTATAAAATATACTGTAACATTCTCCTTAGCAATCCTATAACTGAGCTGTTGCTAGGGATAGTCCGTACACAGTTACACATGTGGACAAAATTGTTGGTACCACTCGTTTAATGAAAGAAAAACCCACAATGGTCACAGAAATAACTTGTATCTTGGCATCACATAGTAGTATTACAGTGTTATGTGGGCTGAATTTATGAGAAAACTGAAAATGATGGCGGCATGGTGGCTCAGTGGTTAGCACTACAGCCTTGCAGCGCTGGAGTTTTTGGTTCATTCCCTGATAGGGAATGTAGATTGTGAGCCCTATACACACATGAACAAAATTGTTGGTACCCCTCGTTTAATGAAAGAAAAACCCACAATGGTCACAGAAATAACTTGAATCTGACAAAATTATTAATATATAAAAATTCTATGAAAATTAACAAATGAATGTCAGACATTGCTTTTCAACCATGCTTCAACAGAATTTAAAAAAAAAAGAAAACTCATGAAACAGGCCTGGAAAGAAATGATGGTTCCCTTAACTTAATATTTTGTTGCACAACTTTTTGAGGCAATCACTGCAATCAAACGATTCCTGTAGCTGCCAATGAGACTTCTGCACAAGACACCCTGTGCCAGATGCAGCAAAGCAGCCCCAGAACATAACAGAGCCTCCTCCATGTTTCACAGTAGGGACAGTGTTCTTTTCAAGATATGCTTCATTTTTCCGTCTGTGAACATACTGTAGAGCTGATGTGCCTTGCTAAAAATTTCGATAGGACATTCTCCCAGAAGGTTTGTGTCTTGTCAACATGTAGTTTGGCAAATTACTTTTGTCAGATTCAAGTTATTTCTGTGACCATTGTGGGTTTTTCTTTCATTAAACGAGGAGTACCAACAATTTTGTCCATGTGTGTATATTGTAAATATGCAGAGCTGAAGCATTTACCAAAGGGGGCATGGTTCCTTCAAATGGCTTTATCTTCATTTTTACACTACCTAGATAAATGGTTCTGGTATCATGAGAAAGATGAGATTCTAAGCTTTCGTGCCAAGATTTAAGAACTAGCTATAACATAATCTGAGATATCATTAGTGAAAAACCCAGTCGGGAATTTTAACTTAATATGCATCAGTTAGTTCATGCTGCATATAAAATTGCCATTGCCAACTGTGTTTTTAACTAGTGATATCTCAGATTATGTTATAGCTAGTTCTTAAATCTCAAGTTTCTTATGATGCCAGAACCATTTTTCTAGGTGGTATAAAACGGAATATACAGCTATTTGAAGTGACCATCCCCCTTTGGTAAATGCTTCAGCTCTACGTACTACATTGAGTACAAGTTTGATAGATTAATAAAGTATATTACAAAAATGTTCACCCTCCCGCCAACACAATAGCGAAGAAAAAAAAATGTCAATGAAATGGGAGTTTCACTTCAAACATCAGGCAAATTTCAGACTCTTGTTGAGTACACTTTTTTAAAGATCAATGATCTCCATCTTATATAAAATTAAAAAACCATAGCGATTACCTAAATTAAAATTCCCATCTGGTTTTTTTGGTTCATCTTGCTTTTTCCTCATTTTTTCCACCTTCGGATTCCTTTTTCTGGGGGGTTTTGGGTAGTGTTTCCATTATTCCTTCTTTCCATTTTGTTCCTCGTATCTCCAATAAAACAATTTATCTCCAATAAAACACCTTATCTAAGAACTTCTTTAATATTTACTGCTTTAGGCTTCGTTCACATCTGCGTTGGAATCTCTGTATGAGACTCTGTTTCAGATTCTGCCAAAAATTGGCGAAGAAAAAAGTCATGCAGGGATTATTGTCTATGGGTCTGTGGGTAAATGGTGTTTTGGCGGGGCGGGCTCTCCGTCGTTCAGGTCCCATGGTGGATACGAACGACGGAGACATGGTTTTTCCTGCAGCACTTTTCACAGACAGTCCACAGAGTTTTCCTTTGTGAACTTTCTGCTTCAATTATACCTATATGGAAACCACCAGCATTTCTGTACGTATAATTAACATGTTGCGATTTCGAAAAATGCAATTGTTTTGGAAATCGCAGCATTTCCGCTGCGGGCATTTTTCTGCAATGGGTAGATGGGATTGCAGGGACTATAAAAAAAAAAAATGGGAAACTAGAAAATTCACAGGAAATGGGATAAAAACTAAAAAGTAACTTTTAATAGGATGCATTAAAAGAATAGGCCCTTAGCCAGAATAGAGACTTAAAAAATATGTATAATGTGACTAGTGAGAATGCATAAAGCGCTGTTATTGACGTCTTAGAAAGACCTCCTCCTGGGGCTGGCTGGCAACTACAGGGGAAGAGCTTACTCTGCAGCATTGGTCTTAGCTCAACACAGGAAAGAACATCAGCCTCCAAAACAGCTTGTGAGATGACTGGCTCATCAGCATTGTCTGGAGGGTGTATTTGCATAGTCTTATTTGTCTGAGGCTTATATCTAGTCCTCAGCCATTTAGTGGTGGGCACTTAGTCCATCAGTAGTAGCCCTGACCGCTTTCTCAGTATCTTAAGATGAGGCTATCCTAGCCCATAGCATATATTGACACTCTGTCACTACTTTCGGAACAGGTGATTAACTACGCACCTGTATCCTGTTAAATACCTGACAGATGTCAATAACATTCTCGCGTGACTAGTCACATTATACACATTTTTTAAGTTACTATTCTGGCTATGGACCTGTTCTTTTAATGCATACTATTAAAAGTTACTTTTTATCCCATTGCCTGTGAATGCAATGTATGTAACTGTAGTATTTTCCATTTAATGGAATGTACAACTGGGGATGGAGACTTTATTAGCAGATGGTACATTCCAGCCAATGAGTACTGGGAGCACTTCATCCAGCTTTCAAAGAACGAGTAATAGAGAGGTCGTGTGTGGGCAGAGCAAGAATTAAGACCTTATGCTACTGTGCGGCAGCTTTGAGCCAGAGAATAGAAAGCTGCCAAGATCTATGAGATATTAAAGGGAGTCTGTCAGCACAAAATTGAGATATAAACTAATCGCAGTACCTTGTAGGGCTGTCAGCACAGTTTGCAATTATGTATTTCTTATAAGGACCACTGCTCCATTCTTATAAAAAAACAACCTTTTATCCCTATCAAATAAGAAAAAAAGGCTTTTAGGGGTGTTGTTTTCCATCACTCTCGCCTTGACTACTGTAACTCCTTACTAATCGGTCTTCCCCTTACTAAACTCTCCCCTCTACAATCTATTCTGAATGCTGCAGCCAGGCTGATCTACAGAATACAATATAAACTTATCACCCTCATCCACAAGGCTCTCCATAATGCTGCACCTGCCTACATTTCCTCCCACATCTCTGCCTGTCTATCGCCCAACCCGTACTCTCCGTTCACTCAATGACCTAAGACTAACATCCTCTATTATCAGAACCTCCCACGCTCGTATACAAGACTTCTCCTGAATTGCACCACTTCTCTGGAATGCTCTATCCGGACTATCAGATTAACCCCCAATTTCCACAGCTTCAAACGTAAACTAGACACATCTTTTCAGACAGGCCTATCACAACTCCTAATGTAAACCCTTCTGTAGTTAGAATCCCTAAAACATACCCTCCTCTGTTTATGCCTCAGCATTACCTCACAGGATATGATACCGTATCAGACTAGCTTTATATGTCCAGGCACCATCTGCACATTAAGGACACGACTGGTGACGGCTCATACAGCTTTATATATGTGTAATGACAGTAACCTCTATTACAAAATTGTCTGACCATTGTATAAGCAATGCTTCGTCTGTTGCTGCCCCTGCTACCTCTTGTGTCACCTCCTCTACCTCATAGATTGTAAGCTCTTGCGAGCGGGGTCCTCAGTCCCAGTGTGTGAATTGACTATTTCTTTGTAATGTATCTTTTTTGTCAGTACTTGAACCCTACAAGTTGTACAGTGCTGCGGAATATGTTGGCGCTATATAAATAAAATGTATTATTATTATTATCAATGGGTTTCACTATCTGCTGCTGCTCAGCTCCGCCCCCTCTAGTTGACTGACATCTTTCTCCTCTGCCTTAGCAGACAGTACTAACTGTACTGTGCATGTCTGATGATGACACACTGCACCCGGAAGTGGAGGAAGCTGGAGAGCAAACCAAGCAGTCAGATTGAAGATGAGGAGGAGGAGGTGAGCAGCTTAATAGGTGAAGGATCTCCTTAATAAGATATATACAACGTTTCTTATATTTAAATGATCTATTCATTTATGAAAAGTTGTTTATAATTGGAGTTATGCTTTAACATCCATTTTCTCATAGACATACATGTCACTGACACTTTGATATATCTTCGGCTGTGTTTGCTTTACAGAGCTAGAAATAAGATAAGATAGAGTCCTAGGAGCACCTGTCTTACACTATGTGTAAGACAATTTAAGCTTTCGTTCATGGCTAGTTTATTTGACACAAAACAAGATCTGGACAGACACAAGTCGCAAGTCGTGCTAAAAAACAATAGTTAAAGAAAAATAATTCTTATGGCGAGGCCAAAGTCCTGACCTTAATCCAATAGAGTTGTTTCTCCAAGCCGGTGCAGTACTAATTTTTACAAAAACATTTTATGCTGTTATTGCTGCGCAAGAGAGGTCACACCAGATACTCAA
The DNA here is from genome assembly GCA_947044405.1 of Leptodactylus fallax. NCBI lineage: Eukaryota > Metazoa > Chordata > Amphibia > Anura > Leptodactylidae > Leptodactylus > Leptodactylus fallax. The sequence continues at coordinate 1,251,474 of CAMRHE010000432.1, forward strand.
AGAACAGGCTTATGTACTTTTGCCCCCTACAAAAATGTGATTTTGGAACATTTTCTTCTATTAAAAAATTACCAAGTCTAATATTGTTGACTAGTGTGTTTGACTTTTTTCTCTTTTCTACTTTTAAGACTGATGTAGTTTTTGGTCAAATTTATGCAAAAGTATAGAAAATTCACAAACAAGGGTTCACAAACTTTCAAACATCACCATATACTGGCCACTTAAATTTGTCCTCAGATTGTACTGATCCCTCCGTCACGCCTCACAACTTTCCAGATTGTTTATTTCTTGACCTGTTGTAAATAACTACTCTACTTATATTGCATTTTGATTTTCTTTAAAGATTCTAAGATCCTTTGAAGATCCAGGTTTTGAGTGTATAAAGTGTGTGAATTTTCAATTTCTTGTATGTCTGAAGAAGAGAGCTAGACTCTAGAAAGCTTACTATGTACTCAGTTAGACTCTAAAAGGTATCACCTGATTTCTTCACTCTTCCTTAGATTGTGATAAGACTAAGTCTACATTCTGACAACAGATGGTGAAAACAGCTGAAAAGAACATCTATTTTTCATTGCCATTTTGCACTGAGGGGTGCCAATTTTGACAGATCCCTCATACATTGCACTATACGGAGTGATCCCGTGAAAATAGACAAAAATAGAGCATGACCTATATTTTGAGGGTCTGTTATAATGGACTGTCAAAATATAGGAATGAATGCAGCCATAAAAAAAAATGGTCGTAACATGGACGATGTTGACGTTCATGTGATTATAGGGTTAAATGTTTTCTTTTGTATGGTGTGGTTGAATAAATCATTTTTAATTAGACTCTTGGAGTGCCCCAATTTCTTTGTATGGTATGTATACTTTAATATATATGTACTTTAAAGAAGTCTGCCCTGGTGAGCAACTATTAATTAAGACACACTGCTTTAAAGCAAGTTCCATTTTAAAAATCTTCTAGAAAACACAATCCCTAAATGCCTTGCAGTGCTGTAATGTGAAACAGGTTCAAAACTTATTACTTTACTGAAATTAAAACCTAAGTTTTAATACTGTTCAAGTTGAACAATGATTCCACACTTTATTGCTTTTGAAATCCCTTGATGATCATAGGAAAAATGCCCTCGAGAAAAAGAGACTGTTTTCGAAAAGAAGAAATACAGTTTGCTCCTTAGCCTCTTTGTCATCACAAAAAAGGATTTAATGTCAAATTTCAGAAAACAGACTCTTTTCTCTTAAAATGTGCACCTTGTGTGCCATTTGTAAATTCACTTCACTGACTTTTATTTATAGCAATGAAACCAGGAGACAATAAAAATCAACCAATAAATAAATCAACTGTATTCAAAATCAATCCCTGTCCTGATAGATGTTGTCATTATTCTAATGCATTATATTAATAATGTTCAAAGATTGTAATAATATCATTTGTGAAATTCCTTAAGTCATACTAATTTGTCCACTGAATTTGAGGCTTATGACTGTTCACACTTTATGCCATTTAAGTTTTTGTGAAGCCACTACAATCGTAATATTTTCAAGATCCATTTTGTCAACTTCTTACTCTTTGTCAGGCAGTTGTGCAACCTACTAAGCACATTGGTTTGTCCATGTTCATATGCCTTTTATTTTTATGAGAACTTTTCTTGCTCACATGTTTACAGTCCATCCCTCCTTCCTTCTATTGTGGAACAATCTATCAAGTCTACTTTATTTTCAACCTTATTCTTAGTTAAGGAGGATCTTTTACCACCTCAACAACTTAACTTCTTTCAGCCTTTAATAGACACCCCTCTGCTGATTCTAATCTCCTTAGGCAACATCATCAATATCAGATTGGGTGAAGTATGACTGCCGAAACCCTCGTTGATCAGCTTTTCTCAGCAGTTGCTATACAGAGAACAGGGCAGATATCAGATAGCTCTGTTGTCTGTGTAGTGGCTGTGCTGAGCTACTGCAGCTCAGCTACCATTCACTTGTATAGGAGCTTCAGTAATTCAGCATGGCCACTCCATGAAGACAGTGCTAACTGCTTCTGACTCTGTCTCTACATAGGGGATTCCGACTGTTACATATAGCTAAAACCCTGCTCTAACACCCACAGTTGGAACTAAGCTCCGATAAAGGTTTTTAACCCGTTAGATGCAGTTAATCATGACTGCAGCAATCGAGGGGTTGTAGTACCTAATGCCTCCTCCCCATGCCATGTTCATTTTATACTGATATGTATTATTGGCAGCCCAGGATCTGATGAGTGACCCTGGGTCTGTTTGTGTCCCTTCCTGTATTGATCCTGCCAGAGCAAGGAACAATGAGATATGGTGTCAGATTCAGCATCTGCATAGTCTGCCAGCCTATGTACACTGCAATGTATGAGTTGAAGTCCCCTAGTTGGAAAAAAAAATGTAGAAAAATTTCAAAAGAATTTAGATTCGAAAGTATTTATCAAATAAATATAACCAATTAATCACTTTAACAAAGCGCACAAACAGCATAAATAACACTTAAAACGTACAAAACATCCTCAAAAGCACATAGGGAAGATCATAGTGTATTGGGGACAGAAAAGCCTCCTATTTGCTTATGTATAACTTGTCTCTGTATCCGTGGTCTCTTCTCTTGTATGCCCAAATAAAATGAAAAATTTATCTTTGTAAACCCACCAGAGAGGAGGAAGTTACCAGGGTAGGCAGGGTGCAAAAATAATAAAGGGTCCTCAGTAAGTTAACTATTTTAATCGTATGGATTGTACCAACCCAGGAGAGGGTAGGGTGACGCCATGCGGTGAGATCCTTTATCAACTTTGGGATCAGTGTGATATAGTTCCATTTAAGTAGCTGTCGAGGTAGCTGTATAGGTTCATTGCCAAATTTCAGGGCTATAAGCTTACTATCTGCGGGAGAGACATAACAATACATAATCTCTGATTTGGACGCTTAAGCCTAAGGCCTAAAGTTGTGCAAAACACGGGAGGGTTTTAATCAGATTTGGGAGTGTCAGTAGAGGTTTAGTGATGATCCACAAAAAGATTAACCCCAATGTGTATGCCAGAGATGTCAAGGTTGGAACTTTAGGAGTTTGATAGCGATGTCAAACAGCACGGGAGTGACGAGCACCTCAATAGATATTAATAGGAATCAGGGAATCCTTTGGGAGTTTTAAGTATACAACAGGGTCACAATAGAGCATGAAGAGGACCCTTTGAAACTGGCCTGTAATACCCATAAACTGGGGGATCTGCACAAGGTAACTCCACAAAGTTCAGAAGTATTAATAAATATATATGTATATATATAAATGCGTTATTATGTAAAAAAAAAATGTAAGTAATAAAAAAAACAATGCATATTTGGTATTGTCACTTCTGTAACAACACATGTAATAAAATTTAAACATTTAATCGGCATGGTGAACATCGTAAAGAAAAAATTTAAAATTTGCCAGAAGTAATGCTTGTAATACAAAATATGTAATAAAAAGGAAACAAAAAGTTGTATATACCCAAAAATATCATCAACTAAAAGCACAATATGTCCATCCAAACTCAGCTCTCAACCACATAAATAAAAAAAAGCTTTGCCCCTCTGAATATGGTGATACAAAAATAATAGTTTTTTTCCTTAATTATTTTTTATTCTGCAAAATTGATAACACATAAAAAAAATATAAATTAGGTATCACCGTAATTGTACTGACCTGATTATGACCTCTAAAAGCCTAATGCACTCCCTGCCTTTTCGTGAGGCAAAGGCCCCATGTAGCGGGCAGCAGCAGAAAAGCGCTGCGGGAAAAACCATTGTGGTTTTTCCCACAGCGCTTTTCACAGAAAGTCTGCAGAGGTTTCCTCTACGGACTTTCTGCTTCCATTACATCTATAGGGAAACTGCCAGCGTTTCCGTAGGTATAATTGACATGCTGCGATGTCGCAGCATGTTAGCTGTGCATATTTTTCAGCAGTGTTTGGATGGGATTTGCTTTGCAGTGACTGTAAAATGCCACTTTTTTTCCTTGCCGTTCCCGCCACGGTGTGGGGCCCCGGCCTGAAAAGCAGTTTTCATCCATACGTGGGGAATTTCTGAACTTAGAAGGAAATGTTTAAAAAAATGTTGGATGCATTCTCTCCTTTAACCCCTTGTGAAATTGAAAAATTTGTGGCTAAAGCGTCATTTTATTGCAAAAAAATGTAATTTTTCTTTTTTACTGTCCAATTATAATAAAATCAATAAAACACCTGTAGGATCAAAATATTCTCTATACCCCTTAGTAAATTCCTTGAGGGTGTAGTTTTTAAAATGCAGTCACTTTGTAAGGTTTTCCATTGTACTGGTACACCTCTCCAACTGGATCCTAGACTACCTCACAAATCGACCGCAATACGAGAGAGCCCAAGACTGTGTGTCAGGTACCGTGATCTGTAATACGGGGGCACCTCAGGGTACGGTTCTCGCCCCTTTCCTCTTCACACTGTACACTGCAGATTTTAGGTGCAACTCATCTAGCTGCTACCTACAGAAGTATTCTGACGACTCTGCAATAGTGGGTCTCATCACAGATGATGATGATAGGGAGTACAGAGAACTGAACCAGGATTTTGTGGACTGGTGCCACCGGAACCACCTGAAGATTAACGAGGGGAAGACCAAGGAGATTGTGGTGGACTTCCGCAAAGGCAGAAGCCCTCCTAAACCAGTGGACATCCTGGGGACGGGCATCGAGATTGTGAACACCTATAAGTACCTGGGTTTGCTCCTTAATAATAAGCTGGACTGGGCAGATCATATGGAGGCCCTGTACAGGAAAGGCCACAGCAGGCTCTACCTGCTTAGGAAGCTGAGAGCCTTTGGAATCCGGGGGGCACTTCTTAGAACTTTCTTCAACTCGGTAGTGGCATCAGCCATCTTCTTTGGAGTGGCCTGCTGGGGGAGCAGTATATCAACCAGGGACAGAAATAAACTTGACAAGCTGATTAGAAAGGCCAGCTCTGTCCTGGGGAGCCCACTGGACCCAGTGCAGGTGGTGGGTGACAGAAGGATACTGTCCGTGGTGAGCTCCATGCAGAAGAAGAGGTCCCATCCCATGCATGAGACTGTGATCGCGCTGAGCAGTACTGTCAGTGACCGACTGCTCCACCCTAGGTGTGAGAAGGAGCGCTATCGGAAGTCTTTCCTCCCCACCGCGGTTAGGCTGTACAACCAACACCGACCTAAGCGGAGATCATTACACGCAGAGAACTGAAACATCCCTCTGCCTGTTAAATCCCCCCCCCCCCCCGCCTACTTCCTATCTGTCTGTCGGCTATCAAAGTAATGCCTCTTACCTTGGAACATTCCTGTACATGTTGTATTTGTATTTGTATCTGCTTATCTTTGCTGCTGTAACACACTGAATTTCCCCATTGTGGGACTATTAAAGGACTATTATTACTTTAGGGGTTCTGCAAATGGGCCAAGGCACCTGAAAAGTATTCCTGTAAAATTTGCCCTCCAAAAGCCAAATAGCACTCTTTCCATTCCAAACCCCGCCATGTACCCATACGCCAGTTTACAACCACATATGAGTTATTTCCATATTTGGGAAGAATTGCATAACAAATATTGGGATGCATTTTCTTCTTTAAGCATTGTGTAAATTTTAGGGCTAAATGAAATTTATTTTAAATAAAATGATATGTCTAAATTTTTGTCTTAATTCCTGTGCAATGCTTAAAGGGTAAACAAACTTTCCAAATGCTGTTTTGAAGTATTTGAAGGGTGCAGTTTTGAACTGGGAAATTTATGGGGGGTTTATAATATATAGGCCTTTAAAATACCCTTCAGAACCAAAGTTGTCCCATAAAAATGGGTTTGGGAAATTTTCCTGTAAATTTGGAAAATTGCTGTTAAATTTCTAAGCCTTCTAAAGTCCGAAGTAAATTGATGGATGATAAGGCTAACATAAAGCATATATGGTAAATAATATTTATTAACTACATTGGTGGTATGACTGTCTGAAAAGCAGCATCTGATATTTTGAAAAATGTCATTTTTTTCCAAATTTCCACCAAATTTCCTACTTTTCCATAAATAAATGCAAGAAATATTAACCAAGTTTACTGATATGAATAATATTGTGTCATTAAGGCTAAGGTGCAGGTAGCAAGGCGCAGCAAAACAAAACTCTGCGGAAAAAAAATGTGATAAAAATGCACCGTGTTTTTTTCCGCAACATTTTTATTGCATCTTCGCAGAGTTTTCCAGAAACGCAGGTGTTTTTCAAAACGCAGTTTTTCCACTGCAGATTTTTTTTTACAATGTGTGGATAGGATTAGCAAGCATCCCAGCTACTTTGCAGAAACTGTAAAACGCTTTGTTTTTGCAACATGGGCCCCCAGCCTAAAAAACATTTGCAAAATCACTTAAATTAAATTATCCCAAAGTTATCACCACATAAACTGACACATGTCAGCTTTGGGGCCATGTTCTTAAGCTGTTAAATAGGAAGCCATCTCCCATCTTGGACACTGCCTGACACCAAACAGACCACATCACAGGAGAGTAACACACAACTTGTTCTGGAATGTAGCTCACAGATGCAACTTCGTTCTGTGAGTAAGAAATCAACGCAATTAAAGCAACATGAGCACATACAATGAGCATCTTCCAACACAGTGCAAGTACATGGTAACACATGATACATAACCAATAAACTTAGCTGCGCTTGACTTTAGATGAAATAGTTTGACTTACACTTTACTCTTACCACGCAAACAAGTGCAGTCAAGACAGGGGTTTGTCCCTTTCAAGTATAACAAGATAGCTATTCAAGGTGTATGTATGCACCACCTTACACCTGGAGTAACATCACATCTGTGAACTGAGAGCGAAAACTGTACAAGCAGGTAAAATGCTATGTTGTCCTGGTACTGCAACTCCCACACTGTTGGAAGGTTGCTTTGCATTCTAAGAAGCTTTTGAGAAACTGCTGTCAACTATTCTCATAACCAAACAACTGTTGCTAACCTCTTATGTACCCGAAGACCAAATCAAGTGAAAGATCAATGCTACTGTAATACCATCAACAACTGCGAGTAAGAATAAGAATGTGGCAACAACAACACTACTTCTGGTCTTGGCAGTGCCTCTAGTAGCCTCAGGATCGTTGTACTTCCTGAGAACGAAAAAGAAATTTATCAGCCCTGCCAGTCATGGTGGTAACAACTATGTGTGGTTATCTCCTGTGTGGGAAATTTTATTTGCCTATTACCAAATGACAAATCCATGGTATTGTGTAAGTTCTAAAAAGAGAAAATAATCCTTGGACATGCAGAAAAAAAAATCTAGGAACTACGCTTTGAGTGGTAGTAGTGACAGTCCATAGGCATAGCCAGGTGCTAGTACGGCACAACCTCATTTGTGCAGGCCCAGTTCCAAAACAATGCGGGGCCTATCTACCTAATTTGGATCCTCCTCACTGGATCAGTTTCCTCCCCTAACTTAACCAAGGTAAGTCAATGCTTCCACCCCTTCCTTCACTTCATGGGTGTAGGGTGAAGGGCTGCCATAAAGTTTAACAGCTAATGAGCTTGGATCAGAGAAATCACACAACAGATGTCTCTCCACCAACTACAACTGGGGAGTGTTGCCAGCAACAATGGCATGTCTATTGTGGCTGCATTGCAGTTGGATTGAATAACACATTGTCCCAGCGTGGCACATGTGCTAAATTTGGTGGTATGTCCCTTTATAAATGCATATAGTGGCTTACGGGAGGTGCTGCTCATGGCCAGAACAGTGACTGCACATTTCAGCCATTTCAGCCCTGCTGGACATGCAGCAACAAAGGCTGCCCTTGCACAGCCTTATCTGCAACATTACAACTCACTCAAATTCCAATTTGCACAAGCTGGAGTGTATGTGTGAGCAACAGAAGGAAGTGAATGATTACTGTATACAACAGACCACCTGAAGGTTAGTGTGTTATAATGAAATCCGCCATAGAAGGCTCATTAGGAAAGTTTGTCACTTTCTGAAACCATTTGAGGAGGCCACCAAAATTGTTGGTAGGGGCAACTGCAGCATCAGTGATTTTGATTAAATACAAATATATTATACTGTGTCATGAGTTATGTGTCTATTTATGAATTCTCTTGTACCTATGGGTTTTATCATTCATTGGTGCAGCTAGGAGATTTGGCGTTTATGTAATTTTCTGTGCTAGAGTGCTTCATGTGTAAGGCAATTATAATGCACAATCCAGAGCTCGGGCTATAAAGCAAGAACAGAGTAACAGGTGCTAACTCAATTGTTGTCAATCTAACTAGCAAGTCAGGCATGCTGAATGTAGAAGACATTGTGACTCCGGGTCATCTGAGAGCATTGCTGATCAAAGCTCTTTTTTGAACAAAGAAAAAATTATGACATCACAGGTGGGGGGTTACAGGAAGTGAGCAGAGCTGAGGGCCCATAAATGTGAGGCGATGCATGACCTCTTGGTCAAATTTTTTGAAGCCACAGCCTAGTATGTTACCTATCCTTCTTTCTGCAGTGCTCCAGCACCAGACTTAAAAACAGGTCTGTACTTTATTCCCATTTTATTGTACATTGTTTGAATGTATATGTCGTTTTGGTGTTACATCTTTTTATTTGTTAAGCACTGTACTTTGTGTGTATATTAAAACAAAAATTTAATAAGATTGTCCTTGGCTCTAGACATTCCCACAAGTCCAAAGAGAGTAATATCTCTCGGGCTTGTTACCCTTTTGCTTGCTATTTTGTAGTGGTTTGAGTATATTGGTGTTAGGGTCTTGCCAAACGTAGCAATACCCTGACACTACTGCAGGGGTCTGGGAGGAAGGGCAGAGACAAGTGAGCCCTAATCTCACCCCAGCCACTGTCCCTTCCTATTGCCTCAGTTACCCTAAATGGTAAAAGGAAAACCTGAAGACAAGCCCTATACTGAGTAAGTGACACACAGAACAGGACAAGACAAAACAACACAGAAGCAGAGTGAGCAAGCCAAGGGGTCGGTAACAATCGAGCAATGCAGTACAGAATCAAAATCCAAGAGAATAGTCACAAGGCAAGCCAAAGGTCAGAGAATCAGGTAACAAAGTAGCAAGGGATATAACTAGGACAGCAGGCAAAGACAGTGCAATAACCGGCAACTTGCTGAGAAAGTGACATCCGGTATATAGAAAGTCTGGGCCCAGCCCCAGACCTTATAGGTACACAGGCTGTCAATCACACAGGCCAGGAAGAGATTAACTCTATGCAGTCCAGAGAGAAATGCTCAAAACACGGGTGTGGCCGAAAATCCATTACATTGTCTAGGACCATGTTCAGACTGAGCAACAAGAAACCTACACAAGGAACCAAACTGAACATGCCTCCTTCGCCACAGCGTGCGAGTGGAGGGTGGCGCAGAGACCCGAACAGGCAGAGACGTTACAATTGGTGTCTCGTCTGCCATAAGTGGTGAGTGGTGGCAGATGTTTGTGTTTTTGTGTGATTATAGAAGGATGTATTCCTCCTATGTAGACTAGGTGAGTTGGAAGGGAGTGTGTAATTGGAGTTTCGCTTTCTTTGATCGCATGTGCGGTGAGTAAGACTATGTTCACATCTGTGTTTGGGTTTCTGTTTGGGGGATCCGCTTGGGGAATGCCCGAACAGAAACCTAATGTGCATAAAAAAGCGGTTACCTTAGGAAACCCACTAAAAGGGCGAAAAATGCGGAGAGAAAAGTGCTGCTTGCAATGCTTTTCTCTCCACATTTTTCATGCGGAGAGGGGAACGGAATCCCTGAACATAGTGCAAGCACTGGTGTTAACCCAGCGTAAGGTGTACAGATACCCTATAGAATTGGTATGCAGCAAGTTGGATATATCTTATGTCAGAGCTTGACCCCTGACAGTGATGTTATCTCTTTAATATATATCCATGCAAGAGAAAAAAGAACTGCAGTGACACTACACCCGGAGATCCCTTAACTCATACTCAGATAAACAGCCTAAATAATAAATAGGCCTTCATCATGGGCAACAGCCGAATTACATGGTTCCTCTGGCCCTGCTGTTCAGTGATGCCGTCGCACCCTAGGAGTATGCACCAAGGTCACCCACAACCTCCAAAAACAACCATTTCTTAAAAGGGGAAACATAGCTTAAACTTAGTTTAACTTAAAGCCACACAACCATGGACAATAATAAACTACTGTACAATTAAAACACTCACAAAAGGCATCCAGAAAAGAAAAAAAAACTCAAACCCACAAGCCTAACCCCATAAATACTGGGATTTCTACCGGAAGACTGCTAGATCGTTTTTTCATTCATCTCTAAGGGGCCAATTCAGTTTGTATGCATGATCCACTTTCCTGCTGGAGTAGATTATGGCGATCAACTCTTGTCCATTGGTACAGCTCTATCCCAGCAAAGTGCAGGCATGATGGATCACCAACATGGGACTCTCTTACGTGACCAATGAGACATGGTGACCCACAACCTGAAGTGATGGGCTTATAGTGTTCACAGAACCTAACAAACAAGTGGCAGATAGTTTTTCCTATGTAGATTTTGCCACAGGGGCAGACTACCACCCATTTCTATCACACTGTAAATTGAAAGCACATTAATTGGACCTAAAATTACCCATTGGTGCACATCCATCCACGTAAGCAGAATTGTCAGGTGAAAAGCGGCTTATTGCTAAACAATCTTTCAATATATGCCTTCTTTTATATGTGACTAGTGGACATTGTGGGAATACATTTTTCAATTCAGGGTCATTGAAACCAATAGACCAATTATTCACTATCACAAACTTATTGCCACAGGTTTCTCTATTTCTGCCATGTTTTCTCATTAATAAATCTGTCTGTGTAAATCTAGCTTCCTGAGTCTTAGCTTCATCCAACATGGCTTCTGGATAGTGCAAGATCGATTCACCATTCATTTGTAATATAACTTTTTTCCAATTATTCCTCCATCTACTGTCATCATAACTTGAGGGAATTCTAGTTTATATCCTCCAAACGTACTAGTAAATTTCATATTCACCAGATTTACCTCATTAAGGTAAGTGATGAATTCTGCTGGAAAACCTGTCTACACTACAAAAACATCATCCACATATCATAAATAAACATGGAATGAACTTCAGAAATGGGTTATTGAGGGAAAACACATAACGTGCTTTGAAAACCACAAAATAAATATTTGCCAAGGTAAGTGGGACCTGCCTCCCCATCACAGTTCCAGTTTTTTGGTTGTACCATTTTCCTCCAAATTGGAAGGCATTGTTCGTAAGCACGAAGTGTAGACCTTCACAAATTAAATTCACAAAAATCAACACTCTTGTTAGTTCTTATTAATGTCTCGCTCCATACTACATGCTATAGGTTTTGTTGCTTACATTTCATTATTTCAGGTTCTGGTGGTTTGGGACCAAGATTCGTGTCGGTTTGAGCAAGTTTAGTGCAAACCAGATCATAAATTGGCACTGTAATGGCTAATAGGGACCTATCTATCCAATGTCTATCTCTCTAAGGCCCCGTGCAGATGACTGTGGCCGAGATCAGTGTGCTATCTGTGTATTTCATGGATAGCACACTGACCCATTCATTTCTATGGGCCCGTACACATGACCATGAATTACACGGTCACGTGTGCGGGCCGACAGTCCGGGTCGCGAAATATAGAACAGGTCCTATTCCTGTCCTATTTTGCGGACATTGCTTCCGTGGCTCCTATTCATTTAATGAAAGGGGCCGTGGAAGCACGGCTTGTGCACAGGCGGCACATGGGTGAAATCTGCGTGCCCCCCATTGCGCTGTCCGTGCCTTTAATTCACGGCCGGCCAGCAGCACACGGTTGTCTGCATCCGGCCTAAGGCAAGCACAGTCAAGGCATATATGTCTATGGAAAAACGAATGGTAAGCAGTGGATACAAACTGCTAGTTTAACCATACACTCTGTTGCCATGCAGGACTTCGTGTCCGACGAAAAAAAAACGGCTTCGCAGCACAGAGGGTGTAAGCGCACACCCGCGCATTGCTTTAAAAACCCATTCAAATGAATGGGGTTTTAACCAATGCGTCGCTAACCTGTCGGTATCCGATGCCTATCCTGTTTCCCGAGATTTTCACTCGGATTGGCAGTGGACGGACTCAAACGCAGGTGTGAACCCACACTAAGGTGTATTTTTTACAGGACAATATGTAGTTTTTATTGATACAATGTTGGGGAATGTTTGATGTGTTGATCACTTTTTATTCCATTTTTTTTAGGGAGGCAAATTGGTGAAAAAACTTCAATTCAGTCAATTAGATTTTTTTTTCCCTATTACAGCATTTACTGTATGGGACAAATGTTTTTATATTTTAATAGTTTGGGCATTTTCGGACTTAGGGATGCCTAATGCGTCTATGTTTACTTTTATTTGTTTATATTTACAGTGCTGGCCAAAAGTATTGACACCCCTGCAATTCTGTCAGATAATACTCAATTTCTTCCAGAAAATGATTGCAATCACAAATGCTTTGGTAATAATATCTTCATTTATTTTGCTTGCAATGAAAAAACACAAAAGAGAATGAAAAAAAAAAGTCAAATCATTGATCATTTTACACAAAACTCCAAAAATGGGCCGGACAAAAGTATTGGCACCCTCAGCCTAATACTTGGTAGCACAACCTTTAGACAAAATAACTGCGAACAAATGCTTCCGGTAACCATCAATGAGTTTCTTACAATGCTCTGCTGGAATTTTAGACCATTCTTCTTTGGCAAATTTCTCCAGGTCCCTGAGATTTGAAGGGTGCCTTCTCCAAACTGCCATTTTGAGATCTCTCCACAGGTGTTCTATGGGATTCAGGTCTGGACTCATTGCTGGCCACTTTAGAAGTCTCCATTGCTTTCTCTCAAACCATTTTCTAGTGCTTTTTGAAGTGTGTTTTGGGTCATTGTCCTGCTGAAAGACCCATGACCTCTGAGGGAGACCCAGCTTTCTCACACTGGGCCCTACATTATGCTGCAAAATTTGTTGGTAGTCTTCAGACTTCATAATGCCATGCACACGTCAAGCAGTCCAGTGCCAGAGGCAGCAAAGCAACCCCAAAACATCAGGGAACCTCCGCCATGTTTGACTGTGGGGACCGTGTTCTTTTCTTTGAAGGCCTCTTTTTTTTTTCCTGTAAACTCTATGTTGATGCCTTTTCCCAAAAAGCTCTACTTTTGTCTCATCTGACCAGAGAACATTCTTCCAAAAAGTTTTTGGCTTTCTCAGGTAAGTTTTGGCAAACTCCAGCCTGGCTTTTTTATGTCTCTGGGTCAGAAGTGGGGTCTTCCTGGGTATCCTACCATAGAGTCCCTTTTCATTCAGACGCCGACGGATAGTACGGGTTGACACTGTTGTACCCTCAGACTGCAGGGCAGCTAGAACTTGTTTGGATGTTAGTCGAGGTTCTTTAGCCACCATCCGCACAATCTTTCGTTGAAATCTCTCGTCAATTTTTCTTTTCCGTCCACATCTAGGGAGGTTAGCCACAGTGCCATGGGCTTTAAACTTCTTGACACTGCGCACGGACTTGTAGCCTTGAGATTGCTGATGCTTCCTCACAATTTTGCTTCTCAAGCCCTCAGACAGTTCTTTGGTCTTCTTTCTTTTCTCCATGCTCAATGTGGTACACACAAGGACACAGGACAGAGGTTGAGTCAACTTTAATCCATTTCAACTGGCTGCAAGTGTGATTTAGTTATTGCCACCACCTGTTATGTGCCACAGGTAAGTAACAGGTGCTGTTAATTACACAAATTAGAGAAGCATCACATGATTTTTCAAAGGGTGCCAATACTTTTGTCCACCCCCTTTTTTTATGTTTGGTGTGGAATTATATCCAATTTGGCTTTTTGACAATTCTTTTTGTGGTTTTCCATTGACGACAAATTAAATGAAGATATTATTCCAAAGCATTTGTGATTGCAATCATTTTCTGGAAGAAATTGAGTATTATCTGACAGAAATGCAGGGGTGCCAATACTTTTGGCCAGCACTGTATATGTGATCTACGGAAATTTATTAAATATTACATTTATTTAATATTTTTTTTTAAATGTTTTCCTTTTTTTTTTTCAGCCCCCCCTAGGGGGCTTGAACATGTGATCTTCATTTCACTTGTGCCATAGGCTGCAATACTACTGTATTGCAGTCTATGGCAGATTTTCTATGTAAATATTGAAGCCTGCTACATTTCTGTGGCAGGGCTGGGAGCCTTCAGAAGGGGACAGTTCTCACAATCATGCCATGGGGGGGGGGGGTCCCATTACCGATCGTCATAGGGAAAGTGAAAGTAACCTGAAAGTAACCACTCAGATGCCATGGTCGCATGGGATCAGAGTCATCTCCGGTCATGGGCAATGCTGCCAGGTCCTGTATGAAACAGCACAGACCCGGCAGCTAGTGCGGCCGCTCATTAGTCATGTGCACCAGGATGTGCATGTATGTCCTGTTGCGCCAAGGGGTTAAGTACATAATCATTTGCAAATATGGAATCTTTGCTCAGTAAAACCTCTACCAGGTCATTAATAAACATATTAAAAAGGAGAGGACCCAATGCTTCAACACTATTTTCCATACAGGCATATTATGATAATACTGTAACCATTGCAACCTTTCCATCTGCATTTTGCTACACAGACTCCTGTCCTTTTGCCATTAATAGCTTAATGATCTCTTAATAGGGTAGCGGGTATATCGGGCAGCTTTTTTTGTATCATAAATCTCAGTGCAGAGAGCATTATAGAAGCTTTTATGATACTGCACACAGAATGCCAGACATCAAAGTAGATGAAAGAAAAACAGCCAACCTTACTGTGCTAAGAGGGTCCTGTGGACCCTGTTGCTTATGAGCCTGATTACTAATGCCACTGCTGCATCCCCTATAGCTATACAACTGAAATTTATGCATTAGCAAAATCACTTTCTGGTTATCATTACTGTACATTTTGGGGTCATCTGGAAGTAGGTAACTGCATTTTCACAGCACTATATCATTAACAAAACTATATAAAAACTGAAATGAAAAGCCATGCTTGTGCTCAGAATAGTTAAACCCATAGATATGCAATATTCTAACAAACATAAAAAATTCAATTACAGTATGTTAAGAGACTAGGTTTCTTGCTACTGAGCACTAGGAAAAAATGAATTATATTGATTACTAAATCTAAAACCTATTATAGGACTGGGAAAACACAATATTATTTCTTAAAGGTTGTATGCAGACATAATGACAGCTACAGAAATTCAATAAAAACCCTCCATGAAATGTACTCAAAAGCACTGCATGACACACATTAAATGAAAAAGGGTTTCATACTGAGCTGAGAAATGCATGAATAGAAATGTGTTTTGTGTACTTACACTAGGGCAGCCCTACATTAGGAAGAATTTTCTTTATTAGATGTAAGGTACACAAAACAATTACATAATATTTTAGGCAGCATGAATGTTTAATGCTTGAGCACAATAACTCTTTATTATATTAACAACACTTAACTTTAATAACACTTGGTGGAAAGTAACCATAAAGTTAATGACAAACAGAACAATCAAAGCGCAAGAATCAAAACAGACCCACTTTCTAAGATTTTAGCTTTCTTTAACACTTTAAGGATGCAGTGTAGTTGAGACATTAAGACTCAGTGACTTTTTTTCTACATTTTCCATCTCTACCTTCCAAAAGTCATAACTTTTTTATTTTTCTGTCGACATATGATGAGTCAACTGGTGATTGTTTATGTGATGGGCTGTATGTTGGGACTATTCTGCGATACATTTAATGTGTCGATTAGCTTTTACTCACATATTTGGGGGGTCCGTGTGAAAGAAAGCACAATGCTGTTATTATGTTTTTGTGTTTTGTTTTTATGGTGTTCACTATACATTGAAAATGACATAGCAACTCCGGCGATCATTATGATTGTATCAATACCATATTTATATTGGCTTTATATTAGAGCTAGTTTGTATTGGTACCATTTCCTGATATGTGCAACTTTTTAATAATTTTTATTGCTTTTTGGGGGGTAGGCGAGATGACTAAAACACATTAATTTGCCCATTGCTCATTGCAAATTGTTCTACCAAGGCCTATTACACATCAGTACAAGGCAGCCTGGAGGCCATTGTTTGGCGTCCCTGGATCTCACTAAGCAGGGGGAGAGGGAATGGAAGAAGGAACATTCTCTACGTCAAACCATCCAGAGGCCGTGATTGATATTAATCATGACAATTGAGGGGTTAATATGGTGGAGTTGGGGTATTTTCTGACTCCGTCAGTTAGTCCTGGGTCTCAACGGTATTAGGGTATGTTCACACCCGGAAAATGAAGAGAAATTTCACAGGACTGCCACGACGGAAGGCCAATGCAGGGCGTTCCTCTGCTGATTAGGCCTGGATGAATGGGCCTTATCAGCAGGGACTCCAGAACCACGGAATCTGTGGCAAGATCGAGCCGTACGCCGATTTTTCCATTGAAAACAATGGGAGCCAGATTCAGGATGGAATCTACCTCTTATTCAGGGGCTGATTCCCCATATCCACGACAGATTCTTACGTGTGAATCCTTATACAGCCAGAAACTGGAAGCGATCTAGAAGACACAGCTGCTGCTGCATTGATGCACCATACTATTAAACAACAGGGCATTAACTTGTGCTCAGTGTGATGTCATAATAAAGTGCACAGTAGGAAAGGGTAAAATCTCTCATTATTTTCAAAGTACACTACACATGTAAAACAGATATTAAACAAATACTTAAAAATAAACTCTAAATACTAAAATAAAGTCTTTTTTTTTAACATTAAAGATTTTATTGAAATTTTTACATTTAAACAGGAAAACATTTCAAACAACATTTTGAGGCTGGAAACACATGGGTGGGGAAGGAGGTAGGGGAAGGGGATAGGGGATAGGGGTTGAGAAATGACAAAAGGAGCAAATCAGAGGAGATAACGTGAGCTCTGTAGCAGCAGGGCCGAACAAAGAATTCACTTTTCGTTTTGACAGAGATAAAACAGTTTAAACAATAAAATAATCAGGGAAGTACATGGATGGGGGGGAGGGAGGCAAGGGGATAGGAGATGAGGAGAGGTTAATGGAATAGGATATGGGGAACAACATAGGCTCTGTCGCAGCAGGGCCAAACACAGAATGCAGTAAAATATAGGGTAAAGTCAAAAACACAATTACATTATTATGACAAAAGATTAGAAGAAGTCGGGTGTGGGGGGGGGGTCCCTGTTGGGGGGATATAGAGGGGAAGGCAGACTGGAATTCCCTGGACTGGTAAAAAAGATTCCAAAGACGCCATGTTTGGTGATGGGTCCTGTCATCCTGTCGCAGCTCCGCCATCATATTTTCCATACTACGGATGAGTAAAATCTCTTTAAGCCAGGACACTAGGGAGGGGGGCTTCTGAGATTTCCATAGTCTAGGAATCACAGACCTTGCGGCCACGAGCATGAAGCCTATCAATTTGCGGGTGTGTTTCTCGTATTTACTCGGGAAGATGGAGAGAAGAAGGGGAGCCGGGTCATCGCCTAATAAAATGCCCGTAACCATCTTAATTATACGCCGAACTTCTGACCAGTAGGGGCGTAAGAGTGTACATTCCCACCAGACGTGCTTCATCGTACCCCGGCCAGAGTTACATCTCCAACATCGATATGAGGTAGAGGGATACATCTCATGGAGAACAGATGGGACTCTGTACCATCGGGAGAGTATCTTATAGTTAGTCTCCTGTGCCTTGCAGGAAATAGAGAATTTGTGGCACGCCTGGAATGCCGATGACCACACATCTGGCACGAACGAGACCCCCCAGCTCCCCCTCCCACCCACCCGTGTAAGCAGGTAGGGAGTCAGTAGCAGTCTCCCGCATCATGCCATAGATAAGCGAGATTGTGTGAGCTGGGGTATTTGGAGAGAGGCATATGCGTTCAAAAGGCAGTAAGTTTCTGTGCAAATTGTGCATTACCTTAAGAGTGGTGTATAGGTGAGTTAGCTGGGCGTATTGCCAATGGGATATGGCCGAGTCAGGGTCTGACCCAGGAGGGGTCAGCTCTTGGCGGGGGAGGAGAGATGTCGTGCTTGTAACTTGGTGGAATCGAAGGATCTGTTGGCCCCTAGCATGAGATAAAAAAGAGGAGTGGAGCGCAACAGGAAAATCCGGGTTGTCCGAGATAGGTGTCATAGGTCCATCATTTAGAAATAGTCTACGCACAGCACCATAGCGTCAGCACGATCCAAGGACCTGACGCACGACGTATGGAAGTGTACGGGTGGAGCTATCTGTCCAGAAACGCTTATCAAGCCACAGGAGGGCAGTAAGTGGAAGTGAACTCAAGGAACCCTCCAAGGCGACCCAGAGTTTAGAGCGCTCTGAGTGATGCCAATCTAAAATGCATGTAGTGACCGCAGCCAGGAAGTAGTGAGAGCAATCCGGTACCGCCAATCCGCTGCACTCTTTGGGTTTGGTCAAGATACTTCTTGCAATTCTCGCTGGCTTGGATGCCCATATGAATTTAGTAAATGTTTTCTGGATAGTTGTAAAGAAGTGTTTGGGTAACATTATAGGGACAGTCTGAAATAGATAGAGTAGCCTGGGGAGGACATTCATTTTTAACAAATTAATGCGTCCCTGCCAAGAGAGGCCTTTGGTGTCCCAGCGTTTCAGATCTGTCTGCAAGGTACGCAGGATCGGAAGGAAATTAAGTGTATAGGAATCGGTTAGATTGCTAGGGAGCTGAACTCCCAAGTATTTAATTGCTTTCTGGGACCATGTAAAGGGAAAGGAGGAGCGGAGACCACAAAGCTGTGACTCTGGCAGGGAGACATTAAGAGCGGAACATTTGGATAGGTTGAGTTTGTAGTTACTATAGTAGCTGTAGGAGTTGATTTCTCGGAGGAGAGATGGGATAGTTGTGAGCGGCTGAGTAATGAAGAGTAGGACATCATCTGCGAATGCTGAGAGCTTAAGATGTAGATTTCGGATTCTGAGGCCCTGGATGTCTGGATTATCCCTAATTGCTATGAGTAGATGTTCCATCACCAAGGCATAGAGCATAGGTGAGAGAGGACAACCTTGGCGGGTGCCATTGCGTATAGTAAGAGGTGAAGAGAGTGTGCCATTAACTCGTACCTGTGCCCGCGGGGAGTTATAAAGGGAGCGTATGCGGGTAAGCATCCTGGGTCCCAATCCTATCTGCGAGAGAGTTGCTTCTAAGAAGCCCCAATTAACGCTGTCAAAGGCCTTCTCCGCGTCCAAAGAGAGAAGCATCATAGGGATTCGTGAACTCTTTGCATGATGGATCGGTGAGAAGGCCTTCAATGTGTTGTCCCGTGCCTCTCTATGTGGGATAAAGCCAACTTGATCGTATTGAACTAGCATTTCCATATACTGACTCAGTCTATTAGCTATCAGTTTGGCATAGAGTTTGGCGTCAGTATTGATCAAGGATATCGGTCTATAACTAGGGCAGAGCAGGTGGTCCTTACCCTCCTTGGGTATAACCGTAATATGTGCATTTAAAAAGGGGGGGGGGAATTGAGTGTCAGGCAAGATAGAGTTAAAGGATTTCAATAGAAGGGGTGCAAGATCAGGCTGTAAAATCTTGTAGAACCGAGCTGTGAACCCGTCCGGTCCTGGGCTTTTACCCGCGGGCAAGTCCGAGATCCCCAGCTCAAGTTCCTGGGCGGAAAAAGGTAATTCCAGTAGGTCGGACTCTGCGGGTTTAAGAGAAGGAAGAGCTGACTGTGCTATATATTGAGGAAGTGTAAGGGAGGGATCAGGCATCCGATTGGTGGTGTGTGGCTGTGGAAGGTTATAAAGGGATTCATAATATCCTCGGAACGCTTCAGCTATGTCTGTAGTTAAGTTCGTTGTGGCTCCCGATGGGTTCTTAATGGCCATTACGTACGAAGTGGCCTGACGCTCTCTTACGGCGCGTGCCAGTAGACGACCCGCCTTGTTACCCCACTCATAGAACGATCGTTTGCCTAATTGGCGAAGTCGCTGTTGCCTGTGCTCCAACGAGGACCTGATCTCCTGACTCGTAGCCGTCAGCGCAAACAGAGTAGACTGTTGTAGGGATAATTTATGTTGAGCCTCAAGGGCAGCTAAGTCTCGAAGGAGCGACTGGAACTTAAGCCCTGAGTCCTTCTTAATTCTAGCCCCATGTTTCATCAGCACTCCGCGAAGCACACATTTTAAGGCTTCCCATTGAATCGGTGGAGAGGTGGAGTCATGGGCATGGTCTGTCACAAAGTTGGAAACAGTAAGTTTGAGATCGGCCATACATGAAGCATACAAGCAAGAGCGACTCATTCAGTCTCCAAGAGTGTGGGCGAGGTCCCGGAGGCGACATACGAATAGTGCATGTGATTGGAGAGTGGTCAGAGAGGAATGCAGTACCAATCCCGGCTGCGGTCACTTGTGGCAAGATAGCGTGAGACGTAAGAATATAGTCAATTCTACTGTATGTGTTATGAGGATAGGAGTAGTAGGAAAAGTCTTTATCGGTCGGATGAAGGATCCACCAGGCATCGCACAACAACATGGAGTGTAAAAGCTTCCTGAGCTTGTTTAAGGCGCTGTAGGAGATATGGGACCTACCTTCAGAGGTATCTAATAAAGGGTTCAAAGGGAGATTGAAGTCTCCACATAGTATGAGATGGCCTTTGGCAAAAGATTGGAGGGCATTCAGGGCTGAGACAAGGAAAGGGATCTGACCAGTGTTAGGTGCATATATGTTGGCTACTGTGTACATTGATCCATATATTTCGCATATGAGATATATGTATCTAGCGTCCTGGTCTGTCATTGAATCTATAATCTTTACAGGGAGGTTTTTGTGGAAAAAGGTTGCAACTCCCTTAGTTTTACCCTATGTGTTACTACTATGAGACCATAACGGAAAGTAGCGGTTTGTAATAGCGGGCACATGGTTAGCAAGAAAATGTGTTTATTGTAGGCAGAGAATCTGGACCCTACGCTTGTGGGCATCATAAAGAACTTAAGAGCGCTTCTCAGGTACATTCAATCCCTTAACATTTAATGAGGATATTATAATGTCCGCCATAGATAGTGGAAGGGGAGGGAGAGTGAAGGCGGAAAAGGAGAGGGCGAGATCAGTAGCGGTTAGAGTTGGGTCAGTGGTACCCGGAGTTGGGGGTCAGGGACCTCGGGGAGCAGGAGGGAGGAGGGAAGTTAAGGTTAAAGAGGGCAGACAGGACACCCTCAGTGGGATTATGGGGTAGGAGCACACGTCTCCGTGTGGTTCCACACTGCAGAACCTTAGCTATGCGGGAACGAAGAAGGCCGAGCCCAAGGCAGCAAGACAAGAAGTAGAGAAAAAGAGGTCAAAAAATGACAAATAACCAGAGACTATGTGGCCCATTATGTTAAATTATACCTGAAGAGGCAACATAGTGAATAGGTCTCTAATGAAGGAGTGCAAATGCAACAAAAATAGGCAGAAGAACATTTGGATTTCAACAATGGTATAACCCCGAACTATAAAGTCCAGCAAGATAGGTTCACCTGGGAAGAGGTAGCTCAAGCCGGCTGGTCACGTTCTGTTGCCAGGCGACGTCTATGCCTAGGTCTTTGTGGCCCTGGAGGAGTCGTTGCTCGATCTCTAGTAGCGGTTCAGACCGTCGTAGGAGGAGCTGGGCGATCTGAGTCACTGAGCATCTGTTCCCAGATCAGGAGGCAGATCGGTGGAAGATCAAGTGCACGGAGAAAATCCTGGAGGTCCTCCGGGGATGTCAAGATGATCAGCTTATCCTACCTGCGAACCTGGAGAGCGAAAGGAAACCCCCACCGATAGGGAATCCCTCGTTCTTGAAGTACAGCAAGTAGCGGTTTCAATGCCGTTCTCTGACGGAGAGTGTGTCTGGAGAGATCCGGAAAGATGGATAGAGGGGCACCCCTGAAGTCGATGCTCTTGAGATTCCTGGCTTTCGACATTATATCCTCCTTTACGGTGAAGTAGTGGATCCTACATATGACATCCCTCGGTCTCGCTGGGTCTGCGCTGCGAGGTCGGAGGGCCCGATGTGCTCTATCCATTTCTACAGGCGTCTCAGGGGGACGCCCCAAGATGGTATTGAAGATGCTCGTGAGTGCTGGTACTAGGTCGGCGGTCTGGGTGGTTTCTGGTAGGCCGCGGATCCTTATATTATTGCGTCGATTACGGTTCTCTATGTCATCTACATGGGAAGTGAGCCGGCGGTAGTGAGTGGTATGGGCAGATGACATCTGTTGAAGCGACTGAAGGGAAGACGTCACTGACGCTTGAAACTGCTCCAAGTTGTCAACTCGGAGTTGTAGGTCTGTGATATCTGTTTTAACTATTTGCAGGTCATGACGCCATGCACGTTTCAGATCTGTGGCTAGATTATCCATGTCCCTTCTGCTTAAAGCGAGTAACGCCTGCA
This sequence comes from Leptodactylus fallax, assembly GCA_947044405.1. NCBI lineage: Eukaryota > Metazoa > Chordata > Amphibia > Anura > Leptodactylidae > Leptodactylus > Leptodactylus fallax. Next base: position 1,273,955 of record CAMRHE010000432.1, read on the forward strand.
GTTCTGGATGTCCCTGCAGCGTAATGGCCGCTTCCTCCGGAGGAGGGAGGAGGTGAGATACTACAGACTCTACCAAAACGTGGCTAGCGATAGATGTCTGACGGCTACTCACTTTTTTACTGGCAGGTGGAAGGTGGATCCTCCTCCTCTCCTGAGGACAGATCAGACAGTGCGGTGGTCGGGGTCTGTGGGTCTGGTCTGTAAAGAGGAGGCCTGTTAGAGGGTGAAGGTGAGGCTGTTCCCCGTGCAGCCTCTCTAATTACCACGTTGTCTGGTTGGGTGGGGGCGATCAGCGGTGCCCGCATAGCCGCTGCTCTCGAGCCTGGTGTTATCTTGGAAGCGCTGGGCGCCGGGTCACTGTCAGCGCTGGTGGGAAAGCGCAAGGAGGACTTCTCCCTTGTCGATGAGGCTGCTCCCTCCACCAGCGGAGGGGAAGGGAGCCGTCGGGCTGTCAGCAAGGGATGCGCAGCGCTGCTCTCCGGCCTGTCAGATCGCACACGCTGCTGAAAAGATAGCGTCAGCGCTCCCTTGCAGGCCTCAGCATCAGAGGGTCCCTCCTGCTCCATCAGCGGAATAAAGTAATTGGAGATGGCCCCCTCCTGTGACTGGGAGGTAAGGGGCTCCCCTGGGGTCTTTTTGCTTCTCATTTTGCCCATTTTGAAGTGCTTATGGACCTATTTTAGTGGGACACTGGTCAGAGCTCTCAGTGTCTTCTGCCGTTCGCGCTCATGCCAAGCCACGCCCCCCCAATAAAGTCTTTTTTTTAATACAATGAAACGTTATATTTATAAAATTACAAGGATCTTGGATTCTGGAGTATGAAAGACTTGTAAATGACAACTCCAGCAAATGATTTTTGTCCTTTGCAATACTGTTTGAAAGATCTTTGAGATCTGGATGGTCTTTGAAATTTAATATTATAAAATGTACAACCTAGGGAGCCCTGAAATAGATATGGAAAGGGTTAGGGACTGTATGGCCAAGGTATATAAAAGTTGCATCATTTAAATTAATAGAGAACCTCCTATGGCTTTAATATTGAGTTGGAGTCAGAGCTTGGTTTAGTAATTTGAGGTGCACGTGAGTGGGGCGTCACCTTCTACCATTAGACATGGTAAGAGAAACACCCGTCCACCCTGCCCTCGCTGTAAGGACCTTATGCTTTGTCTGGGATGTTTTTTTTGGTTTGTTTTCTGGAGGTTCCTGGCTCTTTGTTCATTTACAATTGGGATGATTTTTAGACTAAGGCCCCACGTAGCATAGTGAAAACGTATCGCAGTTTTTCCCACAGCGCTGTTCACAGAAAGTCCTCAGTTTTCCTCTGCGGACTTTCTGCTTCAATTATATCTATAGGGAAAACGCCGGCGTTTCTGTAGGTATAATTGACATGCTGCAATTTACAAAAACGCAAGCGTTTTTGAAATCGCAGCATTTCCGATGTTTTTCTGCAATATTCTGGATTTGTCTTGGAAACTAAGTTGTTGATAAATTCAGCTCTGTAGTACCTCTATTAACTTTTCAGAATAAATATAGCAAAGGTAACAAACTTCTTTTCTCTATCAATTTATTGATCATAAGAATAAAGGAACTATCCATCAATATGTCCCATTCGCTTCACCTATAAAACAAGTATCTGAAAAGAATGCTGATTTGAAGGGCAACCTCAAACCTCTGGGTATGATGTTATTGTCTCAGTAAATAAGTAAAAATAACCAATCCAATGTGTGCCTCATAAGTTTTGACAATTCATCTTTTACAATACACTTCAGCTTCTTACCTGCCACTTCACAAGTTTCTTTATTCAAACCATCAGTCACATTGTCAGTAAGTGTTAAAGCAGGAAATTGGATGGTCACAACAGTGTTGGTGGATGTTGAACTCCTCTAGAAAGTCTGTTCAATTTTCCCAGAAAGGGTAGGGCAAAATTATTTAGATACTTCAAGGTGGTCATGTTTGCCGAGTCTCATTGCCAGAGCACAATAAAAAAGGTTAAGAAGATAAAAAGAACCATCAATTAAAATGAAAATAAAATATTAAAATATTTTGAGACAGTGTTTCCAGGTCAATGATAATTAAAACTCAAAGAAATGAATCACACACTCACTTGATGTAAGGAGGATGTCTCAGATCATCGGTGATCGACTACAACTAGGGAGCAAGTTAGTCTTCAAATAATCGAGTTATCTCAATCTCTGCTTTGCATTCTGACTGGAGATCACTGATATAGGCCCAATTCCAAAAGGTGCTTCGCTGGGAAAGACTGCACCATATAAACGTGAAAGGGAGAAAAAGCAGTGCTCAGAGACAGGAAAAAATTAAGTTCCCATGATAGTATAACCAATATAAAGGGTGACTAAGGCTAGGTTCACATCCTGCAAAGAGAACTTTTCTCTCCGCCGGGTTTCAGTATAAAAGTGGCAGAAACCTCATGGACACCCAGTGGACTCCATTATAGTATATAGTGTCTGCTGGTAACCGCTGTTTTAGTGGACGGGCCCTCTGTCGTTAGGGTCCCCAGGCGGACCCGAACGATGGAGAGCCCAGTGCAACTTTGAACCTAGCCTTACTCCACTTTAGGGAGTAGTAGATTATACATCGTCTTACACCCTTCATGGAACAGTGAGTATTTAGCATTGTTGTGGGTATATTTGCAGATAATTTTTGGAAGCTGAATAACCCATTTAACTCTGACTAAACTTTGTTTTGCTTCTCCTACTCATGATTCTCTAGTTCTATTTGTATAAGTTTTTCTGCTCTACTAGAGCAGTAATAAATAGCATATCCATCCCTAGCTCGACTATAATTAAAATGCCTTGTCTTCCTGTCCATATCATCTTATATGCTGTCTGTGACATCACATCAGCACTGTAAACTGTCCACCAACCACTGATTATTGTCTGAGAGGCTGTTAGGTGATGCCAGGAAATCACACACATGTGACTCTTCTGTATTTTCACTGTACAATGCATGTCACAGTAGCCATTTCAGTTATTCCGAGATGAATCGCAAAGTATTCAATTCTGCAAAAAAAACGAGAAATTTGGAATATTTGGTTTGAACTTGGCTTGGAACAAATACAGTAGGTTTGCCCATTTGTAGTTTGGGCAAATGCATTTCAAATGCCCCATTCTTTGGTTTTGGTTAGATCCATGGTGGCGAACCTATGGCACACGTGACAGCTGAAAACTGTCAGTGTAGGCCTCGGCTTACACTGACAGAAGAGTGTGACCTCTGCCCCGACACAGGCGCGATGACGTCATACATCTGCACCTGTACTGTGGTGGAAGAAGGAGGTCACCCGGCTGCTGTTTGTGGGAGGTAAGGAAAGTAGCATATTATGCTGTGCGGGGGCCACTGTGGAGCTTATAATACTGTGTGGGGCCACTGTGGAGCTTATAATACTGTGTGGGGCCACTGTGGAGCATATAATACTGTGTGGGGGCCACTGTGGAGCATATAATACTGTGTGGGGGCCCACTATGGAACATATAATACTGTGTGGGGGCCACTGTGGAGCATATAATACTGTGTGGGGGCCCACTATGGAACATATAATACTGTGTGGGGGCCACTGTGTGTTTTTCTTTTTAGACAAAATATGTTACTGTACGAGTTGTTTTTTCCAAAATATAACCTCAGTATTAAGGTTAAATTGTCTTGTTGGCACTTTGCAATAAATTTGTGGGTTTTGGGTTGCAGTTGCTAAAAATTCGCCATCACTGGATTAGATGGATCACCATATGGCGATGTCAAGCAGCTGCTTCCTTACTTCTGCCCCCCTCATTACACATGCAGTGCATGTCCACCTTCAGTGGCATAAGTATTACTGTAGAAGCTGCAGCGGCTGTCGCAGGGCCCGTGACCTTAGGGGGCCCGGTTGCTGCTTTTTTTTTTTTTTTTTTAATAGGCCATTACCTTCTGGAGTAACCCCAGCAGGTAACAGGCTCTATTTACTTACCGATCCCCATTCCTGCTAACGACCACCTCGCAGTAGTTTGTTGGCGAAATAGCAGTATTTGTTGGTGAAACCCAACAAATACTGCTATTATTATACTCCGGGATCTCTTAAGACCCCAGAGTATAATGATCGGAGGTCCAGGGGAGGTGAGCGAACAAAAATAACACTGTTACTCACTTCTCCAGCGTGACTCCGGCCTCGGTAGTGACGTCACAGGCGTCACATGAGTCAGGTGACTCGACAAATAATGACACCGGCGTAACCCCATCTGTAACGTCATTGATGAGGGTCGAAAACAGTAGGGAGTCAAGGCGGAGCCCAGGTGAGGTAAGTACCACTATTTTTTGTGTTTGTCACCTCCCCTGGGCCTCCGATCGTTATACTCTAGGGTCTGAAAAAACCCCAGAGTAAAGTAATAGTTCATGGGTGGTAACGAACACCGTTGGGGCCACGATGGGACATAATACTGTGTGGAAGAGCCACTATGAAACCTAATACTGTGTGGAGGGGCAACTATGGGACATAATACTGTGTGGAGGGGCCACTATGGAACATAATACTTCGTGGAGGGGCCACTATGGGACCTAATACTGCGTGGAGGGGCCACTATGGGAACTAATACTGTGTGGAGGGGGCACTATGAGACATTATACTGTCTTCAGAGGCCACTATGGGACATTATACTCTGTGCAGGGGCCGCTATAGGACATTATACGTGAGGAGGGGGCGCTATGGGACATTATACTGTTTTAAGGCCACTTTGGGACATTATAGTGTGTGTAACTGGAGCATTATACTGTGTGGGGGCCAGGAAAGGGGGCACTATGCCATGGGGGCCCCAAGTCAAAACTTTGCTAGTTGCTGAGGCCCAGTCTTTGCTAGTTATGCCACTGGCTACATTTATTGTACAATATGACTATGGTGAGAATCCACTCTGCACACATTATACAGTATTGTAAATATATTGTTGGTGTACAGTATGTTTTATGTTATTTTAATGTGGACAAGTTATAGTAAACATGTCATCTAGGGTGATGTGTAGTTTAGTCTCTGTGTATAAAACAGCAGAGACCCGTCGACTATGGCGGCCCCTCAGCTCCCGAGGTAAATGTATGTGTAAAGGAGCACCATATGGCAGCACCCTTATGGTGGTAACACACTATGTATCTGGACGTAGCTATATTCTTAGGCCACTGGTACTTTTACATCGATGTAAAGCTGCGTTCACATGGTGCATTTTTGCAAAAAAAAAAAATGCCTGCGTTTTTTGTGCAAAAAACACACCATTATACAGAATAATGTCCCACAGTGGCCCCTTCATACGATATACTTGTATGTCCCATAGCGGCCCTTGCACACAGTATAATGTCCCATTGCGGACCCTCCACTTGGTATAATGTCCCATAGCGGCACCTGCACACAGAATTATGTCCCATAGCGGCCCCTGTACACGGTATTATGTCCCATAGTGGCCCCTCCACACAGTATAATATTCCAACGAATTTTCGCCACTCACTAGCTATTATTCTTTTCAGACCCCAGAGTAAAATAAGTGGAGGCCCAGGGGAGGTGAGCGAACAAAAAACCCACTGTTACTCATCTCTCCTGCGCGGCCCTGTTCTCTTCATCGCTTCTGCCTGACGTCAGCGACCGCTGATTGGGTCTCAGGGGTTATGCTGGCATCATTATGCGTAATGGCGTCGATGTGACCCCTGAGGCCCTATCAGCGGTCTCTTATGTCAGGCAGAAGCACCGAAGACATTGTTTTTTTTTATGTTTCATCACCTCTCCTGAGCCTCCGCTTATTATACTCTGGGGTCCGAAGAGACTCCAGAGTATACTAATAGCAATTTCGTTTCGGCCGTGTTTGGTCCGAATAAATAAGCCTCGCGTGCCAGGTAAATAAGCATCGCGTGCCAGATGTTGCCGACCCCTCCTATAGATGTATATACTATGTATGAGATAACACCTCTTCAAGGAATACCTCTGCCACTAAAAAAACTGTCCATTTATATCCACTGGCAACTCTATACCCACTTATTATAAATAATGGAAGGGAAAAGTATACACTGTTGGTCAGCTTCTCCAGATACCATAGCAAACCTCACCACTGTTGTTCGATGGGTCCCTACCACATCAACAGTAAAACAAGACATTAAATGACACTTACAGCGATGAGAATAAGCCCAGGATCTGCTCAATTTACAGGAGCCTTTGAAGGCATTGAGAGACCCTCTCCTATCAGCTCTCAATCATTTTGCCCACACCGACCTAAGGGCATCCAGATTGAAATTTGCCAGCTGGCTGCGATAAACACTCTACTACAGCTATGGCTGTATCACACTGTCGGCAACTTTTAGAGAAACATGAGTTGGTCAGTATAAAAGGCCATATATCTTCACTGAAAAATGGTCCTTGAAGCTATGGATTTTATAAAAAACCATGCCCACTTTTTTTTTCTCTCTCCTTCCAGCCACAGCCACTATCTCAGATCAATTTATTGTGCGGGTATGTGAAAACTTATAGCTATGACCCTAGGGACTTTAAATAAATAATTGGTTTGCATAAACCAGGGTGTCCATACCTTCGATGGTTACCCCTCCACACGAGGGGACCATATCTCCGATGGTTACCCCTCCACACCAGGGGGCCATACCTCTGATGGTTACCCCTCCACAGGGCTACACCTGAGATGGATTCCCATTACATGCCAAATTATAAGGATCCATAAAATATATAAATATTTTTAATAGTGCAAATTATAATGCACAACAATAGCTATAGTGTATGATTATACAGTACATATGCTAAAGTATTAAAAAAAAAACACACCAATAAATAACTACATTAAATTCTGCTAAGCACTTTCAGTCAATAAAATATCAAAAACAGCATGGTAATATATACCAAAAGCCATCAGCAGTTAAACACTGTATTGGAATTACTAGAACATATTGTACGCATCCCAATCCTAAGCAACCTTGCCCTTAGGGTTACATAATAAGACAAGGCCACTGACAATTACAGAGCAAAACAATGGCTTAAAGATTCCACTTGTACCAGATCACTCAGCTAGTTAGCCATGTATGTATTATACTTTGTACTTATGTTGGCACTATATATGTAAATGCCTTATATATATATATATATATATATATATATATATATATACGCAGCACATGAAATTAAAGTTGCTCTAAAAGAAATAATAATAACTTAGATGGCTCACCCTAAATGCCATATAAGCAGTAATATTAAAGGGGTTTTCTGGGCCAAAAAAGGTCTTTTAGTGCTATTAATAGATTAATAAGTGCAACCAAATACCTTTAGCAGTGTTTTGAGTGATTTCTGGGTTTCTCTGTGAGCTCATGGCATTTTTTGCATTTGTTTCCATGGGCATTGTCCTATTCTGTTTTCCTACAACTACCATGATGCCTTGCGCTTCACTCAGAGCTGACTCAAACCACCTCCCTCTCTCACCTTCCGTCTCTCACTCCCTCCACTTCCCTCTCTCACTCCCTCCCCCTGCTTTTCTCACTCATGCCCCTCCCTGTTTCCCTAACTAGCCCTCCCACTAGTAGCCCTTCCTAACTAACTCAACTTACCCCAAACTCCATCATACTTACCTGTCTTCCTGTCCGGATCTTCTGGGCATGGAATGTCACTTGCGCAATAGAGCCGGACAACCCCTTTAAGTTATAACAGTTCCAGAAGAATCCAGAGCCATGTAAGCAATAAGGAAAGACTTGAAGGGGTTATCCAGGCTAATTTTTTTTTTTAATAAGGTGTGGGAGGTAAAAAACAAAAAAACAAAAAACATACTCACCTGTCCCCGTGCTTTGGTGCCTTCCAGCGCAGTCTGATCCTCCAGCTCCATTGTTTTCTTCCAGCGGAAGTCCCCGACGCATGTGACTGTGGCCTAAGGAAGGGACCTTGGCACATAACTACCTGTGATATCCCTGGGTCCCTTCCTTAGGCCGGTGATTGACCTGAGCGGAAGGGATCGGGATTGTCACAGTCGGCAAGGAATTCCACTGTCTACAGTGTGTGCCAAAAACATGAGGGGACTCTGTGACTGTATAAATCCTGTGGTAATACTGAAGCATATATGATGTGGAATGGTGATACTAATCTAGTAGTGATGTCTAATGTGAATCAAACAGTGTTGTGTGAGGTGATAAACTCCAGTATTATACTCCCTGATTCTCCAGACATGTTTCCTCCAGTCCTTGAGGATGAGAGGGATAAGACAGGACGTGACATCTATTCCTAAACTCCTCCCTCCCTACAGTAATTTACTAAGTATATATATACTTATACAGTAATACCTCGTACACTCGCGTTTCCGAATTTGCGAATTCACAGATTCGCCATATTTTTTTGGCAACTAACATATATAGATTTTGCTCTTTTTTTCTCAGATCTGTAAAATAAAAAAAAAAAAAACACCTTCGCTATTGGGTAGTAGCGTCCTGTTCGTTACGTACCCGGTAATTAGTTTCATTTTACTGTGAGTGTATAAGAAAAATGAATGAATGTATTAATATACAGTACTGTACAGTATACTTTAGTATACTGTACAGTACTGTAGGGTAAAGTTTATTGATATTTAGGGGTTAAACATTAGAAATTGGCATTGTAAGCGCTTCTAAGCGCTTGTACCAAACATTCGCGATTCCTCGTGATCCGCGACCGGTTCTGGACCCTAACCTCGCGAATGTACGAGGTATTACTGTATATACCCCTAAAGCTGAATATACACACATATATACTGCTAAAGTTGAATATACATACAGATATACTCTTACAGCTGAATATATACACATATATATTTCTAAAGCTGAATCAGCCTATATAAATCTACACAACTACTGCACAAAGATGAAACTGCAGGAGTTATTGGTTCCCCCATCCCAAAGTCATGTCCTCATTTGTAATGGCACTGGTGGTGTCTATACAGTACATCTTTCCTAGGGGGAGTGTTAGTTGGTTGCTTAGGGTAGGTTCACATATATCAGTTGCATCAGTATCAGTTTTTGTTTGTCCCTTATTCATTACAACTGATGCGAAAATTTGTCAGGCTTTTTTTTTTTTTTTTTTTTTTACAAATTCCTATTCCAAAACCATAAACTGACATCAGTTTTTACCCTGATGGTCCACGAGACATTATTGGCTGCCGAGGGCAATAGAGTAGGGGTACTCAACTACTTTCAGTAAAGGTCCATTGACAGGGATCCGCCATCAAGTATAGGTCCAAGTTGAACACATTCAGTATTTATGGTATTTTTTGGACAACAAGACATGTCTGACTATAAGATGCAACCCAGGTTTAAACAAGAAAAATTAGGATTAGGCCAGGAGTGACTAATGTGGCATTATATTGTGCGGCTGGTGACTAACGCTAGGCTCACACTAGCTTTCCCCAAGCGGACCAGAGAATATTATACTCTGTGGGATCATTGTAGAGCATTATACTGGGGGGACTGTGGGGAGCATATTATACTGTGAGGGACTACTGTGGAGCATTATACTGGGGGAACCACTTTGGGGAGTATATTATATTGGGGAGTATATTATATTGTGTGGAGGCCATTATAGCATGTTATACTGTGTTAGGCCACTGTGGAGCATTATACTGGGGGGGGCACTGTGGGGTGCATTTTATTCTGTATGGAGAATATTATATTCTGTGGGGCTGCTGGGAAGCATATTGTACTGTCTGGGGCCACTAAGGGGTAGTATACTGTGTGGGCCACTGTGGAGTATTATACTGCGTGGAGCCTTATATACCTTGTGGGGCCACTATGGGGGACTCAGGGGAGCATTTTTTACTGTGTGGGGCCACTGTGGAGCAATATATACCATGTGGGGAAATTGTGGAGGACTCAGGGGAGCATTTTATACTGTGGAGCATTATATACCATATGGAGTATTATACTGTGTGGGGGGGGGGCTCAAAATTCCCACTGGCAGCCCTGTGTGCTATGTCTGCATCACAGCTCCCTCACTATAATCTTGCACATACGTGTAGGGCTCCATGGTCATGTCATTCCCCATACAGTACTGTGCATGAACTGGCCATGGAGTTATTGGGGCCTGCACAGTACTATAGGGGCTGAGTAGACTGGGAACATACTCAGTAACGCCAGATAGTCATCACATATGTAAGTCTTCAGTGAAGGAGCCAGGGTGTAGGCTATTAGCAGGAAGCTGTTGGGTGGGGCCCAGAACAAGTTCCTCTGGTGGGCCTAAGGCCCTTCAGTCCGACACTATATAACGGAGAACTATTATATATAAGGGTGGGTTACTATATATAATAAGGGGGGGCTATTATAAGGGGGAACTATTATTTATAAGACGGGCTATTATTTATAAGGGGGGAACTATTTATAAGAGGCCTATAAAAAGGGGGAAACTATTATATATAAGATATCCATTATAAGGGGGAGCTATTATTTATAAGAGGGGAACTGTTTATAAGGGGGGGATAATTGTTAAGTGGGCTTATTTATAAAGGGGGCTATTAGTGATAATGGGGACTTATTTATAAGGGTAAATATTACTTATGAGAGGGCTATTATTTATAAGGGAGCAGTATTATTTTTATTGGGTGACTGTTACTGATAAGGGGGAATATTACTGATACAGGGCACTATTTATCATTTATAAGGGCGCTATTACTGATAAAGGTGTAAAATTTATAAGCAGGGACTATTATTTATAAGGAGGCGATATAATAACTGATGACTGGGTGCAAAAATCTATTAGGTGGTACAAAGGTGCTCATTTGAATTGTGTGTGGTAAATGGAGCTTGTTATTACTTTTTTGTTGGCAGAAAGGAGGCGTTATTATAGGGGTTGTCACTGGAAGACGATGGTGTTGTTTGCATATCAGCATTTGGGGCCCTGCTTTTAATTTTGCCCAGGGCTCCACTTTGTCTAAAACCGGCCCTGCATACAGCGCCAGAACTGATGCCTCTTGTGCCAGAACCGATTCCATAGAGAACTAAGGGATCCGTCCTGGCATCAGTTTCCCCTCCAGCTTGTGTGCACCATGCTGGAGGGAAACTGATAGGTGCGCCGTACTATATATATATGTGAACATACCCTTAGACAGACAGATAAATAGTGAACAGTACCATAGAAATTGGCTACTGTGCATTGCTTGCAAAGACCACAGTACCCTAGTAGCCACAACCATGTAATGTTATGTAGTGGATTCGCTAGATGGTGAGGCACATAGTGCATAAAAGTCACCAATGCTTTTCTGACTCAGTAACTGCAGAATTCCAAACCTCATCTGACAGTAACATCAGACTGCTACCACTGATCTCCCTATAGTTACTCCCCTGCAAACACATCCCCCATACACCATGCACACTCAGCTCCTACGAGGAGTACATGTGTATGGAGGGGACAAAGTAGTCATATAATTATTTTGCTCACAGTTATTTTGTCGTCCCATGCAACATGCAGACTCGGATAAAATGTGCATTTGTAATGAAGGGGAAAGAGGGTAAGGAGCTATTGCTTGACATCCCGATACAGCAAGCATGCTCTGTTCGCCAAGAATTTCATGTGTAATCGAGGTGGCATTGAAGAGAAGAGTCTGCTTCTCTGGCAGCAGTTTCCATGATCTATACCAGAACAAAAGAATGGGGGTCTTAAATGGGTTGTCCAGGATAAATGAACAATTTCTGACTAAGTCCCCCATGCCCCCCCTCCAACTTTCTAATTTATCTTTTTTTTCAATATTATATAGTTTTTCATTAATGTATGTAGGTCATGTGATCTACATATATTACATTTTTTTCATTTCCGCTGATGTAACGGGTCTTCAGTCTAATCTAGATTCTGACCAGTTACGTTAGTGTAAAGGCCTCATCCCCCCTAGCCCCATTGTAATTACCATTTCCTCTAGACCCGGGCCAACGCATCATCAAGGGAAGGCCGCCTCCTCTTCTTTCTGTGTGCCAGCTCCCCACACACGCGCAATAGTGCCTGGGAAGCTGGCACACAATACTTGCCCAGCTTCTCTTGCTTCCGGTCCAGAGCTGAGCCATGACATCACTTCCGGAAGTGTCGTCGGGCCTGGCTCCAGGCAGCGTGGGAGGCGTGCAGCGCAGAGCCAGCATCTGCTCCACTCCAGGCACACGTTGAGAAGAGGAGTCAGGAAGACAGGTAAGTATGATTTCGTGGGGCGCGGGGGTGGGCTGAGTTAGTTGGGAAAGACTAGTAGTGGGCGGGCTAGCTAGGGAGACAGTGAGGGGCTGTGAGAGAGGGAGGGGGAGGGAGAAATGAATCATGGTAGTTGTATGATAAAAGCACAGGAGGCTACAACATGTAAACAAATGCAGAAGATGCCAGGAGCTCCCAGAGAAAGCCAGAAATCACTCAAAACACTGTTAAAGGTATTTGGGTGCACTTATTAACCCATTAATAGCACTAACAGACCTTTTTTAAAAAAAAAAAAAAAAATTGCCCAGAAAACCCCTTTAAGAACACGGCCCCATTTTTCAAAACTGACGTGTGTCACTTTATATGGCAAGAACTTTAAGATGCTTTAACTTATTCATGTGATTTGAGACTGTTTTTTCATGACACATTGTACTTCACATTAGTGTGAAATATTGATCAATATTTTTTGCATTTATTTATATTAGAATAATATAGAGGTGAAATTTAGACATTTAATTTTTTTTTCAATAATATGTTAATTTATCCATAACATTTACACATTCACACAGGGTTAAAGGAGAAAATGCATCTCACAGTTTGTTATGGAATTTCTCCAGAGGACAGACATATCCCACATGTGGGTATAAACTGCTGTTTGGGCATGGGACAGCGCACCAAAAGGAAGGAGCGGCACTGGGCGTTTGAAAAGCAGACTTTTCTGTAATAGTTTTTAGGTGTTATGCCCCAATTTGCAGAGCCCCTAAAGTAGCAGTACAGTGTAAACCCTCGAGGGAATTTATTAAGAGGTATAGTGAGCATTTTGATTCCACAGCTGTTTCACAGATTGTATTAACATATGGAGGTGTAAATGAAAAATTACTGAAATTCCACTTTATCACCAAAGTTTTCATTTTCACAAGAGGTTAAAGGTGTAAAAGCACCCATGGTTTGTTACACAATTGCTCATAAACACAGCAATAACCCATACGTGGAATATGTGGTTGTAATCTGCTGTATGGCTACATGGTGGGGCTTAGAATGAAGAGCACTATTTGGCTTTTGGAGTGCTGATTTTGCTGGAATGGTTTCCTGGTGCCATGTTGCATTTGCAGAGCCCCTAGAGTAGCAATACAATGAAAACCTCCAAAAAGTGAACCCCCTCAAGGAATTTATCAAGGGGTATAATGAGTATTTTGATCCATGACTGTTTCACAGATTTCCATTGGGACGTGAAAATGAAAAAATATATTTTTTTTCCAATAAACAATCCATTTAGCTCCAAGAAAAGCACACTGGAGTTTGTTACATAATTTCTTCTGAATATGGCAATACCCCATATCTGGTCATAAAATGTTGTATGGGTACATGACGGTGCTCAGAGTGGAAAGAGCGCTATTTGACTTTTGGAGGGCAGATTTTCCAGTAATAGTTTTCAGGTGCCATGTCGCATTTGCAGAGCCCCTAAAGTACCAATACAATGGGAATCCCATAAAAGTGACTACATTCTAGATACTACACCCCTCTCAGAATTATCAAGGGCATTTATCAAGGAAATTCATCAAAGGCAAAAATGAGCATTTTGACCCAAGAGATGGTTTCCAAAAAGAAATGTGTAATGGATGATGCAAAATGAAAATATAAATGTTTCCAGATATCTGCTATTTCAGTGTCCGATATGTCATGTCCCGCTTGTCGCACTGTGTAATGTCAGTAGACAGTAACGAGGGAGGAAATATAGGGGGGCACAGCACTATGGATGGATTTGTGGGTCAGTGTGATAATTTTATATTGTATTCTGTGATGGTTGGGCAACCAGTACATCGACTGACACAAGGTAGATGCGTCTGTGTACCGATTTGACAGAAAGGTAAGTCTGGCGACTGAATTCAGAACAGATTGTAGAGGGGAGAGTTTAGTAAGAGGAAGCCCAATTAGAAGATAATTGCAATAGTGAAGATGAGAGAGAATCAGAGCGACAATGTTTTTGAGGTGCAGGTGGCAAGAGCGTGCAAGTGTCTGAATATGTGCGATAAAGGTGAGGTCTGAGTCAAATACAACCCCCAGACAGCGAGCATGTTGTCTCAGTGTAATAGTAAGACCACAGACAGAAATGGAGATATCAGGGTTAGGTCGGTTAGTAGATGGAGGGAACACAAGAAGTTCAGTTTTTGAAAGATTCAATTTCAGATAAAGAGAAGACATGATGTTAGAGACAGCAGAGAGACAGTCACTGGTGTTCTGTAGTAGTGCAGGGGTGATGTCACAGGATGAGGTATATAGCTGGGTATCATCAGCATAAAGATGAAAGCCAAGTCGGCTGATGGTTTGTCCAATTGGGGCTGTGTACAGAGGAGCCATAAGAAACTCCAACCGCAAGGGACAGAGAAGAAATAGCACCAGCACATGATACACTAAATGAGCGATCAGAAAGATAGGAAGAAAACCAAGAGAAAGCGGTACCCCGGAGGCCAATAGAGTGGTGCATAGTGAGGAGGAGTTGGTGATCTACAGTGTTAAATGTTGCTGAGAAATCCAGAAGAATAAGTAGTGCCTTTAGATTTCGCCATCAGGAGATCGTTGAAGACTTTTGTAAGGGCTGTTTCTGTAGAGTGTAGTGCACGAAAACCAGATTATATAGGGTTCAGAAGTCAGTTAGCAGAGAGATAGGGGATTAGGCGGGAATAGAGCAAGTGTTCCAGGAGTTTAGAGATGAAGGGGAGGTTAGAGAGGGGTCAGTAGTTAGCAGCACAGGATGGGTCCAGGAAAGATTTTTTCAGTGGCGGGGTTATGACAGCATGTTTGAAGGAGAAGGGAAAGATTCCAGAAGAAAGAGAGAGGTAAAAAATTTTAGTAAGGTGAGCTGTAACAGCAGGGGACAGAGACTGGAGGAGGTGTGATGTGAGATGTGAGGAGGTAGGATCACTTGTGCAAGTAGAAGGGTGAGAAGAGGAAAGGAGCTGGGAGACTTCTTCTTCTGTTAATGGGTCAAATCATGAGAGTTCACAATGAGGAGCAAGGTAGGGAAGGGGACTGATGTTGCTTGGAGATTGGGTTATTTCATGATGAATGTTGTCGATTTTGTCCTTAAAGTACGTGGCCAAGTCTTGAGCACTGAGGTCTGTGACAGGTACCTGCACCTTTGGCGTAAGGAGGGAGTCAAAGGTGTCAAAGAGTCGTTTAGGTTCATTGGAGAGAGAAGAGATGAGAGAGGTGAAGTAGGCTTGTTTGGCAAGGTGAAGGGTAGAGTTATAGGTTTTGAGCATTAACTTGAAGTGAAGAAAATCTGTAGATGTGTTAGATTTTCACTACAGACGTTCAACACATTTTGAGCATCGCTGAAGAAAACGTGTTTGAGGAGTGTGAGGAGTGTGAGGAGTTTGAGGAGTGTGTGTTGCCGGTGTCTGTGTTGGGATTTTCGGACTGTCAAGGGTGCTATTTTATCCAGGATGGTTTTGAGAGTCACATTGTAGTGTTTGGTGGTCAGTTCAGGACAGGAGAGAGAAGAGATGGGAGACAGTGATGACTGTAGGGTGTCTGAGAGGTGCTGCGTGTTTACAGCCTGTAGATTTCTGTATGTGAGATAGGTCGGTGTGTTTTGCAAAGAACAAGAGACGAAAGAGGAAAGAAGGTTGTGGTCAGAAATTGGTAGGCGAGCGTTAGCAAAGTCAGAGACAGAACAGAGCTGTAAGAAGACCAGATCGAGGATATTACCTTCTTTGTGTGTGGGAGAAGAAGTAAGCTGAGAGAGACCAAGAGAGGCGGTTAGTGATAGAAGGCAAGAGGCAGATGGGGAAACAGGAGAGTTAATGGGAATGTTAAAATCACCCATAAAGAGGGTAGGAATTTCACAGGAAGTTGGGAAGCCATGAAGAAAAGTGATCTAAGAACTGGTAGAGTGAGCCAGGACGATGGTAGATGACAGCTACTCGCAGGGTGAAAGGGTGGAAAAGTCTCATAGTGTAGACCTCAAAAGAGGGAAAGGAAAGCAATGGTACTGGGGGAATGACCTGAAAAGTGCATTGTGGTGATAGAGGGACACCTACCCCTCCTCCTTGCCTATCCTCAGGTCTAGGGGTGTATGAAAATTGAAGGCCATTATAATAGAGTGCAGCAGGAGAGGCAGACTGTTTAATCCAGGTTTCAGTGACAGCCAGCAGGTTAAAAGACTTTGAAATGAAGAGTAATGTCAAGTTTGTTGCAGACTTGACTTAAACACGTGTACCCTGTTTAAATGGTGCCCCTTATTGATAATGCCCCATGTGTTTCCTAAGTAAAAGGTTTTCCAGGTCATCAATAAAAAAAATCAGTGCGGTTCTAAAACCCAGGACCCCCAGGATCAGTTTGTTTGAACCGTGTTACTTGTCTACGAGCCGTGATCCTTTCTCTGTTTACATAGTGTAATTCATTTCATAGCGGCCATGTCATGTAACTACAGCCTTGTCCTTTACACTTCAATGTGACATCACACAGTAACTATAAACAGACAGTGCTTGATATAAGCAGGTGCCATGTCCCTTTCATACAGCTGATCAGTGGGGATTCACTTATATCTTATTGATGATCTATCCTAAGGATAAATCATCAATAAAAATGAGCTGGAAAGCCCCTTTAATGAAGCCACCTTAAAGAGGTTGTCCAGGATAACCACTTTTTTAATATGAGGATGGGGGAAGGTAAAACAAAAAACAACATACTCCCTTTTCCCCAGTGCTCCGATGTGTCCCAGCATGGTCTGTTCCTGATGCTTCGGTGTTTTCTGTCAGGAGAGGAAGAAAACACCGGAGCAGCAGGACCGGACCGTGCTGGGAGACACCGGAGCACTGGAGACAGGCATGTATGTTTATTTTTATTTTTTTTACCTCCCTGGCTTCATATGAAAAAAAGTGGTTATCCGGTACAACCGCTTTAATTAAATTAATTGTCTCCTTATATTATGCCCCTGTTTCCCCCTGACATAGATACTGCTCCCCTAATGATCCCTTATATAAATGTTGTCCCCTTCTACTCATAATGTCCCCTAAAGAAAGTTTATATAAATGACCACACTCATTATGTATATAATGCTCTCTAATAGCCCCTTATATAAATAACCACCCTTTGTATTAATAATGCTCCCTAATAGCTCTTATATAAATGACACCTTTTAAATTCATAAAGTCCCCTTATATAAATTACCCCTTATATAAATGACCCCATATCATCATAATGACCCCTCCTAACGACCCCTTACACTATTTAAATATCCATAACTGTGCTAAAAAAATAAATAAAAGTTATACTCACCTACCTGCGATCCCTTGATGGACAGAGCCACTGCTTCCTCTGCTTGGCCATGTGCTCTATGCACCACGTCCTCGCATAGGATATCTGCGTCCATGACGTCATTGCACCCGCCTGTGCTGTGAAGCAGACATCTTCTGTCTGTGTTCTCGGTGTCTTGTAAACCGCAGGACTGAACTGGCTTGAAGTTTACAAGACAGAGAATCAGTTACAGGATGCATTTTAACTAGATCGGTGTCCTGCAGACAGCAATCTAGTTAAAAGTAAAGAATGTATTAGTGGCTCCGGGGTGGCCCCCATAAAATCATTGGTCCACATATATTTGTATCATATAAGGACTGAGAATTAGTACTGTGCACCATCAATATATACAGTGCCTTGTGAAAGTATTCGGCCCCCTTAAACTTTTCAACCTTTTGCCACATTTCAGGCTTCAAACATAAAGATATAAAATTTTAATTTTTTGGTGAAGAATCAACAACAAGTGGGACACAATTGTGAAGTGGAACGAAATTTATTGGATATTTTAAACTTTTGTAAAAAATAAAAACTGAAAAGTGGGGCATGCAATATTATTCGGCCCCCTTAAGTTAATACTTTGTAGCGCCACCTTTTGCTGCGATTACAGTTGCAAGTTGCTTGGGGTATGTCTCTATCAGTTTTGCACATCGAGAGACTGAAATTCTTGCCCATTCTTCCTTGGAAAACAGCTGGAGCTCAGTGAGGTTGGATGGAGAGCGTTTGTGAACAGCAGTTTTCAGCTCTTTCCACAGATTATCGATTGGATTCAGGTCTGGACTTTGACTTGGCCATTCTAACACCTGGATACGTTTATTTGTGAACCATTCCATTGTAGATTTTGCTTTATGTTTGGGATCATTGTCTTGTTGGAAGATAAATCTCCGTCCCAGTCTCAGGTCTTTTGCAGACTCCAACAGGTTTTCTTCCAGAGTGGTCCTGTATTTGGCTCCATCCATCTTCCCATCAATTTTAACCATCTTCCCTGTCCCTGCTGAAGAAAAGCAGGCCCAAACCATGATGCTGCCACCGCCATGTTTGACAGTGGGAATGGTGTGTTCAGGGTGATGAGCTGTGTTGCTTTTACGCCAAACATATCGTTTTGCATTGTGGCCAAAAGGTTCGATTTTGGTTTCATCTGACCAGAGCACCTTCTTCCACATGTTTGGGGTGTCTCCCAGGTGGCTTGTGGCAAACTTTAAACGAGACTTTTTATGGATATCTTTGAGAAATAGATTTCTTCTTGCCACTCTTCCATAAAGGGCAGATTTGTGCAGTGTACGACTGATTGTTGTCCTATGGACAGACTCTCCCACCTCAACTGTAGATCTCTGCAGTTCATCCAGAGTGATCATGGGCCTCTTGGCTGCATATCTTGTCAGTCTTCTCCTTGTTTGAGATGAAAGTTTAGAGGGACGGCCGGGTCTTGGTAGATTTGCAGTGGTCTGATACTCCTTCCATTTCAATATGATCGCTTGCACAGTGCTCCTTTTGATGTTTAAAGTTTGGGAAATCTTTTTGTATCCAAATCCGGCTTTAAACTTCTCCACAACAGTATCACGGACCTGCCTGGTGTGTCCCTTGGTCTTCATGATGCGCTCTGCGCTTTAAACAGAACCCTGAGACTATCACAGAGCAGGTGCATTTATACGGAGACTTGATTACACACAGGTGGATTATATTTATCATCATCAGTCATTTAGGACAACATTGGATCATTCAGAGATCCTCACTGAACTTCTGGAGTGAGTTTGCTGCACTGAAAGTAAAGGGGCCAAATAATATTGCACGCCCCACTTTTCAGTTTTTTATTTTTTACAAAAGTTTAAAATAACCAATAAATTTCGTTCCACTTCACAATTGTGTCCCACTTGTTGTTGATTCTTTACCAAAAAATTAAAATTTTATATCTTTATGTTTGAAGCCTGAAATGTGGCAAAAGGTTGAAAAGTTCAAGGGGGCCGAATACTTTCGCAAGGCACTGTAACTATGGTAAATCCTGGAATACCTCTAAGGGTAAATGTATATTATAAAAAACCTTGCCACTATGTACAGCACACCACACATGACATCATAGACACCTGTGACTATCACAATTGATGTAGAATATGTAAAGTTCACACTTTGTGTAGTTGGTGTTGGGAAGGAAGGGGGGTGAGGTTCAGGATTGAACCATCAACACTCCTAAAATCTCAGCCAGTACCCCTATGTTTCTTGCTGTGACTGTCAGGACAATTCTTTACATGAAAAACATTTGTTGAAATGTTCCTCAACCTGATTCTATGAACATGTGCACACCTTGGAAAAGTGTTTTTGCCCTTCCATAATGTAGAAAACATATGTCTATATGGTCTAAAAGGCCATTTGGACAGGGGGTGGTCCAGTTAGGATAATGCCTTTTTATTAGGTTCTTTATTAGTAGATTCCCACATATTGGCCTCAATTTGGCATATTTTTTGCCACACTGTGACGCAACTCAGCCTCTGCACCCTGATCGCCCCTTTTTTTAGACGGTGGGCAGAATGGGTTGGGAATCTAGGTGGGTCGGGGATCAGATTTACTATAACTCATGCTGAAGTCTAGCGAGTTGTGAGCCTGGTGGGGAATGAATTAAGGCTAGTATAAGAATCTACAGTCTTAATTTCCACACAATATTTGGGTATCTTTGGGGGCATATAGAAGCAGCCCGGCCTGGGATCCTCTGGGATAAGCCCTTTTACCTGCTTCTGGACCTGGATTGGAAACTTCTTGATCATATTCTTTAGATGTTTCATATAGGCCTTTGTGGGATCACTTCCAAGTTTGGAGTAATGGATGGGATTTGACAGTTGCCTGTTTGCTTCCTGGATATAGTCCCAGGTGTTCATTATGACTATTGCGCCCCCTTTGTCAGCCGGTTTTATTATTATATCCTGATTTTCTTTCAGTGAAGTAATAGCCTTCTGTTCCTGCAGGGTTAGGTTATGCACCTGTTTCTTTTGTTTCTCCAGGATTTCTGATTTCACTTTGCTTCTGAAACAGTCAATATATTTATCCAGTGATGTGTTAGTTCCTGGGCGTGGGGTCCAGGTAGATTTTTTGGTAGAACTCCAACTGAAAATGGCACCTCACCTTGCCTGCAAAACAGGTGCAAGACCTGCAGGCACATCCACACCGCTGACAGTGTACCTGTCACACAGTCACAACAGGTGCACAGGATTAGGGGGGCATTTTCCTGCAGGTCTTCCAATGTGGTGTACCTCATAATGTGTGTGCAATGTCCCACCACAGGCCTCTATGTGGGCGAAACAGGGCAGAGACTTAGTCAACGCATGAACTCACACAGATTCAACATTAATAACAGCAGAATAGATTTCCCAGTGGCCGCACATTTCTCTGGAGAAGACCACTCTATTGAAGATTTGCGGGTTGTGGTTTTAATGGGACATTTTAAGATGCAGAGAGAGAGAAAGGAATGAGAATATAAGTTAATGCAACAATTTCAAACTCTGCAATTTGGACTTAATATTCATGCCAGCTTCATGTCACACTATGTATGAACTGTGAGGGTCACAAATCACCACCTGATTGCAAACAGATAACAGATCCCTCCGTCACGCCCCACAAGTTTTCCAGACTATTTATTTCCTGACCTGTTGTAAATAACTTCTCTACTTATATTGCATTTTGTTATTCCAAGATCCTTTGAAGATCCATGTCTTGTGTGTGTATAAAAGTCTGTGAATTTTCAGTCTCGTGTATAACACCATGTGTTTTCTTTAGTACATAAAGCAGTAGGTGATATGTATTAAAACAAAAGGGTCCTTTTAAATGTGTCATGACTCAGTCATGATATATCATGTTGTGCTGTGATGTAGTTATATATTGGTGCGGTCACTGTTACATATCTGTGATGTGATGTGATGATGTACCACATGACATCACAGACATCCCATGATGTCACAATTAGTGTAGAATATGTATAGTTCTTAACCTGAGCCATCTTGTGTCACTTGAGCTTGACAGCTTGAAGAGGACGGTAAGTCCAGGTACAGTATGTATCACTTCATCCAGTGCTAAGGCCTTATTCACACATTGTGCTACTTGGGGAAGACTACATCATATTTCAGGTGTTTTTGCAATGGTGGCTTTTGGACATTCTGCAGTGTGTACATGGCATGTAGCCCTGGCTAAAAGGTCTCCAAGTGATGTTCCTTTGTGAAGACTTCTTAATATGGTCTCCAGGCCAATCTTCAGCTATCATTGCTTCTGAGAAAAAAGCGTGAATCATAGCTGAAGAGGACAGACCTTTATTCCAGATGGCAAATCTTGCTGTGCAACATAGTAGCCTTTGAGAGCAGTGGCAATGAGGTCAATGAAACACCTTTATTTGGACATCTGGCTCATAGCCCAAAATCTTGTAAACACCTTTGGATGTTACATCTCAAGCCTATGGTGGCAAACAGTGTTGAAATAAACCATCTAATTTAGCTATCTGTACAGCATCACTGCATGCCATTCTTACAATCAGATGATCCATCCATGTAGAGGTTTGCCTCACCCAGGGCGCCCACAACTTAAGGGGCCCCCTGAATTCAGCACTATTAGTGAGTCATGGTCCAGACCCTCTATCCTGGAAAATCATAGAAGAGGGAGTAGGCAGGAGCAGGGCCGGCGTCAGCCAGGGGCCCCAAGCTCCTGAAGGGGATCACTGGGCTACTAGGTATTGACTGCCTAACTTTGTCTCTCCCCCACTTTACCTTTAATCTTTATAATTGTCCGCGCAGGCTGACAGCTTCTCCCAGAGTCTTGCACTGCAGGGGATGAACGACTACACTGGGCTGCTGCAGCCCACTAATTTCTATGGACCTGTACACATGACAGTCCGGGCTGCAAAATATGGAACAGGTCCAATTCCTGTCCGATTTTGCGGCCCTGCTTCCGCAGCTGCTATTCATTGAATAAAAGGGGCTGCGGAAGCGTGGCCGGTACATAGGCAGCACATGAGTGACATCAGCGTGACCCGCGTGCGCCGTCCGTACCGTTCTTTCATGGTAGGTAGTCAGCACACCGTCGTGTGCAACTGGCTTAATATTGAGAGACAAATGTTAGACCCCAGCCTAAAACACTCTTAGGGCTCCTAGGAACCTATCTAACCAATTTCTAGCTCTCTAAGGAAAACACAGCCGTGTGAAAGTGACATATAAGTCTATGAAAAAACGGATTGTAAACAGTGGATAAAAACTCCAAGTTTGACTATACACTGCGCTGGGACTTGCTTTTACGTATCTTAACATTTAAAAACACTCCAAAAATTACCCTTTTATTGGGTGCTTGCCCTGGTTTTTTAGATACACATAGTGGTTATATTGCAAAAAGCAATGGTTTTGTAAAAAAAAATCCGTTTAGATGACGTGTAAGTGCTACAAGCTTGTTATTTGGGAGACACGTTTGTGGCTCTGAGCCAATTGAAAAGTGATAAAGAATTGGCTTTTCAAAAAAAAACAAAAAAAACACTAAAAATATCTCTATAATGGTTGCAAATGTGAAATCAAAATGGTTTTGTTTTTTTCGATGCCAACACGGAAAGGGGTTGGGGGGGGGGGGGGGGGGGGGGGGGGGGGGGGGGGGGGGGGGGGGGGGGGGGGGGGGGGGGGGGGGGGGGGGGAGGGGGGGGGGGGGGGGGGGGGGGGGGGGGGGGGGGGGGGGGGGGGGGGGGGGGGGGGGGGGGGGGCCGCCGCCCCCCCCCCCCCCCCCCCCCCCCCCCCCCCCCCCCCCCCCCCCCCCTGTCGTGTTTCTTGACTGTGGCCGCTGTTGCTCAAAGCATTGACCCAATGGCCGTGAAAGCGATGTATTGTACTTGTTGCTCCAGGACATAACCATGGAATTATTATTTGGCAATGTACAAAAAAATTTCCACAGGGGAGATGACCACATATAGTTGTTGCCACCACCAGCAGCAGCAGCAGCGGAAGCTTGTCCACCACTACCAGTGCCACCACCCCACGATGTCCCCCTAGTTCTTATCTGGGAAGGCTTTTTGGATGTTGGTCCTGTGCAATAATTAAAATTGTTACTATCACCACTGCCACTACCCTCTTCATCTGATATTATCATCATCTTCCCCCCTTTTTTTCTGACACATCATGGTAATGCACACCCTCAGAATTTCCACCTCCAGATTTCCCCTTAGCTCCATACCAGAATGACTACCAGCAGTAGTATCACACACCCTGCCACTACTTCCTCCACCACCACCACTAGTTATGTCTTCCTCCTCTGCTTGCATACAATGCTCACTGTTCTCATCATACTCATCAAAAAGAGAATGAAGACTTCTCAGACTAGGAGAAAAAGATTTCTCAGCAGGTGCAACATCACCATCAGGGATCTGTGTCATTGAAGAATGTGAAGGAGACATGGTTGACAGTCCTGAAAGGTCCTGCCGTAAATTATGTGTTATGTAGGAGGAACACACAAAAGCCTAACTCAAGATCCCATCACTCTTGAATGCAATATCCTCCTTTGACCGAGATGAGCAAGTTAAGTAAGCAGGAAGTACAAAAATCCTATGGCTACTGACGGTGCTACCAAGACCAGAAGTAGTGTTGCTGTTGCCACCCATAATCTTATTGTTAGTAGTACTTCCTCAATCCCCTCCTTTTGTCGGTCCCCTGCCCTGTTTTTTTCCAGTAATTTTTTTTTTTTGCTGTACATAATGCTTAATTATAGTGATTGGCAACAATTCTGGCACTGTGAATATGTATTTTGTTGTTGTTATTTTTTAACAAATGAGCTATTATTTGAATATTTTTTTCAGATTAACAACACTCCATAACACCATTTATATGGTGGTGGGTGAGTAACATAGATAAAAAACCTTTTAAATAACAATTTTCTGATTAGCACAGGCTAGAGTGTATATTGGGTGAACTGTCCCTATTATACCTATAAGGAAGAAAACAGCGTTTCCACAAGTATAATTGACATGCTGTGAGTTTCAAAACGTGAGCGTTTTTGAAATCTGAGCTTTTCCGCTGCAGATTTTTTTCTGCAATATGTGGATGGGCATAGTGCTCTTCCCTCCCTGTGGGTTCTTTATTCTGATGTAACCGTTCCTGTACTATCATGACTACTGGTATGTAAATTTATAGCGCTACACCTATCTGGTTCCATATGATGTGGATTCACTTTAGCTATAGCTGGGTTTAGGTCTGTGGTTTGGCCTTTTTTTTCAATTAGCTGGGCTATACACATTTGTGTCTATTATTTCTGGCCCATGTTATTATACTTTGGCTATAACTTTTACCTATGGGTATATGGACTAGATATTTATAGGATCTGATAATATAATACAACATAGTAGTATTTATTGTATCTTGATCATTGGAACATTTATATATCTGATATATAGTTACTACTATTAATTGTTGTCCAATTCTATCTTATTTTTGATCATTGTTTATCATTAGCTTTCCCTGGGGAGGGGGTTCCATACACGCTTTTATCATCTGCGTACTTGTTTACATATTCTCTTTGTTTGTATATTTATGAGTATTTATTGTATTTTACATGAATAAACATTGTTATTTCTCTGTATGTGAGGTCTCTTCAAACCTTTTTTTTTGGTGATCTGATTGTTGAGTGGTTTATGAGGCATTTATATTAAGGACTACATTTTTTGGTGCTTGGTGTGGATGGGATTAGCCAGAATCCCATTCACATTGCAGGTACAGTTTCCGTCGCAGTCAAAACACTGCGTCTTCGCAACGTGGGGCCTAAAGCTAAGGCCCCACGTAGCGGGCCGCACCAAAAACCGCTGTGAGAAAAACCGCGGCGGCATCGTGTCTCGGCTTTTTTCCCCGTAGTGCTTTTCACAGAAAGTCCACAGAGGGATGGCATTTCTGTAGGTATAATTGACAGGCTGCAATTTCCAAAACCACAACGGGGATGGAATTCACTAGAATCCCATCCACTATGCACTGACTGTAAAACGCTGCGTTTTTTTATGTTTACGCCACATGGGGCCCCGGCCTTAAGGAGTTTTCCAGACCCCGGGTGTTTTTAACAATGGCAGCACATCTTAAAAGGGTTTTCGGGAAGCCCAGGATAGGTTTTCAGTATGCGATCAGTAGGGTACAACACATATACCCTGCATTAGCTGATCCAGCTGTCTCTATTGCTAAAATATACCTGGACTGGATGGGGCCAGAAGCTGTTCTGCTTCTATTCACGTAATAGGCACAGAGCTTCAGAACTCTGGTTCCACCGCTTTAGAGTGTACCAGATTCACTTGTATAGCAGCAGAGTTGATTCCAGACCCATCTGGTACACCAGCTTCCACACCGATCATCTAGATGGCAACTTACAAATTACCCTCAAAAACTTACTCTTTTAAAGTCTATAGAAGTAGTAAAGCTTCTGACGGACGTTTTTTAGCAGCCATCACACTGCCACATTATTTTCACAAATGTCTGAGAATGGGGCTATTCACATGACTGATATTTTGGCAGTCTATTGTTACATTGTCAAAATTTAGGTCATTCTCTATTTTGTTCATTTGCACTGTAATATATGAGGGATCCATGAAAACGGCCACCCCTAGGGTACAAAATGGCTGTGAAAAGTTTTGCACCATGGTCGTATGAATGTAGGCTAAGGGTATACTTAATTTTTACTGCTTTTGCATTATGACCTAGTTTTTCTAAGTAAATAATGACACCGCTTAATTTATCATGTGTTGTTGTTCATCTGCAGTTGTATTTATCTGATTTTAAGACCTTTTATGGACCAGATGTTTTTGTTAAATTATGTCCAAATACATAAAACCATAGAATTCAAAGAGGGTGTACTTTGCTTTTCTCAAGATTGTATCAACTTCAAGAACTGACTGTTCACCACATGGCCAATATATTCCACCATTTGACTGGTGAAACTGTAACAAGAAAATTAATGTTACTTACTTTATCTGTTTTAATGTTATGGCTGACCATGTCAGAAATGTTCTTGCATATTGTACTATTATATAGGATATTGATACTAAAACAAGTGGATTTTGGCATTTGCTTCTGGGCTCTCATATCTCTCTGACAAGAAAATAAAACGCATACCGCCTTATCAAATTATATAACTAATGGCAACCTCTAGTGGCTCCTGCAATCAAAGATTAATTTACTCTATCAAGTTTGCAGAATACAAGGTGATAAATCATGTCAAAATTAAATAATTTCTGTATGTGGAAAAACAGGTGCTGAGGAGTATTCATTTGCTATGTACAGTTAATATTCTATTTACAGTGGAAATAAGAATTCTATTTTTGTCCAAATACTGGGTTTC
This sequence comes from Leptodactylus fallax, assembly GCA_947044405.1. Classification (NCBI taxonomy): domain Eukaryota; kingdom Metazoa; phylum Chordata; class Amphibia; order Anura; family Leptodactylidae; genus Leptodactylus; species Leptodactylus fallax. Next base: position 1,300,704 of record CAMRHE010000432.1, read on the forward strand.
CCACATAATACAGGAAGCTGAATTGTCCAATATTATGTAGAAAGGCATCAATATTTAGTGATATTGCTGTTGTTCCATGGTAAGACTTTTTTTTTTCTTTATTGAAGGTCCTCATACAGATTTACCGACCTAAATGATTGATGCACTTGTTTGTGGTATCAAACAATAACAATTGTTTCCATACTGCTCTTTCTAGTTATGAATATATCTGTAAATATAATAACATTTAGAGCATACAAAAATATGTATGTTATAATTCACCAACAAACATCCTACATGACTGTGCTATGGCTTACTTATTAAAAGCCCGCTCAATGACAAATGAGTAAATAACATAAGGCTGGAGAGCAATCCGAGCATAAAACTATTTAAGGTTTGAAAAAGTAAGTATCTAAAGACAAATTTATATTTACTAAGCTTTCATTTGTGTTTGTGTTTCATTTGAGCTGTTATACGCAACAAAATATTTTTTTTTATATTGTTTTTAATTTTATATTTAAGGGCTAGGGATGAATGAACCGGTTTGGAATGAGCTGGGTTCATTAAAAGTTTTCCAAATAACCTAGGAAGGGCTCAGAAGCCTGGTCCATGCACAAATGTGCCAGTTGTGTTATACAGCTGATACCTGTGGCTAGTACCTATTGCAGTTAACCGCTTAAAAACCACAATATCATTTCACCCTTTAGATTGCCACCTTCACACTACTGTAAATAATGTCTCTTGCTGTCATCCATCATAAGATGATATCAACGGACATTAACTGTATCAGTGTAATGGACACAGACGGAGCCCCCTCTGTCTGTGTCTGCTCCCATTGACTCTAATGCAAACAACATGACAAACATCATTGGAAAGCTTCCATTATGTTTTTTACATTGGGGAGAATGCAGACAGACACCCGTTGAAGGGGACTGTCTGCAATTGTCACTTAATGTCTGTTGCTCTCATCCTTTCATGGATGAGAACAATGGACATTAAATAATGTTAGTATGAACCTACTCATAGCCATTAAATGGGGAAGTTCCTTCCTTCACCCAATCATTGCCCTCTGTGACATCATAATGGAGTACTGGTTGCAATGGCAGCCATGTGCCTTTACACCACACTCGAGACGTTTTACCCAGGTCACAGACTTTGAGAGAGAGTGCAGCATTGGACTAAGAGAAATAGGAAGAATGTTTTGACAAATTGCCTGCTATCTGTTAGAAGCAGTGAAGGCACTCACACACACAGTGAACAGGCTGTGGACAGCCAAAACAGAGCACCTGTAGAAAAGATAGTTTGATCTGCCAACAAGCATCAGCAGCTTCCATAGTTTTCCTGACACAGGTGGTATATTCATTACACACCCCCATGGACTATAATGGGGTCTGCTGGGTGTCTGTTGGGTTTCCAGTGTTTTTATATGGAAACAAGTGGAGAGAAAAGTTCTCCATACAGGACTTTTCTCTCTGCCAATTTTTGGCAGTTTCTGCGGCGGAGTCTACTACAGAAGATGTGAACCTAGCCTAACTCCCACCATTTCCAACCAATAAGTGTTACTTTTGGAATAAGCAAGGGGTGTGATTCTGGGCTCTGACACTGTTCACCTCTAAAAGGAGCTCTGACTCACACCCATTTTCTTGTTCCTGCCTGACACTGCCCACCTGATAGTAGAGATCCTAAGTAGCATATCAGGTACCAAAACACCACTGATTGCTCTGGAATGGTGGGGGGCTAAAAATTCCAACTGCACTAGAATGAGTGGAGCTGCACCTATTAAAGGGGTTGTCAGGTCTTATTTTTTATTATGACCTATCATAAATATATGATTGATAGGGGGCTGACACCTGGCCCCCGGACCGATCATCTGTAAGGTGCTGCTTCTGTCGTCCGTCCAGTACAATACGGGGCAGGAAGTAATGGCATGGTGGAATAGCCTTTAAAAAGGCTATTCTATTCCTACCTTCCATTCTCTTCTGCTCCCTTCAGTTTCTGTAAAAATCCGGTTCTTGTGATATGCAAATTAAGCTCAGGGAGCACAGGGGGTGTTCCCTCTGTGCTCTGAGCACACCCACGTTATCACTTCTTGCCGCCCCTTAGTTCATTCTCTTCACGCCCCCTGCATCTTCTCCTGATCTTCTGCCTTGTGTAGGCATCCGACGCTGCGCTATCCGCCATTTTGCAGTGGTCTGTTGTACTTCAAAAGGTCATTTTCTAATGATAGAATCCCTTTAAGTTCCATCTGCTATATAGCAGCACAGTGCCTTCAATGCAGGTCAGCTCCCACTAAATTCAATAGGGGATGAGGATGAGATGAGGATACGCCATATAAAAATAAGCCCGGATAACCCCTTCAACAGATTCTAAGAACTGGAGTTGGTGGAGGTGGTGAAAAGTCCTCTTTAACAGAAGGAAAATATTGGGGTTGTACGTAGTGTAATAGCCAAATGTTTGATCACTAGTTACAATGAGCAGGGTTGACACCAGGTTTGTGTGGGCCCTTGGGCAACAGAGCCGCAACAATTCATGCGGTGGCAGCATTTACATTCAAAAGCGCTGCAGCAAAAAAAAAAAAAAAAGCACACAAAATAGTTTTGTTTTTTTTTTACTGAGGAAAACCTGCTAGAATAGACTGTAATTAAGAGGATGAGAAGTCATTTTCTGGCAGCTGGCTTTAGGCCCAAATTAATCTTGAGTCTAAACAGACTTGATCTGCAGAATCCGCAGCAAGATTGAGCAGGACCAGTGGCGTAACTACCACCGTAGCAACCATAGCTTTTTTTTTTTTTTTTTTTTTAATAGGTTGTTACCTGCTGGAGTAACCCTAGCAGGTAACGGGCCCTACTTACTCAATGATCCCTGCTACGGTTCACGGCCGCCTCCGCTTCCCTTGCTGCCCTCCAGGGTTCAGTTCGGACCAACTACATCTGAACTGAAACTGCTATTATTATTATCGGGGTCTGAAGATCAGAGGCCCAGGGTAGGTGAGCGAACATTAAATAACACACTGTTACTTACATCTGCTGGGCTCCAGCAGGAGTCACTGCTGTCTTCGGTCCTACGTCTGTGACATTGTTGAAGGGGAGTCCAGGAGAGGTGAGTAACACTGGTTTTTATGTTTGTCACCTCCCCTGGGCCTCTGATCATTATACTCTGGGGTCTGAAGAGCGAAGAGAAAAGTCCAGCGTTTCATTATGAAACCGGTGGACACCCGGCAAACCTAATTTTATTCTATGGGGTTTGAGGGTAATCGTTTTTAGAGGGCGGGCTCTCAGTCTTTTGGGTCCCCATGTGGACTAGAATGACAGAGAGACAAATGCTAGTGTGAACCTAGCGAAAGATATGTGTGATATGGGTGGAAAGAATGCCAATAATCGTGAACTATGAACTACACATATCCATGGTGCATTTGGACATGTTTCCATGCATTCAGAAAAGTCGGAAGTCGGTAAAACTGTTCTGATTACTTTTGGGACTGATTTTAGAAGTGTGCAGCACAAACTTCGAATATCTGATGAACTTGATGCATGATTTGTGCTGCACAAAGACTTTCCTTACTTCTGTCAGTTGTGGGAAAAGGCTGCTCAGATTCCGAAAGTGGACAGGCCCCTATAGAGACTGCACGTCATAATAATTTTTTTTTTTTTTTTTTAAATTGTACCTGCTAAAATGACACACATGTATTTGATACACACCTGCCAACTGATGTAGTGAATGTTGGATGTGGCAAAGTCAGTGCAAGTGACTGCAATGTGTGAACTGGATAATGAAATGGCAACTGGGTTAGAGAGCGTAACTGAAAGTGCCTATATGTGAAAATACGCCTGCAAAATGTACAACTCCAAAAATGTACTCAGAAAATTCTGTGGCCCAGTGAGTGCTGTTGCTAAAGGCAATATAGTGAATAATGTTGCCTTGCCCGTTATGTCTGCACATGAACCCGAGAGCCCCAATATACGGAGCGTGTTACAAGTATTTGGGTCTGCTGAAAAGGATACTGAGCAGTTATGTAAAACGACTGTCGACTTGTGTGCCGAACATGTCTTTTCAGGAGAATTCAGACTGCTAACGAAATTGCGGCAGAACAGGGAATTGGTTCAGGTGCATTACTACTGGTCATGAATGACAACAGTGAGACTGTTTCATGTGAAGTTTCTAATAGTAACCCAGAGAATGGTGTAACTATGCAAGTTTCTTGTGAAATGAACAAAGTTGACAGTAGCAACAAAATATCTACTGCACCTGTTGTTGCATGCTGTTGCTATGAGTGACATAAATGAGGCTGAACAGTTTGGGCCTGTGAATGTGCTGCTGAATGGCATAACAGAGATGACAAACTGCAGAACTGGAAGTGAGTCTGAAGTTACTGTCCCACTATCTAACTGTGACTGTATACGTGCAAAGGGCGTGACTATGAGGGACAAAAAGGGTATGTTCAAACTGAAATAATCTGCTTCAGTAATTGGGAAATGTTTTTGATGTGGTTTTTGTCATACTTTTTACACTTTTTTTTTTTTGCTGCAACACACTGTGTGGACCTGGAAACTTCACTTTAAAAAGGGACTAGTGGTATATTATGCAGTTTTTGCAAAAAAAAAAAAAAACGCGTAAAAAAAAGCATCACTCTTTTTCCAACACTTTTTAACCCTAACCCTATTTCAATCGATTTTTCAAGGTCAAATCCGCCTGAAGATAGATCATGCCTTTTTTTTTTTTTATCTAGCTGAATAAAATCTGCTACTGACATTTAATGAAATGAATGAGACGCGTTTTTAGAGGCAGATTCCATCTCAAAATCCTCCTGCAAAAAACTCTGTGTGAATTTACCCTAAGGATTCCCCCATGGTGGCTGATTCAAGAGATGTTGAGAAAATGTCTGTACTGGAGACTGGCGAATCACCTTTCAGTCAATAGATATTGGTAGGTGGACCTTAGGCCGGTTGCAAACGACCGTGCTGTGGGTCAGTCTGCTGTCCGTGCATTTCACGGACAGCACACTGACCCATTCTTTTCTATGGGCCTGTACACATGACTGCGATTTTCACGGTCCCGTGTGCGGGCCAACAGTCCGATCCGCGTCAGATAGGACATGTTCTATTCTTGTCCTATTTTGGGCCCTGTGCTTCCGTGGCTCCTATTCATTTAATGAAAGGAGCCGCGGAAGCAAGGCCCATGCATGGGCAGCACACGGGGACATCCCTGTGTCCCCCGTGTGCAGCCCATGCTTTGAAATCACAGCAGGCCGGTTGCGGCACGGTCGTCTGCAACCGGCCTTACAGTGCTAATGCCATACACACTATATAACCTTATGCTAGTGATTTCAGCCTTTATTTGCTGTAATGGTGGAAATGCACACACATCTATCTCAATGCATCTAATAGCTATCCTATTAGCTAGACTTTAGGCAGCTCAAGTCAGAATTGAAAACTGAACAATAGTTATAGTACTTAGTAGAATCAAGCAATATACACAGGCAGATTAGTAATGCAGTGCTAGAATAAATTGAATAGACAGACATAGATAGACTGGAAAGGTTCAGTCAGTTGGGGTTATTTATCAAATGCGCCTCTTTTCGGCTAAATTTTGCGCAGTTGCGTCTTTTGTGCGCCCTTTCAATTTCTGGCATGATTTACTAATCGGGTGCAAGCTGTTGATATATTCCATGCAAAAGTCGCCATGTGTGTTGCGCCTTTTTTTTACAAGTGTTCGCAATGCGGTGAATTTATCAAAAAGGTGCAACTACATAATAAAAACGGCGCAGACACAGAACAGAATGGTATTTAAAGAAGCAGAAACAAGTGACTTATCTGGATCTGCAAAGATGGCTTCAAATCCATTCAGCTTGTCCAATGAAGAGAGCTTTTTCAGTCTCAGAGCAAACTTTGCCCACAAAATCCAAAAATAAAAATAAAATCTTAAAAGAACAGTGTGGCCAGGTCCACCGCACCCTTTGCCCCTGATAGCTACGCCTCTGCTCTGCATTCTTGATGCAGCCTGCAGCTATGCAATTATGCACTTGAGTTGGCAATGCGTTTTAGGATTTGACACAAGTAATCAAATTTGATTTATAATATTGTTTTAAATGATAACCCCTTAAAGACCCGGCCATTTTTCATTTTTGCATTTTCGTTTTTCCCTCCCCACAATTCAAGAGCCATAACTTTTTCATTTCTCAGTTCACAGAGTCACATGATGGCTTATTGTTTGCGAAACAAATTGTATTTTGTATTGGCGCCATTCAATATGTTGAATAATGTACTGGGAAGCTGGAAGAAAATTCAGAATGAGGTGCAATTGGAGAAAAACTGCATTTGTGCCAATTTCATATGCGTTTAATTTTTATGGCGTTCACTGTGTGGTAAAAATGACATGTTACCTGTATTCTGCAGGTCAGTACGAACACGGCGCTACCAAATTTATATAGTATTTGTAATGTTTTGATACCTTTTAAAAAATTTAAAACTGCAAAATAGAAAAAAAATTCTTGTGTCACCATATTGTGACACCTGTTACTTTTTCATATTTACATATATGGAGCTGGGTATGGCATATTTTTATGCGGGAGAACATGACGTTTTTATTGATACCATTTGGGGAAAGATCTGATGGTTTGATCACTTTTTATTCAATTTTTTATAGGAGGCAAAGTGATGAAAAAACGCTATTTGGCCATTTTGATTTTTTTTTCACCGGTACGCCGTTCACTGTATGGGATAAATATTTTAATATTTTAATAGTTCGGGCATTTTGAAGCGTGGGGATACCTAAAGTGTTTATATTTACTTTTATTTATTTACTTTTATATCTGATCTAGGGAAAGGGGGGTGATTTGAACGTTTGTGTTTTTTTTTATTTTTTTTAAAACTTTTTTTTTTCTACTTTTACTTGTATGATCAGACCCCCTAGGGACCTTGAAACCTAGGGGGTCTGGTCGCTCATACTATGAGTGAATAGCAAAATACCTTTACTTTTATTAGACGATGCCTCTGGTATTGTGTAATAGATCTAATGTAATGACAGGCCTGGGAGCCTTCAATAGGCTCCTGGCTGTCATGGCAACCGATCGCCGCCCTCTGATGACGTTCTGGAGGGCGGGAATCAGTGAAAAATGGCGGCGCCCGTGGCACCTGCGCAATTTAGACGCCACAGTCCCGTTTGACCACGACATCTAAAGGATTAACAGCTGCAATCGGTGCAGGCCCTGATCTCTGCTGTTAGCGGCGGGTCCTGGCTGTATTATACAGCCGGCATCCGCCCTGTATGGAGAGAGCTCAGCTTCTGAGCTCTCTCCATGCATCATCATGCGTCTCAGGACATACTATTACGCCCTGGGTCGCTAAGGGGTTAAGTCTGCTAATTTTGCATAGTTTTGTGTGTGTTATGCTTCTGCAATTGTGTCCTGTGATCTGCACTGTTTTTTTACGTATCCCCTAGAGTGGAGTGGATTTGTGCCTATTTATGCACCTTTTTAAAAAAGGCGCAAATAATAAATCCGGCGAACACATATTTGCCCAAGCAGCCATGCCTTCTTTTCTCGACAAAATCACAAGTGTTGGATAGGGAATTCTCACATAGAAAAAAGGCACAAACACTTCATAAATGCGATGCAACAACGAAAAAGGCGCAAGAAGGGCGCACACACCAAATTCAGACACAAACACGTTAATAAATGTGCCCCAGACAGTTAACTCTTTCATTGCCGGGCAGTAATCTATATTGTCTGACAGTACTTATAAAAGAACAATTTAATCTCTTCTCTATTCACATAACATATTATTTCTAACATTATAAATCAGAACAAAATATTTTAATCCTTTCCGTGTATGCGCAAGTGCACTGCCTGCACATATTTAATTCTAGATAGACGCTCCATACAATAATAAATGGCATCTCTACGTATTGACATGAAAAGGCATCACTCTCTTATTTGGACAAATAGACTTGACAGTGGCACTGGCAGGGGAAGCGAGCAAGGCTGTTCTCCTACTACTCCCTGTCATCTTTGTGGTAAGCAGGCCACATCTACACGTAACACAACTCATCGTTATCAACGTTATCACCATCTATTTATCCTCTTCTTCATTCTCCTCTTCCACGCCAACATCAGTCATCCATAAGGGAATGTGTGGCCAGTGGACAGCAATATGCGCTCAGCCACCTGGCAGTTGTGCAAGTAGCTTGCTGGCAGTGTAGTCGCTGATGTACCACTTAGTGGATTCCACTGCCCTTCAAAAACTAATGACAATGGAGGATACCTAGCCACCAGTATTTCTCTTGGAAAGCTGCTTTATATTGCCAGTATTTCTCTTGGAAAGCTGCTTTATATTGCCATGCATTGGAGAACGTGGGCCTTTCCTTAGATATGTCAGTCTGGGGAAAGGTGCACACCACTGTCAACACGGAGCAGCAATTATGGACAAGGATAATACATGGCTTTTACAGCCCACTGGGTCAATGTTTTGAGCGGCAATGCTCAAACCACAATCCAGAAACACAGCAAGGCCAGCTGCTAGTTCCACTCCAATTGGGCAGGCCCAGTTCCGACACCATGCAGGGCCTATCCACCTCCTCTGGATCCTCCATTCTGTTTTCCACCACTATCTTCACCAGGGCCAGCTGCTTCACTGTATCCTGCAGCAAGTATCCCGCTAAATGTCTCCTCGCCAGCTCCAACTGGGCAGCATTGCCAGCGACAATGGCACCAATATTGTTGCTGCACTGCAGTTTGGACGAAAAACACATTGTCCCTGTATGGCGCATGTCCCTAATCTGGTGGTTCTCTGCTTTATTAACCTGTATAGTGGCATAAAAGAGGTGCTCCTCATGGCCAGAAAAATCTTTGCACTATTCAGCTATTCTTATATCGAAAAAAAACACCCTGCTCAATTTGCAGCAACAAAACAGTTTACCTTTGCACCTTATCTGCAGCATTTGTTTCCACATCTTAGTCAGCATCATCGACCTGTATTGATGGAGGAGAATGAGGATCTGGTTCAGGGTCATTATGGTAGAGGAACTGGGACTCCTAGACTGGAAGAGGAGAAAGAAGAAGAAAACTCTCCCTTGGATGCAGAGACTGGTCTTGATATGTCACAGGCACAGCCAGTGTAGGAACCTGACCCTTTTCTGTTTCAAGAGGAAGATGATGATGATGATTAAAGTGACGACCACGCTGGCCAAGAACACCAACCATATCAGGCTCCTGGGTTGGTGCATATGCTGGCAAGCATGGCAGGCTAGATGCACCGCTGCTTACACAGCGACAAAACGTATTATTAGCATCAAGCAGTGGGATGAGTACCCAGTTTGCCGCAGCATTTAGGTAGAACACTGCAACTGACAGTCACACGCGTACCCAGGTGGCCTCTGCCCACTCCTAGTCCACCTGACTCAGCCAGTGCTCCACCTCCTCTGCCACTGCCACACATGTCAGGAGGAGTTAAAGGAGCATCCAGGCCCAGTACAGTATCTGAAAATTGATTGGCCAAAAAATTTTCAGCTTGCAACACCAACCTGAGCCACAACAGGCAACTGACAACTGACTGTCTTTACAGTGAATGAAAACCTCAAAAAAGTAGTTCTCACTGAGTGGGAGGACTCAGAAAAGAGATTATTTATTTCTAGAGAAATTATGAACCGTCTTTATTTCAATCCTGAGGACATGAAAATTTGGGACGACGCTGACGTTGCCATTGCTAAGGTGGTGAGGAAAACGGCCATTCCCTTTGATGACTCCTCTCATTTGAGGGACCCCATAGATAGAAATACTGACAGGCTTCTGAAGAAATCCCAGGAAGCGTCCTTGGGCCACTATTTTCACCAACATAGCAGCAACATCAGTGGCCAGGTCTATGTATCTATGTTAAGTATCCCCATATGTGTATAAATCTATACAAAAAGAGCATTTTTCATCCCATACGGTGAACGCCGTAAAAATATATACATAATGCGCAAATTAACGTATTTTGGTCACCTCAATTTCCCTAAAAAATAGCAATAAAAAGTGATCAAAAAATCATACCAAACATTGATATCAATAAAAAGTACAATTTGACCTGACATCTCTCTGTCAAAAAATCCAAAAACCCAAGTCAAAAACCCAATAAAACCAATATAAAAATGGTATTGCTGTAATCATAATGATCTGCCGGACAGATTTGCCATGTCATTTTTATGCAGAGTGAACTACATAAAAACAGAAAATTGATAAAATTGTGGGTTTTTTCATGCAGACCCCTCAAAAACGTTAATAAAAGGTAATCAAAACAAATGACTGCAAAAGCTTGTAGTACCATGGTGGATAGAGTCACATTTACACCGCACTTTTCCACACTTGCAAACACCTTTGCCAATTTCAGACATCTTGGTGTATGTGTTAGTGTTCCTAGATGGGCAAAGCTGGGTGCCAGTATATTTTTGACAGTTCTAGCCCACCTAAATGTAAAATTGGGACAAGGAGGGAGATGTTCATAATGAATAAGGTCATTTAAAAGAATGTGCCAATGCTCTCTTAAAATATTTAGGACATTATGAGACTAATTAAATGTTGTCAAAAAATTGTATTGCCACATCCAAGGGCTTCCGCCATTTTGCCGCCCACCCTGGCTCTCTGCAGACAGGAAATAGCTGTTTATTCGCCACAAATTATTTAGGATCGAAAAGAATCGTATCGGAAAATTTGGCAAAGTTGCTGATTCGAATTTTTGAAAACTTCGCTCATCTCTAAATGTCACCTATCTTCCGTGTTACTACTCAGTCTAGGGGCTAAGCATTCTATTTTGGGCAGGCCCGTGGCACGTTCAAAAGCAAATATGACAACTTTTTTTGGGGTAATTCTTTTCCAAAAACCAATGCAACATAATTTTGCTCTGGGCTGTGTAATCAGCTGTGTCCATGGTGCAATTGTTGTAAGTTGTTTGAATTGTCCAAATGGCATTCATTTTTGTAATGACTGCTGCTAAAATCTGGAAGGCTGTTGCTGTCTACTTTACAAAAAAAAAATTAAAAATCTTGGCAACCACTTGTGTTTCTTTGGTGCTGAGAACCAAATCTAAATACTCAATGTGAGTATCGGAGGATGTACTGGTGAATTTTAGGCCCCTATCATTGGTGTTTAAAAAGATGAGAAAATTGTCTAGATCAGAGAGACTACCTTTCCAGATGTGACTTTTTGTCGTTATCATCTTCTAGCACCCCCTCCCTCTTTAATTTCTTTTGGTTTTCTTTTTACTGCTTTTTTGTGTGTTTGCAGTGGATGAAAACATTGGGTGATCCTGGTGGATGAGGTTTTGTTTCTCAATGGGTATGAAGCAAGCAGAATCAGAGGAGTGGTAGAGCTCTCTTGGACATAAAACTTTTGGAGAGTGCACTGGATGTAATTCTTAAAAAGAGACACTCTATTGGCGTTATGGAGAGTGGGACAGGTTGTGGGGGATGAATCAGTAACTGGTCTGGGTGTAACAGAAACAGGAGTATTTTAAATTGTATGTAAGGAATCTTCTAGAAAAGAACTTGGACTGTCAGATGATGACTTGACAGAGTAGGTTCATTTAGGATATTGGATTTTTGATACCCTGAAATGAGCTATCTTTGACAATAACCCCATGGTCCATTGTGATTCACTTTATTTTGGAGAGGTGCGTAGCCTGGCATTCTTATTTTATTGAGCCTTGCCTATTTCTTACAAATAGAGCCTTGAAATCTTCAGAAGTCTGCCAGTGATTGCTGCCATCTCACTATCCATGCTGTTCTAGTGTCTTTACACAACCACCTGACGAGCACCCCACTGCAAGGACTAAAGGGTCTTTCCTGGGATCATTTATATATATGGTCACAGGTTCTGCACAGGGAGCACTTGTCTCTATTTGTATAGGACAAAAAAAAAACATTGTAATGGTATAATTTAATATTCTGTATGATATTACTGAGAATATAGAAAAAAATTGAGAATAGGATGGAAATAGAGAGAACTGCCACCCCAAAATGGTTTTAATGCTTGAGATCAGCTCCTGAGCGGCCGCCATAATTAAAGACACAACATTCTCCGTAGCACGGCGTTTTACAGTCCCTGCAAATCCCATCCACACATTGCGGAAAAACACGCGCAGAGGACGTCGTGGTTTTGGAAATTGCAGCATGTTATTATACGTATGGAAACGTTGGCAGTTTCCCTATAGGCATAATGGAAGCAGAAAGTCCGCTGCGGGAAAAAAACCATAAGACGTTGCTGCCGCAGTTTTTCCCGCATCACTTTTTTGCTGCGGCCCACTACGTAGCCTAGTAGCATACGTAGCTAGTCTTAAGGTTTCTTGAAATTCAGTTCACCGACAGAAGTCCTCACATTTTCCTCTAAATTTGCAAGTATAATTCAGAGTTCATTGTTCCATCAATGATGGCCAGGATGGAGCAAAACAGATTCAAACTGTGATAATACTACTATCACCGTGTTTAACCGCTTCCGTACCGCCCATAGACTATATACAGTACGTCCAGAAGGAATTCAGCAACTGCACAAAATTGTGCAGCTGCTGAAACGGGTAGCCGGCTGTAACTTCAGCCAGAGCTCTCATAGAGAAGGCAGAGAAGGTTTATTACTTCCCCTGCCATCCCGATTGCCGTGTATACAGTGCTCAATGTGTGTGTATACAGCGCTATGGGCTCCGCCATCTTGCGGCTCCCCTCCAACCCGGCGGTTATGTGATCTGCCAGGATCAACGTCTGTTAGAGCTGCTGGGTCCTACAGGACCCAGATCAGTTCTGTAGTCCTGGCATCATGGCAATTTAATTCTTCTATGCCCTCATAATTCCTAACAGATTTCCCCTAGTGCCCCTACCAGCATGACTAATACTAGCACACCACCTGCTACTACTCCTTCATCTACACTCAGTCTTCTACCTCTACCTCCTCTACATCCATAAAACACTGGCTATTCTCATCCAACTCATCAAGAAGAGGAAGTCTTGGGCTATGAGAAATATTTCTCTTATCAGATGCCACATGACTACTTGAGAATGGGATCTGTGCCAATGAAGATAAAGAACAAGACACGGTTGAGAGTATAGATAGACAGCATGGTAAATTACATATTAACATAGTTGGTGAGGATGGATGAAGATTCAGGTCTATCAAGTCCAACCTATAACCCTACATTGTTGATCCAGAGAAAGGCAAAAAAAAATACCATGAGGCTGATGCCAATTGTACCATGTCAGGGGAAAAAAATCCTTCCTTATTCCAACTCCGGGAATCAGTATAAAACCCTGGATCGATCAATTTGTCTTTTTCCAATAATCTAAAACTTGCAACCTGTAATATTTTTCCATTCAAAAAAGGCATCCAGGCCCTTTTTAAAATTGTACAGTGAATTCACCATCACAACATCCTGTGGCAGTGAGTTCCATAGCCTCATTGCTCTTACAGTACAGACTCCCTATGTATTTATTTATTATGCTTACTTATATAGCACCATCACATGCTGCAGCGCTTTACAGACACTGTCCCATATAAGGTTCACAATCTACATTCCCTATTAGTATGTCTTTGGAGTGGGGGAGGAAACCCACGCAAACTCCTTGCAGATGTCCCTGGCAGGATTCAAACCCAGGACTCCAGCGCTAACCACTGAGCCACCATACTGCCCTATGTATGTTACTTGTGAAATGTTCTCCCCTCTTGTCACTGTCACCGGTCTAGGAGTAAAAAGATCATATACCAACCTTTTATGTGGTAAAGTGTCAAAATCCTTTGAAAAGTCCTGATACACCATGTCCACCACATTACCCATGCCCAGTCTAGAACTGACCTCTTCATAGAAGCTGATCAGATTACTCTGACAGGACCGATTCCTCATAAACCCATTCTGATTGGGTGTTATAAGGTTAACTTTTTTGAGATACTCCAGGATAGCATCTCTTAGAAAACCTTGAAATATTTTAATCACCACTGAGGTTAGACCTACCGAGACTTTTAGGATTATTTTTACTTTCACTGGCTATGAACCTATCTGCCTCAGTCTTTGCAGACTTTATCTGTTTTTTACACATATTATTTTTCATCTTATAGTTATTTAAAGCTGCTTCACTTCCCTCCTGTTTAAATTATTAAAAGCTTTCTTTTTATCATTTATTGCACCCCTCACGTTTTTATTCAATCACAATGGTTTTATTTTGTTCCTAACACATTTATTTCTATATGGTATTTATCTTTTACAGGACGTATTTAAGATGCTTTTAATGTCTTGTGTATTATTGTTGTTAAGGCACTGTCCCAGTTTATGGCCCTAATCCTTCCTGAAGTTTAGTGTTTTTGTATCCCCTCTGCTAAACATTTTATTAAAGGATACTTGAAAATGTATTATGTTGTGTTTACTACTACCCAGGTGACCCCCAACCTCCACTTTTGATATTCTGTCAGTTCTGGTTAAAATTAGGTCTAAAAGTGCCCCCTCTCATGTTGGGTCCTGCCTGCAATAAACAGCCTTTTAAAATGGGAGAACTGGCATCTTCAATTACTATGAAGAGGGATACCAAAGGGCCAGTACTTGAGGGGTCACCGCAACTGCTCATCTTTGAGTGTGTTTCGGATGGCAGAAGGTAACCTTAGGGATAGATTTTTAAGCAGAGGTTACTCAGATTATATATTGATCTTGGCTTTCTAACACTTGATTTCTCAAAATAGGGATCAACTTCTCAATCCAAGACAATAGGGACAGGTGTATGGTATGGTACGGATCATTCAGACATATGATGTTACACACAGAGAGGTACGGAGGTTTTACAATCCTATTGGGCAATTCTTAAATCTGACCCCGATATTTGAGGAGATATGGGAGATGCACCTGCCATTACTATTAGGCTTGGTATGAGTACAGTACATAGCCACCAAGCACTAGCATTAGATGCAAATGCTACCATCTTGCCCTATGGGTACTCTGGGGGTTTAGCTCAGTAGTAGAATAGGTGCTTGGTACACAGAAACACATTCTCAAGCTTCTTAACAAAAAACAGGCTTCTATTTATTTTGTGCAAGGCAAACAGTGGACAAAATTAAGCAGCTTCTTTCAGTAGGTTGTCAATAACAAACATGTAGCAAAGAAAATGTCCTTACTTCTGGTAAAAATTCCAAAATAAATCAGCTAGTCTAACCAGCTTGGTTGGGACACAGTAGCAGACTCTGTCCAGTGCTTGCTGAGCCTGGGGAACATACAGAGCAAGGTTCTCCTTCCAGTCTCTTACTCCCAGAGACTCACACACCACTCTTTGGCAGCTTCCACTCTTATAATGGTTGCACACATAGGAGCGGACCTGCAGTAACTCCCAGGTCCCAGACCCATACTCCAGCCACTTACCTCACTGATACTAGCAACCTCAGTGGCAGATACCTGCCATCCACAATTTTACCATCTACCTGGCTTACAGTACATACAAATGTGTTACCAGTAAGGCATGTAGTTCCATCTTAGAAAGTAAAGAATCCTGCAGTAATTTCACTGGGAGCAGATTACAAATTATTATTAATTAATATTAATATAATTATTAATATTAACTGTCTCTCTAGGGGAGCAATTTATATACTTACCTGTGGATGTTGGACTCAATATGTTGGCAACACAATCTATGAATTTCATAAACGGATTAGGGAACATATCACCGACATGCTTGGCAGTGCCAGAAGGGGAACTCAAGAAAGATTAAATATCAGGACATTATGTTGCTTAAACCTAATATGTAAGGAGAGGATTATGATCGTAAGGTATTGCAACATAAGGCACGATGGATCTTCAGGATGGATATGTTGAATCCACATGGCCTTATTGATCATATCTTGTACGCCTGTTTTATTTAGTATTCTCCTCCTCTTGCTCATGTTCCATAGACGCACAGTGTTTGGTAACTATTCTCACCCTTTTTTGTCCCACTACTGTGTGGACCATTATAACCTGGGTTGACCTGGTTTCAGACACACTGATATGTAGGTTCTTTTGTATATATGATTATTCCTCTTGGTTTGGATGGACATATACCGGGTATATGGTATGCCATCCTCATACTGTACTATCGTGTAATGGAATATTATTAAGGTGAATATTGGCATCGGTTCTGAGCAACCCGTTTTGTCACCGGGTACAGCGTGTGGCTGACTAATGAGATATGTCATATTATCTTTCTTGTTGTTTCCAATTTCTCCCCAGTGGGCCTTGTGCTCATCTTATATCATAAAATCCTTTTTGAGGCTAATCTGAATGGATCCTCGGATATTCCTCATAGTATCTTTTTAGGCGATTGATTCACTGATGTATCTACACACAGCTAATTTCCTTATCTGTTTCTTGACACTTGTGCTCTGATATATGTGTCTTTTGTTTACAACAGGTCTGATTGGCCGGCATGATTGTAATAGGAAGTAACTGATGTAGTGATCACATCTTCCTGTTGCCTGTGGATGGACAGTGCTGCTCAGGGGTGTGGTTGATGATACTCTAACTCCTGATTGGGTTGTCCCTTGGTGGCGCTGGGGTCAGAGCTCTGTTATGTATTTAGATTGGCATTTCAGGTGTGTCTGTCATGATGGCTGTGTGGCTACTAAAATGAATTAAAGGCTGCAATATCCCTGGGCAATTACAGTACAATTATCCCTGATGCTGCTGCTCATACAATTCGTAGCTGAAATGTGTAGGGTATGAACAGGGTATTTTTATTATAGTGAGTTCTGTTGCTGTTAGGTCCTTACACTTTCCAGCACACTCGCTTTTCTAGGGGTTAACTTTCCTGCACTCACCTGTCTATTTAGCCTCCCTTCCGGCGCTCTGCTCTTGCTAGTTATTCATTTCCCCTGGGTGTCAGCTCCTCCTTGTACTCTGTCCCGTTTGCCTTCGATCCTATCCTGCTGCCTCTTTGTTTATTGCTCCCTCCGGTTGTGACCATGCTTGCCTTCCAGACCATCTCTTTTTGAAGGCTGATTCTGTACCTCGTGACCTCCTGAAATTGACCCGGCTTGTTTTGACTCTTCTTACGTCTCCTCCTCTGGTACTACCAGATTCTCACGCTGCTGACACGGACTAATCTACAATTCTGGACAAAACCTGTTACTGCATCTTCTCCAGCTTTTCAGTATTCATCTGCCTCCAACTTGCTCAGGTGAGTGGTTTTTGGATTCCGGAGCCCTTCTGTGACATGTGGTGCACCGTGCGCTCTGCACCCTTAGGACTGTTGCGGTTCTGGCTGAAGGTAGCAACCAAGTACAACTCCACCTCCAACATCAGGAGCTCTGGCGAAGACCTCTGGAGGCTGGTTCCGCTTTGGTTCGGGGGACGCTGGACTCTCGGCGCTGTTTTACCTTAGTGTCTGGGGCAGGTCTGGATTTCCTAAGACTAACTCTGTCCGGCACTGCGTCTGGTTCCTAATAGTTGCTGAGTGGCTTACCTATTAACCTACTTTGACCTACTAAATTGTGGTGTTGGTCTATGCCTGATATAGCATCCCTGGATGTTAGTTAACTTTTAGCAGGTGTTGTTGGATACTGTTGGCTCCAAGTTCTCTAAATATTTTTAGATATAAATTAACAATTTTTTCTATTCCAACATATTAAGGAATTTGATTCTTTAGGGAACAAATGTATATCTATCCATATTGTTTTGTTAATTAAAAAAAAATAGCCACCAAAAATTATCCCTTTTATGGGAGCAGAATGCCACAAGAACATGGCATTGGTATTGGAATGGTGTGCTTGTTTATTTTATTTTGTTGTTATGCCAATACCATGGTAGTGACTAGTGGCAACTACAGAATTTGAAGAAGAAATTGTGGCACACTGTCAGCATGCCTGCCACTTGAATAGTGATAAAGAATTGCCTTTATAAAATATACACCAAAAATTATCCCTTTATTGGAGCACATGTGGCACCAAGGAGTGACAATTGCAGAATTAAAAAAAAACGTTGGCACACTGTCAGTGTGCCTGACCTGCCAGCTGAAAAATCTAGAATATCTTCTTAAATGGAAAGTCTATGGTCATGAGAACAGCACTTAGGAGCCAGAAAAGAACCTGGATTATCCTGCTGGTTATCCCAGTATGGGAGGAAATGCCACAGCAACATAATGTTATCAGAGTGACAATATACAGAATTTGAAGAAAAATTTATGCACACTCAGTGGGCCTGCCAGTTGAACAGTGATACAGAATTGAGTGACAATTTAAGATTTTCAAGAAAAATTCACATCTGGCACATCGTCGGTATGTCTGCCAACTGAAAAAGCTGGACTATCTTTTTAGAGTAATCAATATGTAGAAGTTGTTATTCTTCTTCCTCTCATTACATAACCTTAAATATTTGCAATATGATCTATATTAAAGGGATGACATCACTGATGCTGAGTTGTCCCTTACTGCTGAGACATTTGGAGGCTTCCTCAAAGGGCTTCAGAAGATGACACACTTCCCTTTTGAATCATCAATGGCAGATTCCAAATAACACATTGTGCCTCTGGTTTGCTGCATGCAAGTAGATGCTCTAGCATGTTCCACCGTACCATGCAATGTGAGCTTCACCTCAATGTGAGCTAGGAGGAAACACTGGCTTACCCTGCTAAAGGGGGGTTGTAGTAAATGGTCCAGTAAGGAGGAACTAAAGGAGGAAGATGGGTCCAGTTTGGTGTTGAAACTGGGCCTGCACACACAGAGTGGTGTCAGTACTAGCACCTGGCCTTGCTGCATTTCTGGACAGTGGCCACTGCTGTTCAAAACGTGAACCCAGTGGGCCATGAAAGCTTTGTATTGTCCTTGTCCATAATTGCTGCTCTAAATGTTGATGGTGGCATGCACCTTTCCCCACATGGTCATGTCTCACATTGCGATATCAAGTAAGGACAGATTTCCTATAAAAATAATGGCAGCTAGGTATTTTCCATCAAGACTGTGCACATTCCATCAAGTGGTTAATTTCAGTGAAATCTACTAATTGCCACAGCAGTGATTACACTGTCAGTATCTTGAACAGGTGCAAGTATTGCTGTTTCCTGGAAACACATTCCCTCACGCATGACTGACAATGACATTGAGGAGGAGACATAGGAGAGGAGATGTTAATAATAATGACAACAACCATATGGTCAGTGTGGATGTGGCCTGTCTGCACTTTGCAAGAATAGAGTGATATAGTCCCTACATGTGTGACAGCATGGCAATGGCTAATTTTGCCATGCTTGCAGATCTTGCATCCTGCCATGGATTTTATTTTCCCCACTTTTTTTTTGACTCATTACAGCAATGGGATTTCTCTATATCCTCACAATCCCTATGTCCAGTTTTCCCCCTAGTGCCCCTACCAGCACGATTACCAATATCACACCCCTGACACTCCTACTTCCACCACCAACAGTTATGTCTTCCACTTTTGCCTTCTCTACATCTAAATATCAATCTGTTCTCATCCAAATCATCAAGAAAAGGAAGAAGTGGGCTATGAGGAATATTTCTCTCAGCACATGCCACATGACTACTAGGGAATGGGATCTGTGTCAGTGAAGATGTAGAAGACATGGTTGGCATTGCAGAAAGGCAGCATGGTACATTACATGTTTCAACAACAGTGGAGGAGGAAGAACACTCAGAACCCTGTGTCAACACTTGTGTTTCACTGCTTTCAAAAAGCACAATCTTTATTCTCAAGAAATACAACAACCCTGTGGCTACTGACGGAGCTACCAAGATCAGAAGTAGTGTTGCTGTTGCCACCCTCCTTTTTAGTATTAGTACTTGCACTGGTGGATGGTGCAACAAGCATTTCCTCTTACTACTTTAGTCTATCTCCTGTCCTGTTTTTTTCCAGTCATTTTACTTCACTACGTATATGATAGTGACGACAATTCTGAGGCTGTGTGTATTTGTTATGTTTTTTTGTTTTAAATACTCTTTGATGAAAATTAAGAAATAAAGTTAGACTTCACCTTGAAAGGGTAACCTGGCTAGTATTGTACTGTAGAACACTGTGTGAGTCAGCTTCTTTTATTTATGTATTTATTTTTTTTATTTATTTTTGCCATGGTAATGGCACTTTTTCTGTATAGTTTAACAATCAAACACTGTTGCTAAAAAAAAAGAAAAAAAAACCCTTGACAAAATGAGATTTTGCAGATTACAGTGCAGCAAGCTAAGCGTAATAATGGCAAATCTGACACTATATTACACAAAAATTGCTCCATTGCAGAAAAAGACTTAACAAAATTAGATCATTGGCAATGAAAGGGTGAACTGTACAGTGTATGTGTAACTCAGTAAAAACTGAATTTATACACTACAGACAGTGAAGAATTCTCCCTCTTTCCACGCCTATAATTTATCTGCCTATCTGCCTGAAATTGATTAACTCTAACTAAAAGGTGTTCTACTAGTCCTCCTCCTATAATTATGTAGTCGCATTGCAATGATGGTTTCCCACTTGCAAAAGAAGCAATTTCTTTGGACCATGCGGTGATGAGATAACACGTCTGTCCCCTAGATTGAGTATCACAAAATGGCTCTATCTTCCTCTGCAGCACCATCCTATAACATCAGCACGGCATCCTCCCCACCTACCACTCATAATAGGTTGAGAGACTGTCAGGTGATGCTAGAACCTGCATAGGTCAAAGCCATTCATCAAAATTGAAACTTTTGGAAAATTTGTATTGAATCTAGTTAATTCCAAATTGGTTCTTGCATCTCTAGTTAACACAGAAGTGTCAGTATGTTATCATTTCCCATGTGACCACTGAGGCCCAATCACATTCCTCAGCAGTGACCTGGACCACTGATGTCACAGAAGATCGTGAAAGAAGACCAGATGCTGTGGCAGAGCCCAGGAGATGTGAGGAATCAGTAAGTATGAGTGTTTTTTTGTTTTTTTCATTTTGCCATATCTACCCTGGGGCACTGATGTTGGTTCCACATGAAAACTTACACTTTGAGTGTTGAGGATGAATGCATGTATGGCAGCCTCTGACCTCCCTGCTGCAGTACTCTCCCTGATCTTTGTATGAGTAAAGCACCTTACAAATTTTTGTAATTTTTGTCATCATAAATACGTAATAGTGCACACTTGTCTGACTTGTTCACCCTGAGGATGAACACACAATGAGGTTAAGAAAACTACCATCAGATTGTACTGTACCGAGTGAGTATTGTACCATACTGCTTAATTTGACCTAGGATTATATGAAAACTATGAATAAAAGGAAGCCAGCAGATATGAAAATTGCAGAACATTTAATCACTTTGCAGATTTGACATTTTATCTTTTTATTTAAAATTTGTTTGTGAATTAGTTTGTTGTTCCAGCAGCTAAACTTCAATAGAGACAAAAGTTCTTAAGAATAATCACTTTTTTCATATGCTCTTATTGTTGTTATTTATTGCATGTGCTATTTAAATTCATCTACTGCAGCAAACACATTACATGCATCTATCATCTGGATTGCACTCGTATTAATAGAGATAAATGACAAAACATAATCAGTAGCAGCTCTCAAAGTTAATCATTGCATCTGAACTATGGGAAGCACTTAATTACTCTCATTTGCAAGCACAATTTAATAAGAGGGCATTAGCCAAATGAAAAGAATACAGAACAAACATACAAAATAGTTATGCAATCATTAAAAAGAAACTCTGACAGTGCAGGTGACAACGCTTATAGGATAAATTACCATAATGCCCTAAATACTGAGCTGTCAGCATCTTAATGCAGTGATGAGATATCCAGGGAATCTCAGTACTATAGCTGTCAGAAGCGAGCGCATCAATCACTA
Source organism: Leptodactylus fallax (assembly GCA_947044405.1). Classification (NCBI taxonomy): domain Eukaryota; kingdom Metazoa; phylum Chordata; class Amphibia; order Anura; family Leptodactylidae; genus Leptodactylus; species Leptodactylus fallax. The sequence continues at coordinate 1,322,469 of CAMRHE010000432.1, forward strand.
CTCTCTGGTTTACTGATCATTACTGCAGTTATAAAAGGAAGCAGACATAAGCTATGTTCACATGCTACTTTTGCTCACATTTTGATGCAGATTATAAATTAGATTTATTATGTTATTGGTTGTCTAGGTCAAAATATTGCATCTGAGGGAAAATACCGTACATCGTTTTTTTTTCCAGTAATTTTTTTTGGGGGAAAGGGGTTGCATAATATGTCATGGCTTTTTTGTGGTAGCATTTTTTGGTAATTTTTTTGATCTTTTGACTTCTTTCAGGCATCTTTCAGGCATGTTTTTCAGCATAGCCAGCTTTATAGGAATACGCTTGAAAAAAATGCCACAGTCAAAGCATTCTACAAGCCTCCTGAGAACAAAAAAAAAAACCCAGGAAAGTGCCACTAAGATGTAGTGTTTATGGGGTAATCTATGTAGTGATTATAGGATGCTTCATAAAGATCTGGTCACAGAAATGTAACATCTGAATGTTGAAATTTTAACTTTAAAAAGAAAACTACTAAAATAACAATTTTCTTGTTGCATATTATAGGCCGAGTCACATATGATGTAATTGCAGATAACCTGCTGCAATATACAGTACCAGTACAGTAGATGGATTTAAACAAATCCCATCCACACACTGCTGAAAAATCCACAGTGCAAAGTATCTTGTTTCTGTTTCGAACCAGCAAAAGGTCAAGTTCTTGTTGTGGATTTGGCATGGTTTTCAACCACAGGAAAAAACAGCAAATTTCAGCTGTGTACATACGAAACTAAACATGCACTAGAAAAGATTTTATGGACTGAATATGGACATATTGAGGGTAATTATTCACATGTTCGTTTTTATTTACCAAATTTGAGTCTGCAAAAATAAAAATGGAGCCCAGCTCTATTTAGGTCCTTTTTAGTGATCATGAATGCCCATTAAAGTCTATGAGTCAGTATATGGATGTCTTTTTTTCACCGATCAAACTCCATACAAAGTACACCATTTTATTTTCTAAAAAATAGTTGATCAATTTTTCACATGAAAAACAAGTGAACTACTGACACAACACATCCAGAATATTACTTGTAAAGAAAATACGTGTTTTTTTACATGCAGTCTAACCTGAAGTCACCGTTTGAGTGCCATGTCACATAAGGAGTGCACTGTGTTTCTTACATACAGTCTTGACCTGAGTGCCAAATCACATTTTTTGTTAATCGCAGCAGCAGTGCACTATTTTTTTATATACAGTCATATGAAAAAGTTTGGGCACCCCTATTAATCTTAATCATTTTTAGTTCTAAATATTTGGGTGTTTGCAACAGCCATTTCAATTTGATATATCTAATAACTGATGGACACAGTAATATTTCAGGATTGAAATGAGGTTTATTGTACTAACAGAAAATGTGCAATATGCATTAAACCAAAATTTGACCGGTGCAAAAATTTGGGTACCCTTATCATTTTATTGATTTGAATACTCCTAACTACTTTTTACTGACTTACTGAAGCACAAAATTGGTTTTGTAACCTCACTGAGCTTTGAACTTCATAGCCAGGTGTATCCAATCATGAGAAAAGGTATTTAAGGTGGCCAATTGCAAGTTGTTCTCCTATTTGAATCTCCTCTGAAGAGTGGCATCATGGGCTCCTCAAAACAACACTCAAATGATCTGAAAACAAAGATTGTTCAACATAGTTGTTCAGGGGAAGGATACAAAAAGTTGTCTCAGAGATTTAACCTGTCAGTTTCCACTGTGAGGAACATAGTAAGGAAATGGAAGACCACAGGGACAGTTCTTGTTAAGCCCAGAAGTGGCGGGCCAAGAAAAATATCAGTAAGGCAGAGAAGAAGAATGGTGAGAACAGTCAAGGACAATCCACAGACCACCTCCAAAGAGCTGCAGCATCATCTTGCTGCAGATGGTGTTACTGTGCATCGGTCAACAATACAGCACACTTTGCACAAGGAGAAGCTGTATGGGAGAGTGATGCGAAAGAAGCCGTTTCTGAAAGCACGCCACAAACAGAGTCGCCTGAGGTATGCAAAATCACATTTGGACAAGCCAGCTTCATTTTGGAAGAAGGTCCTGTGGACTGATGAAACAAAGATTGAGTTGTTTGGTCATACAAAAAGGCGTTATGCATGGCGTCAAAAAAACACAGCATTCCAAGAAAAACACTTGCTACCCACTGTAAAATTTGGTGGAGGTTCCATCATGCTTTGGGGCTGTGTGGCCAATGCCGGCACCGGGAATCTTGTTAAAGTTGAGGGTCGCATGGATTCAACTCAGTATCAGCAGATTCTTGAGAATAATGTACAAGAATCAGTGACGAATTTGAAGTTACGCCGGGGATGGATATTTCAGCAAGACAATGATCCAAAACACAGCTCCAAATCTACTCAGGCATTCATGCAGAGGAACAATTACAATGTTCTGGAATGGCCATCCCAGTCCCCAGACCTGAATATCATTGAACATCTGTGGGATAATTTGAAGCAGGCTGTCCATGCTCGGCGACCATCAAACTTAACTGAACTAGAATTGTTTTGTAAAGAGGAATGGTCAAAAATACCTTCATCCAGGATCCAGGAGCTGATTAAAAGCTACAGGAAGCAACTAGAGGCTGTTATTTTTACAAAAGGAGGATCTACTAAATATTAATGTCACTTTTCTGTTGAGGTGCCCATACTTTTGCACCGGTCAAATTTTGGTTTAATGCATATTGCACATTTTCTGTTAGTACAATAAACCTCATTTCAATCCTGAAATATTACTGTGTCCATCAGTTATTAGATATATCAAATTGAAATGGCTGTTGCAAACACCCAAATATTTAGAACTAAAAATGATTAAGATTAATAGGGGTGCCCAAACTTTTTCATATGACTGTTGTGAGTATGTGAACCAGAGGGCGCTGTTGAGCGACCCAGGCCCAGGCCAGAAAAGGCTCTCAGCCACGCCTTTGGGTGGGTGGCGTGTAACTCCAGAAGGTTGGAGTATCCTGCATGGAGCAGGAGGTGGTGGACCAGCGGCACAGATAGACGGTCTGTGCTAGAGGGGCTGGGGCCACAGGGGACTTTTGCAGAGTGGAGCATTAGTCTGGCTGCTCAAGTGAACCAGAGGCTAGTTAGGGGCTCGAGGTGTTAGTTAGTGCCCTAACTGTGGCCTAGGCATTTATTGTTTTGTTACGTTGCAGTTTAAGCTGAATAAAAGCCACTTTTATTTTATACTTGGACCGTCTGAATGCTATCTTTCTGGCACCCAATACCATGAACCACTGCTGTCGGGACCAGGAAAAGCCGCCATTTGAGATTTAATTCCCCAAGCTGTCACATATGGTGGAGAATCGCGCGCATAAAGAGATCCACGCAAGTCCTGGAAGACAAGTGGTTTGTGATTGCAGTACTGCAAAGTGTGCATTGTGGCCTACAGCTGGAAGAAATCTGTGATTTCAACTGAAGAAACCCAGGAAAGGGTGAGTGTAACATAGCAAAGTGTGTGCAAAACTGGTGAAAGTAAAACTCTGGAAGAGGAATCCAGGGAATGGACTTTGTGTATACTATGACACAGAAGTCTGCAAAGTGCTTGCTGATGGCAAGAAAGTATGGAATGTGTTTAGAAGCTGGATATTGCAAACAGTCTATGTGAAAGGCTATGGTGCCATGTTGGTGTTTTCTGTGGAAGACAGAAGAAAATGCTGGTTGTTGTAGTGCCACATAAGGTAACTGTTTGAATACATGTGACTGCAGAAGATAGCAAAAAGTTGCTGCCGGTTGAACCCCAAGGTTGCTGTGGAATATTGTGTAATCTTGTTAGTAAACAATGGGCAAGAAAAAGAGAATTTTAGCTTGTAAAAAAGCAGAGAAGTCATGCACAAGTTTATTAGTGCAAAAGTCTGAATGCAGAGAGACACAAAACCCGGAGCAGATCATGTGGAATGCAAGTAAAGATGATGTGTTGCATGAGAGTGACTCAGTCTTTCTAAAGCACCTCTGTTCTATGAAAGAATATGTCCCTGCTGAAAGTATGACTATCACTATGTCTCATACTGGAGTGCATCAGAGCGCCAAAGATGAAAATATTATGGTGCAGCAGCTTCAAGATGAGATTAAAACCATCAGGTTCATTTATGAAGATGAAATATCTGATTGGAAATGGCAACTTGAGGTATCAGAAAAAGAGAACCTTAAGTTAAAGAAAGAGCTTGAAACTGTAAAGAGTTCATATCCTAGTCATTGTGAAAATGTGGTACTGGGTTTGCCTGGAATGGACTGTGTCACTAAGAAGGAGTTTGCTGATATGAAATGTGCTCTAGCTAATAAAGTTATACAGAGTGTAGAGCAAAAGCAAGTGCTTGAGAAGCAATTGCAGGATTTAAAGGAGCAGCATGTCCAAAACTCCATTGCAAAGAGAGTGTCATTGAAAAATTAAGAGATGACCTTGAAACTGCTAAACGTGAGAGAAGTAAAGTTTTGCAGTGTCAGTCAGAATGTCTGGATGACCAAATGAGGAAGTGTGAAAAACTTTCGGCTGCCTTAATTAATAAAGAAAATGAAATTGCAGAGCTTAGGAAACATGTCTCTGACTAAGAGAGTGATTTAGAATCTGCAGTGCAGACATTGCAGTCAGAGCAAAACTTGCATGCACTTAATCAGGTTCGCCTAAATAGTGAAATCCATGAATGGCGGAGCAGAGCTGGAGTTCTGGAACAAAGAGAAAGGGAACTCAAAGCTAGAATATGCAGCCTGGAGAGGGCGCTGTCAAGATCTTGTGAAGATAAAAAGAAATTGTCTGTTTTGGTGCAAAATAAAGACAAAGATTTGATGGAAATGTCGTCTGTCCATGCTCAGAAAGTGCAAGCCTTACAGGAGAGTCATAAAAAAGTAGAGACTCAACTTCAAGAGCTGCAACTAAAAGTCACAGAAGGGGACAGGTTTCAAGCAGAACTGCTAGACAAGGCAAACAGACTACAGGTGGAATTGAATAATGTCACAAGGCTTCTTTCTCAAGCAGACAGCAAGTTTATCAAACTTTTCAAAGATTTTTCTACACTAGAATCTCAGCTTCAGGACACTCAGGAACTTTTGCAAGAAGAAGCCCGTCAGAAGCTTGACCTTAGTACAAAACTAAAACAAATGGAAGATGAGAAAAATGGTTTTCTTGAGCAACTAGAGGAAGAGGAGATAGCAAAAAGAGATTTGACAAAGCAGATTTCAACACTACAGGCTCAGGCGACTGATATGAAGAAAAAAATGGAGGATAGTATTGGGTCCTTGGACTCTGTTGAAGAACTAAAGGAAAAGTTGCAAAAGGAGCTAGAAGCTACAACTCAATGGTTTGAGGAGAAGGTTGCTGCTTATGACAAACTTGAGAAGATGAAAATTAGACTGCAGCAGGAACTAGAAGATGTAGGTGTAGATCTTGACCATCAACATCGGATGGTGTCAAATTTGGAAAGGAAGCAGAAAAAGTTTGATCAGCTGCTTGGTGAAGAGAAGACTCTTTCTGCTAGATATGCAGAAGAACGTGACCGTGCTGAAGCAGAGGCTTGTAGAAAAAAGACCAAAGCTCTCGCCTTGGCTCGCTCCCTAGAAGAGGCCCTTGAATTGAAGGCCGAGTTAGAGAGGCTCAACAAGCAACTGCGCACTGAAATGGAGAATTTGGTTAGCTCCAAGGATGAAGTTGAGAAAAACCTGGAATCTGTGCAGATATTGTATGAGAACAAAGCTAATGCTTATGAGATGCTGGAAAAGGCCAACAGAGAATTGGACCTCCAGACAGAAGACATGACGATTCAGTTTGAAGGAAACCTGTCTAGTTTATCTGCTGAGATTGTAGATCTAAATATGCTTGTTGCTAAATTAAAGGTGCAAGTGAACAAGCAGGAGGAAATCAAGAAACAGCTGGAGTTTCAGATGGATCAAGTGAAGCGTGAATCAGAAATAAAGTTGGAAGAGCGCACTTCTCAGATTGAACAGTTAAAAACCGAAGTGGAATCTAAAAGAGAAGAATTGGATCAATTGCAGCAGTCTTTATCCAATACGGAACAGTCGGCATCTGCACTATCTTCAAAGCTGGCAGCACTAGAAGATGAGAGAGACTCGCTGCAGAGCCTGTTAACCTCTAAGGAATCAGAGCTGTTATTCCTGAAAAATGTGATTCAAGAAATAGAGTCTTTATTCAACCAAGAGCAAGATAAGAGAGCCACTGAGATACGGGACTTGAATGAAAGACTTGACAAAAAGTCTGCAGATGAGCAGAAGCTTTATCAGAAGATGTTGGAGGATCAATCCAATATAATTCAGGGAACAGTGGGGGAAGCAGAAAATATTATCCAGGATGCTGACCTGACAAGCGTTAGAAGAACATTGCAGAATGTCCTAGAATTAGGAGGCATAGTGAATAAAGAGATGGCATCTACATCTGCTGCCATAGAAGATGTCAGGAAGATTGAGGAAGTTCTGAAAGTTGTAATAGTAAAAACTGAGATGGAGGCTGTGCAGAAAAATGTGGCAGTGAAGAAAATTCCGGAACTGGAATCAGATTTGTGCGCTACAGAAGGCGGTAGAATTGAAGAAAGCTGCCAGCATAGAGGCAGAGAAAGCAGAGTCATTAAGGCAGCCAGAACATGTAACCAAAAAGCATCTGGGTACTGACAGAAAAAACTGTGATGTTGAAAACTTGGTGTCCCAGCCCTCTGGTGTTAGCACCGGGAATGAAAATAACTTGAAGAAGGTTGAGATGATGATGTCACCAGCTCCTGTACTGTCAGAAAGGAGTTGGTACGAAAATTCTTGTAATCTATCACAGCTCCGCAACATGCCTCCAGAAAGTTATGCGTATGAGAAAGAGGAGGTAAGACTAGAGTATGGAAATGGTTGTCCTGCTGCCGTACAGGTGTGGAAGCATTATACAGAAACCATTCCAATATATGATGTGGCAGTTGTTAAAGACATACCAGAAAATGTAGTTCAGCGTGAGCTATTTTGTGAGGGAGTACTGTGTGGCCCTTGTGCAGAAGGAGAAGATATTACGGTACAGAGTTTGTGTATCTCAAACAAAGAGGAGAGCAAGCAGCCTATGTCTCCTAAACTTCAAAGCCTTGATAGTGATGGCAAAGTTTGCTTTGAGATGAAGGTTACAGAAAAGGTACCCATGAAATATTTATACTCTAAAGACATTGATGTGCATGAAGTACGTGTTAGCTGGTATCTGAGCTCCTGTGGATTCGTGATAGGAGGAGAAGAAGAAGATTCTTATGGCTATTCACTAAAGGGATCAAAGTCATGCAATGGGATGGCTGAAGACTATGATGGAAAATGTGATGAAAATGATGTGATCCCCTGTGTGGCGAATTGTGGAGGTGATGAAGAAAAACTTGCCTTTGCACAGAATGGCCAGGATCTTGGCGTAGCATTTAAAGTGCTGGAAAAACGGAAAATTCGACTGAGCGGAATTTGGAAGAAGAGACCGCCAGATTGGGACTTTAAAGTGATGAGAAAATGGAGAACGCGACGGAGCAGTATTTGGAAGAAAAGACCGCCAGACTGGGACTTCTGGAGAGACACTGAACAGACATACTTGGTTGAAGAGGGACTTCGTCATAGGATGTCTCGTCCCATTGTAGCTCACCCCATGGGTAGTGAGCTGAGGGGGAGGGTATGTGAGTATGTGAACCAGAGGGCACTGTTGAGCGACCCAGGCCCAGGCCAGAAAAGGCTCTCAGCCACGCCTTTGGGTGGGTGGCGTGTAACTCCAGAAGGCTGGAGTATCCTGCATGGAGCAGGAGGTGGTGGACCAGCGGCACAGATAGACGGTCTGTGCCAGAGGGGCTGGGGCCACAGGGGACTTTTGCCGAGTGGATCATTAGTCTGGCTGCTCAAGTGAACCAGAGGCTAGTTAGGGGCTCGAGGTGTTAGTTAGTGCCCTAACTGTGGCCTAGGCGTTTATTGTTTTGTTGCGTTGCAGTTTAAGCTGAATAAAAGCCACTTTTATTTTATACTTGGACCGTCTGAATGCTATCTTTCTGGCGCCCAGTACCATGAACCACTGCTGTCGGGACCAGGAAAAGCCGCCATTTGAGATTTAATTCCCCAAGCTGTCACACTGTATACAGTCTAACCCAAAGTCACCTTTTGAGTGGCAAATCACTTTTGGGCACTCTGTTTTTTTACATACAGTCTGACCCTTTGAGTGTCAATTTTTTGTTAATCATTTTTGCACTGTTTCATATGCAGTTGTTTGTAGGCTGCATTTACCAAAAATTTTTTGCAAAGCATCCACAGTAATTTATTGCAGTTAAATGCCAGTTGTATAGACAGCTAGGCCATGTTTAATACAAAATGTTGCATACCATCCACACAGTATTTTCTTGCATTTAAGTGACTGTTTTTTAGGCAGCTATGTCACATTTATTACAATTTGCATACTATTCCACACAGTAATTTATTGTAGTTTAAGTGTAACTCCCATTTTGATATACGTTATTAAGCTAACTAACTTCCTTCTTATTATAAAACAGGCTGCAGCTGAAGCCCCACATAGTGAGCTGCAACCGAAAAGACTGCGGTGGAAATGCATCTCGGTTTTTTCCACAGCGCTTTTCACTTTCTGTTCCTATTATGCTTATACGGAAAAAGCTAGCATTTCCGTAGTGTAAGTATGTGAGCCAGAGGGCGCTGTTGAGCGACCCAGGCCAGGGCAGAAAAGGCTCTCAGCCACGCCTTTGGGGGGTGGCACGTAACCCCATGAGGGCTGGAGTGTCCTGCAGGAAGCAGGAAGTAGTGAACCAGCTAGGACAGAGAGAGAGGCTCTGTCCCAGAGGGCTGGCGTCCACAGGAGTGGACCAGCTAGGACAGAGAGAGGCTCTGTCCCAGAGGGCTGGCGTCCACAGGAGTGGACCAGCTAGGACGAGAGAGAGGCTCTGTCCCAGAGGGGTGGCGTCCACAGGAGTGGACCAGCTAGGACAGAGAGAGAGGCTCTGTCCCAGAGGGCTGGCGTCCACAGAGGACTGTTGCTAGAGCTGAGTAACAGTCAGGACAGTTAGGGGCTCAAGGAGTGAGTTAGGCCCTAACTGTGGCATAGGTTTTTTGTTGTTTTGTTATGTTGCAGTTAAGCTGAATAAAGCCATTTTATTTTACACTTGGACCGTCTGAAAGCTATCTTTCCGGCGCCCAGTACCATGAACCACCGCTGTCCGGACCAGGAAAAGCCGCCATTTTGAGTTTAATTCCCCCAAGCTGTCACATATGGTGGAGAATTGCGTGCATAAAGAGATCCACGCAAGCCCTGGAAGACAAGTGATTGGTGACTGCAGTACTGCTAAGTGTACATTGTGGCCTACAGCTGGAAGAAATCGGTGATTTCAACTGAGAAGCCCAGAAAGGGGTGAGTGAATTGCAACATAGCAATGTGTGTGAAAAAAAACTGGTGAAAGTAAAACTCTGGATGAGGAATCCAGGGAATGGACTTTGTGTATACTGTGGCACAGAAGTCTATAAAGTACTTGCTGATGGCAAGAAAGTAAGCAATGTGTATAGAAGCTGGATATTGCAAACAGTCTATGTGAAAGGCTATGGTGCCATGTTGGTGTTTTCTGTGGAAGACAGAAGAAAATGCTGGTTGTTGTAGTGCCACATAAGTTAACTGTTTGGAATACAGGTAACTGCAGAAGATAGCAAAAAGTTGCTGCCGGTTGAACCCAAGCTTGCTGTGGAATATTGTGTAATCTTGTTAGTAAACCATGGGCAAGAAAAAGAGAATTTTAGCTTGTAAAAAAGCAGAGAAGTTATGCACAGGTGTATTAGTGCAGCAGTCTGAATGCAGAGAGACACAAAACCCAGAGCAGATCATGTGGAGTGCAAGTAAAGATAAAGGGTTGCATGATGGTGACTCAATTTTTCTAAAGCACCTCTGTTCTATGATGGAATATGTCCCTGCTGAGTGTGTGTCTCATAATGGAGTGCAAAGCGCCAAAGATGAAAATGTTATGGTGCAGCAGCTTCAAGATGAGAATAAAACCATCAGGTTCATTGATGAGGATAAAATATCTGATTGGAAATGGCAACTTGAGGTATTAGAAAAAGAGAACCTTAAGTTGAACTTGAAGTTAAAGATCTTGAATCTATGAGGAGTTCATATCCTAGTCATAGTGAAAATCTGGTACTGGGTTTGCCTGGAATGGACTGTGTCACTAAGAAGGAGTTTGCTGATATGAAATGTGCTCTAGCTAATAAAGTTATACAGAGTGTAGAGCAAAAGCAAGTGCTTGAGAAACAATTGCAGGATTTAAAGGAGCAGCATGTTCAAGACTCCATTGCCAAAGACAGTGTCATTGAAAAATTAAGAGATGACCTTGAAACTGCTAAACATGAGAGAAGTGAATTTTTGCAGAGTCAGTCAGAATGTCTGGATGACCAAGTTAGGATGTGTGTAAACCTTTCGGCTGCCTTAACTGACAAAGAAAATGAAATTGCAGAACTGAGGAAGTATGTGTCTGACCGAGAGAGTGATTTAGAATCTGTGGTGCAGATATTGCAGTCAGAGCAAAACTTGCATCAGGTTCGCTTAAATGGTGAAATCCACGAATGGCGAAGTAGAGCTGGAGTTCGGGAACAAAGAGAAAGGGAACTCAAAGCTAGAATATGCAGCCTGGAGAGGGCGCTGTCAGGATCTTGTGAAGATAATGAGAAGTTGTCTGTTTTGGTGCAAAATAAAGACAAAGAATTGATGGAGATGTCGTCTGTCCATGCTCAGAAAGTGCAAGCCTTACAGGAGAGTCACAAAAAAGTAGAGACTCAACTTCAAGAGGTGCAACTAAAAGTTACAGAAGGGGACAGGTTTCAAGCAGAACTGCTAGACAAGGCAAATAGACTACAGCAGGAACTAGAAGATGTAGGTGTAGATCGTGATCATCAACGTCGGATTGTGTCAAATTTGGAAAGGAAGCAGAAAAAGTTTGATCAGCTGCTTGGTGAAGAGAAGACTCTTTCTGCTAGATATGCAGAAGAACGTGACTGTGCTGAAGCAGAGGCCCTTGAATTGAAGTCCGAGTTAGAGAGGCTCAACAAGCAACTGTGTACTGAAATGGAGAATTTGGTTAGCTCCAAGGATGAAGTTGAGAAAAACCTGGAATCTGTGCAGATATTGTATGAGAACAAAGCTAATGCTTATGACAAGCTGGAAAAGGCCAAGAGAGAATTGGACCTCCAGATAGAAGAAGATTCAGTTTGAGGGAAACCTGTCTAATTTGGCTGCTGAGATTGTAGATCTAAAAATGCTTGTTGCTAAACTAAAGGTGCAAGTGAACCAGCAGGAGGAAATTACACGCATCAAGAAACAGCTGGAGTTTCAGATGGATCAAGTGAAGCGCGAGTCAGAAATAAAGTTGGAAGAGCGCACTTTTCAGATTGAACAGTTAAAAACCGAAGTGGAATCTAAAAGAGAAGAATTGGATCGATTGCAGCAGTCTTTATCCAATACTGAACAGTCGGCATCTGCACTGTCTTCAAAGCTGTCAGCACTAGAAGCTGAGAAGGATTCGCTGCAGAGCCTGTTAACCTCTAAAGAATCAGAGCTGCAAGGTGCACTAGTAAAGACTGAGATGGAAGCGGCACAGAAAAATGTGGCAGTGAAGAAAGTTCTGGAGCTGGAATTAGAGATTTGTGCGCTACAGAAGGCGTTAGAATTGGAAAAAGCTGCCAGCATAGAGGCAGAGAAAGGAGAATCATTAAGTCAGACATACATGAGTGACCTGTCCAGTGATGTTGAAACCAATGAGGTCCAAAGCCTAGAGGGCTGTGAGATGGTAAATAAGGTGAAGGGTCACCAAAAGTGTGGAACAAGAGTCCGTAAGAAGACTGACCACGCATATGTTGTCCCAACAGCTAAAGTGTCTGAAGCCATTGTGGATAAAGGTGTTGCTGTGCCTGTCTCTAGCCAAATGTCTGGTGGACAAACGGTGAATAATGACTCCATGTTGTCTGTGAAGGGGGAGTCAGGAAGTAAGAGAGGGTTGCATGTCACCAATGATGTGTAGCCCTATTTGGGGGGGGGTGTATGAGTATTATCCCTCCCGCAACAGACTCTGGCGCTGACCTGTGTGTATAATGGGACCTGAAGCCTTCGCTGAAGGGAAGAGTGGGAACATATATGAAATATATCAGTGCCTCCACCCAGGATAGAGCCTCTGTATTACAGGGAGGATCTCTTCCTGGGACTTACCCATGAAGTACAGTTAGTAGCCTTAACAAGGATCACTGTACTAATCTCACAGTCTGAAGAATACATACAGATACCACATAAGGTTATAACAGTAGCTTTATAAGTATCAACAGGGTAATAATACATACATAAAATATACTCAGAACACAGCAATACTACAACAACCAGCAAGTCCTCAACCGTCTTAGGTTATATACCCGGGTATATATATAAATATATAGCAAGAGTCCAGTGCACAATACCTCCAGGCAACAGAAGAGATGCAGGGGCCCCTGTGGATGACTGTGGATCCTCGGATTCTTCCAGGAGATGACAGACAGCCGATCAGGAGATGATGATGATGATGGTGAGATTCTTCACAGGCAGCAAACAGGGCGACGGTGACGGCAGTAGATGCAGGCCTGACTACCCTAACACTGAGTCCTTAACCTGCCAGCTAAACTACTAGTGCCACCGGGCCTCTAACTAGCTAGTTGGCCTTCAGAAGCCTAACCTATCACTGCCCTGAACTATATATATATATATGGATCCCTAACTACGGTTACTAGCTAGGTCCTGTGAGTATATAGGGGGTAACACATACCTAACTATATACTGTGAAGTAAAGAGGAACAAGTGGCTCTTAGACTCCCCCAGACATAACATGTCTGTCTCAGCAGCTCTGCTCACATCTCTCCCCCCAGCAGCTCTGCCTCACATGTGTCTGACTCACTGTATTTACAAAACAAAACTTGCACTGAATGCCTGGGGTCTCTGAAGCCAAACTGCAGGGGCAAAGAAGCCAGATACATTATATACTAGTAGAAATGGCAGTTCCCTACACTCTCCCTCTGGTGAAATCTTTACGTCACGTCAAAGACATACAAAGTCATAGTATACAGTCAACATTACCAATGGCAATATCAATATGGTTGCTTTTGCATTTACAGAGTCACAACAGGTTAATAGGTATACATGCCAGCAGGAGCGAAAATTGGTAACATATTGACCAAAGTGGACACTGCACCCACCCAAGCATGGTATAAATGAGGCTGAGTAGTAAATCTGGGGTCCCCCAAACTATCATATGTCAGCATAGGTGGAGGGTGTCTAATTCTCTCTCCTCTCCGTACCTCTCTCTGAGGTAAACTAGCATGTCCAGGCCCTAAACTAGGGTTGTCTGCCATGGGAGGGGATGGTGCTGGTGGCGTAGGAGAGCTAGATCCCTGCTCATCTGTAGACACAGATCTAGGTACGAATTCTGGAGTTTGAGGGTTCATAGGTCTCCCTGAAGGAGAAGATACTGGTGATCTAGGAACGTCAGGAGCCACAGTCCAATCACTCTCAGGAGTTTCAGGAAGGTCAGGTGGAATATCGGCTAAGGACTGTGGAGAATCGCAGGCCGAGCCATCATTGGAGATATCCATACCATCAATCTGAGGTACAGGCAACAAATGATTTCTATGCCAAGTCCTGATCCTCCCGTCCCGTCCTTTTATCTTGTAGACTGGTATTCCAGGCAACCGATCTACCACTGTAAAGAGTTCACTCCGCCATCGATCAGCCAGCTTATGTTTTGCAGATGCTCCCAAATTCCGTAGCAGAACATGGTCCCCAGGGTTCAATTCTCGGTATCTTACTCGAAGATCAAATCTCCTTTTATTTCCTTCATTCACTTTGGCCGCATTTTCCTCAGCCAGCTGATAAGCACTCTTAAGCGTTTCTTTCAAACGTGCCACGTATCGGTAATGATCTCGATGACTGATACCATCGGTAGAGACTCCCAACAAGATGTCAATAGGTAGCCTAGGCTCTCTTCCAAACATCAGAAAGTATGGTGAATATCCTGTGCTCTCGTGCCTTGTACTATTATAGGCATGCACCATAGCCTCCACTTTTCTACTCCAGGATCGCTTATCCTCAATTCGTAAGGTACCAAGCATATCAAGTAAAGTCCTGTTAAATCTTTCAGGAAGGGCATCTCCCTCTGGATGGTAAGGCGTCGTCCGACTTTTGCGGATGTTCAACAACTGAAGTAACTCTTTGATCAGGTTACTCTCAAAATCCCGGCCTTGATCAGAATGCAACCGGTGTGGTAAGCCATAATGGATAAAATACTTTTCCCAAAGCACTCTTGCAACAGTGACTGCTTTTTGATCCTTAGTCGGAAAGGCTTGAGCATATCGTGTGAAGTGATCAGTCACCACCAATACATTTCCAAATCCTCTGGAGTCTTGTCAATACAAAGGAAGTCTATGCAGACAAGATCCATGGGGCCCGAACTCTTCAAGTGTCCCATGAAGGCCGCTCGAACCGGGACAGTCTTCCTCTGCAAACATCTGCGACAGCACCTACACAGACGAGTCACGGTATCTCTCATTTTGGGCCAGTAGAATCGGTCTTGTATTAGGCCATAAGTCTTCTCAGGTCCCAAATGACCATGATAATCATGCAGACTTCGGAAAATCATCTTCTGAAAGCAGCTTGGAATAACTAGTTGGCGCCTTCCAGGGTGATCATGATACAGCACCACACGATAAAGTAGGCCATTGTCTATTTCAAACTTCTCCCAATCTCGTAGAAGTTGACTGCATTCAGAGGGTAGGGATGTCTTTAACATTTCTCTGTCTTGAGAACTCACTGCTTGATAAAGAGGTCCAATTAAAGGATCAGTCTTTTGACTCCAGATCATTCGCTTTGAAGATATAGAACAACTCTCAAAGGATCCTAAAGCGGCAGGGTAGGCAAACATGTCTGGTACAGCTTCGGGACCTCCCCCAATAGAGTCAATAAGCCGAGTTTCAGAAAAGGCTACTCGGTCTTCAACTACAGCAGCCATGGCACACAAAGCTCCTACTCCAGGACTTGGCACTTCTTCCCATTCATCCACTACTTCCGGACTAGGTAATCCAGGCCGTCTTGATAGAGCATCTGCCCCAATGTTCTTAGGCCCCGATTTATACTTGAGTGTGAATTGGTAGTTGGATAAAGCTGCCAACCAGCGATGTCCTGTAGCATCGAGTTTAGCGGTTGACAAAACGTATGTCAGTGGATTGTTGTCTGTTCTTACTTCAAACGTGGCTCCGTATAAATAGTCATGTAATTTATCAACAATGGCCCACTTGAGCGCCAAAAACTCCAATTTATGTACTGGATAATTTTTCTCGCTGGGAGAAAGACTTCGACTTATGAAAGCTATGGGCCGTAACCCGGCCGGGTATTCTTGGTGCAGCACGCCACCTAATCCTTCAAAGCTGGCATCTACATGTAGCACATATGGCTTATGTGCATCAGCATAAGCCAGAACGGGAGCTTCTGTCAATTTCTTCTTCAACAACTTAAATGCTTCTTCACAATCCGCAGTCCACCTATCGCCAAAAAGGCTTTTGGAAGACCCTTTCTTCTTTCCCGGATCTCCTGCATCACTCTTCAACAGGTCGAGGAGGGCTCGAGCAATTTTTGAATATCCTTCCACAAATCGTCGATAGAATCCACAAAACCCCAAGAAAGATTGCAACTCCGTAATATTTTGCGGTCGGGGCCAATTCACCACAGCTTCAATCTTACCAGGATCGGTAGCAACTCCTTCAGCAGAAACAATATGACCTACATAAGTGACCGAAGATCTACAAAATTTGCATTTGTCAGCCGACAACTTCAGCCCCTCTTCTTTTAAGCGATGGAGTACTCTCATGAGTCGTTCTTCATGTTCTTCCAGCGTCTTTCCAAACACAATAATGTCATCAAGATATACAAGGCATTCCCGGGGCACTAAATCACCTAACACTCTTTCCATCAACCTTTGGAACGTTGCTGGCGCACCTTTTGTACCTTGCGGCATACGAGTGAACTGAAAGAAACCCAAGGGGCATATGAAGGCTGTCTTTTCCTGATCCTCAGGTGCCATTGGGACTTGATAGTATCCCGATCTTAGGTCCAGCACTGTGAACCAACAGTTTCCATTCAGAGCTTCCAGAGCTTCTTCAATTCTCGGCAGTGTATACTGATCAGGTAAGGTTCTCCGGTTCAGAGTTCTGTAATCCACACATAGGCGAATTGCTCCAGATTTTTTTCTTACCACCACAATAGGTGAGGCATAGGGGCTCTTACTGTCCACAATGATCCCCTGACCTTTCATTTGCTGTAGAGTCTGTCTTAACTCATCAACATCCTTTGGAGCAACTCTCCGTGGTCGCTCCCGGAAGGGAGTAGAATCGGTCAATCGGAAAGTGTGTTGAGCACTTTTAGCACAACCTACATCCATATCATCCATGGAGAACACTTCCGATAATTCAGACAACTTCTGTGTCAGTCGCTGATTCCAGGCCTCTGGTAAATGTGGATCACTCAAGTCAAGATTGAGATTAGGAATTGCATCTCGGATTTGAATCCTGCACACTTCAGCGTATGGATTTACTCCAAGCACAGGGTAGCAGTGGGCCACATTCTGGTATGGTCCAATTACAATCGGATGCGGTGAACAGTTCCTCACTGTCACACAGGTAGATAACTCCACTTTATTTCTCCAGTCCTTTCTCTCTGGGATCACCATCCAGCCATTCTGGTTAATCATTTCTTCAGGGGTTTCCATAAGGACATAACTCCCCCCTTCAAGCAAATCGGGAGCAATGCTGGAGGCTACTCTCAGAATTCTCTCCCCCGCCGGCAGGAACTTCCACGGTTCTCTCACCGATATGATATACCATTCCATGTCGATAGCCAGTAGACAGGGCATCACAGAGTTCTCTAAGATCAGAAGATATATTCACCGGCTGAGCTGCAGGGTTCCAATCTCTTCCAAGAAACTTCTGAAAAGCATAATGCACTGCGGGACAATTAGTGCCAAGTATCACAGGAGCTGCACAAGAATCCCCTGTATCAGGACAGACAAGAGCCGTAATCTTCATGGGAGCGACACTCTGATCTTCTAATTCAGGGACAGCTATAACTACTTGTAGGCTGCCATCTACAGGATATGATCCTGAATTAAGCCCCCACAATTTCATTTGTCCTGTAGACTGAAGAGATATATCCCTCAGATACTTTTGGTAGAACGAGCGATAAATCAGGGTCACTTGAGATCCTGTATCAAACAGGGCAGGAGCGGCATGACCATTGACAGTGACTTTGACAACGGACCTGGAGCCCGCGATAGCGCCTCTGGTATTTACTCGGCCCGCCTTCCTTCGGTGTCTTTGATTCTGAATAGAGAAGACAGCACTGTGTCCCAATCCCTCACTGTCCTCCGTACACTGTCTGGCAGTATGACCCGTCTGACCACATTTATAACAGGTTGTAGCATCCTTCCTCCATTGAGTGGCAGTGGGTGGAGTGGCGGACTGTCTAAGTTCTGACCGCTCCGCTGGTTTGTCCTTGTTTGAATTAGGAACAACATCTTCTTTAGAGATGCTTTTCGCTTTCTTAGGGGTACTAAAACTAATGTCAGCTTCTTGTTTCTTCACTAACTTCATTAAGTCAGGAAATGGAAGGACTCTATCAGATAGTAAGACCTTGAGTACTTGAGCAAGAGGATGATGAGGTTGTAACCCTCTCACCAACTGACTGGTTCTCATAGCGTCTACCTCTGAAGTAGATATAGCTGCGTGGTACACCAGACGTGAAAGAAGTAGCTGTAAACGGTTAATAAAAGTAGAGACATTTTCCCCTTCTTTTTGACGAACCATTCGGTAATCAGCAACCATCTGGGCAAGGTCATAGTATGGCTCAAAGTGATCAGACAGTACTTGTATATAGTCCAATGCACTCACTCCTTCATGAGAGTCTCTGTACAAGCGGATCAATTCTGCAGCAGGAGACCGCAAACTTTCACTGATACGCTGCCGCTTGCCTTCTTCAGAGCAAGACCATTCCTTCAGGCATTGGAGAGTATGTTCTTTCCATATCTCAAAGTTTTCCTCCCCTTGTGGTACTGGGACATTACCAGAGAATACTTTTAGTTTCTTGTAGTGAGTGGCCTGCAGGCCCTGAGCTAACATTTCAGTCAGCCTGGCTAAAGTGCTAATAGCACTGTCACTAGAGGAACTGCTAGCGACGGCCATACTGGGGGGGTAACTGGCTGAGCGGGGTTCTTCCTTTACCTGAACCAGGGGAGGAACAGGAGGTCGGTAATCCCTAGTGGGAGGTTCCCCTCTGAGCTATATCGCTTCTCCATATCAATGACTATTCCCACTTCTAAATCTCAGCAGTGCCTCCAAATGTAGCCCTATTTGGGGGGGGGGGTATGAGTATTATCCCTCCCGCAACAGACTCTGGCGCTGACCTGTGTGTATAATGGGACCTGAAGCCTTCGCTGAAGGGAAGAGTGGGAACATATATGAAATATATCAGTGCCTCCACCCAGGATAGAGCCTCTGTATTACAGGGAGGATCTCTTCCTGGGACTTACCCATGAAGTACAGTTAGTAGCCTTAACAAGGATCACTGTACTAATCTCACAGTCTGAAGAATACATACAGATACCACATAAGGTTATAACAGTAGCTTTATAAGTATCAACAGGGTAATAATACATACATAAAATATACTCAGAACACAGCAATACTACAACAACCAGCAAGTCCTCAACCGTCTTAGGTTATATACCCGGGTATATATATAAATATATAGCAAGAGTCCAGTGCACAATACCTCCAGGCAACAGAAGAGATGCAGGGGCCCCTGTGGATGACTGTGGATCCTCGGATTCTTCCAGGAGATGACAGACAGCCGATCAGGAGATGATGATGATGATGGTGAGATTCTTCACAGGCAGCAAACAGGGCGACGGTGACGGCAGTAGATGCAGGCCTGACTACCCTAACACTGAGTCCTTAACCTGCCAGCTAAACTACTAGTGCCACCGGGCCTCTAACTAGCTAGTTGGCCTTCGGAAGCCTAACCTATCACTGCCCTGAACTATATATATATATATATGGATCCCTAACTACGGTTACTAGCTAGGTCCTGTGAGTATATAGGGGGTAACACATACCTAACTATATACTGTGAAGTAAAGAGGAACAAGTGGCTCTTAGACTCCCCCAGACATAACATGTCTGTCTCAGCAGCTCTGCTCACATCTCTCCCCCCAGCAGCTCTGCCTCACATGTGTCTGACTCACTGTATTTACAAAACAAAACTTGCACTGAATGCCTGGGGTCTCTGAAGCCAAACTGCAGGGGCAAAGAAGCCAGATACATTATATACTAGTAGAAATGGCAGTTCCCTACAGATGTGACAGTTGTTAAAGACATGCCAGAAAATGTAGTTCAGCGTGAGCTATTATGTGAGGGTGTACGGTATGGCCCTCGTGCAGAAGGAGAAGATATTGCAGTACAGAGATTGTGTATCTCAAACAAAGAGGAGAGCAAGCGGCCAATGTCTCCTAAACTTCTAAGCCTTGATGGTGATGGCAAAGTTTGCTTTGAGATGAAGGTTATGGAAAAAATTCCCGTGATACAGTTATACTCTAAAGACATTGATGTGCATGAAGTACGTGTTAGTTGGTCTCTGAGCTCCTGTGAATTCATGATAGGTGAAGATGAATATTCTTACGGCTATTCACTAAAGGAATCAAAGTCATGCAATGGGAAGGCTGAAGACTATGGCGAGAAATGTGATGAAAATGATGTGATCCCCTGTATGGCGAATTGTGAAGGTGATGAAAAAAAACTTCCCTTTGCACAGAATGGCCAGGATCTTGGCGTAGCAGTTAAAGTGATGAGAAACCAGAAGTGTCAAGTAACCGGAATCTGGAAGAAGAGACCCCCAGATTGGGAATTCTGGAGAGACACTGGACAGGCCTACTTGGTTGAAGAGGGACTTCATTATAGGATGTCTCGCCCCATTGTAGCTCACCCCATGGGTAATGAGCTGAGGGGGAGGGTATGTAAGTATGTGAGCCAGAGGGCGCTGTTGAGCGACCCAGGCCAGGCCAGAAAAGGCTCTCAGCCACGCCTTTGGGGGGTGCACGTAACTCCAGGAGGGCTGGAGTGTCCTGCAGGAAGAAGGAAGTAGTGAACCAGCTAGGACAGAGAGAGAGGCTCTGTCCTAGAGGGCTGGCGTCCACAGGAGTGGACCAGCTAGGACAGAGAGATAGGCTCTGTCCCAGAGGGCTGGCGTCCACAGAGGACTGTTGCTAGAGCTGAGTAACAGTCAGGACAGTTAGGGGCTCAAGGAGTGAGTTAGGCCCTAACTGTGGCATAGGTTTTTTGTTGTTTTGTTATGTTGCAGTTAAGCTGAATAAAGCCATTTTATTTTACACTCGGACCGTCTGAAAGCTATCTTTCCGGCGCCCAGTACCATGAACCACCGCTGTCCGCACCAGGAAAAGCCGCCATTTTGAGTTTAATTCCCCCAAGCTGTCACAGTAGGTATAATTGACATACTGCATTTTTTTTTTTTTTTTTTTTTTTGCAGCATTTTTCTGCAATGTGTGGATGGGATTAGCCAGAATTCCATCCACTTTGCAGGTACTGTAATATGCAGTATTTTTTGTCGTGGTGTCTCTGTGACGTGTTCGCAAAGTGGGGACTCAGCCTGTAACAGTGGGAGTGAGGGGCCCGGCCCCCCCCCCCTGCCGGGCCCCCCCCCCCCCCCCCCCCCCCCCCCCCCCCCCCCCCCCCCCCCCCCCCCCCCCCCCCCCCCCCCCCCCCCCCCCCCCCCCCCCCCCCCCCCCCCCCCCCCCCCCCCCCCCCCCCCCCCCCCCCCCCTTCTCTTCAGCATCTCTCTAACTGAGCTGTTGCTAGGGAAAGTCTGTTTTCAGTTGCATTGACAAAATGCAGAGCTGAAGCATTTATCCCAGGGAGGATGGTCACTTCAATTGGCTGTATCTTTGGCTTTATACCACCTAGAAAAATGGTTCTGGTATCATAAGAAAGCTTAGATGGCTATATTTAAGGAGCTACAACAATTATAGATAATTAAAAACTATAGATAGTTAAAAACACAGTTGGGAATTTGAACTTAATATGCAGCTGTTTATGCTGCATAGAAAAACACATTCACGACTGTGTTTTTAACTAGTGATATCTCGAATTCTTTTACAGCTACAGTGGCTTGCAAAAATATTTATACCCCTTGAACTTTTCACATTTTTCACCTTTCAACCACAAACTTAAATGTATTTTATTGAGATTTTAAGTGATAGACCAACACAAAGTAGCAGATAATTGTGAAGTGGAAGGAAAATGATACATGGTTTTCAAAACTTTAATCAAATAAAAATGTGACATGCAAAAGTATTCAGCCCCCTGTATTCTGATACCCCTAAATAAACTCCAGTGCACACAATTGCCTTCAGAAGTCACTAAATTAGACCAGCTGAGTCCAGCTGTGTTTAATTTAGTCTCAGTATAAATACACCTGTTCTGTGAAGGCGTCAGTGGTTTGTTAGCGAACACTAGTGAACAAACAGCATCATGAAGACCAATCAACTCACCAGACAGGTCAGAGATAACGTTGTAGAGAAGTTTAAAACAGGATTAGGTTATACAAAGATATCCCAAGCTTTGAGCAAGGAGCACTGTTCATTCTGTCATCCAAAATTGGAAAAAGTATTCTACAACTGCAAACCTACCAAGACATGGCAGTCCACCTAAACTAATAGATCAAGCAAGGAGAGCACTGGTCAGAGAAGCAGTCAAGCAGCCAACTCTGGAGGAGCTGCAGAAATCCACAGCTCAGGTGGGAGAATCTATCCACAGGACAACAATAAGTTGTGCACTCTACAAATCTGGCCTTTATGGAAGAGTGGCAAGAAGAAAACCATTGTTGAAAGAAAGACATGATAACTGCCATTTGCAGTTTGCCAAAAACCATACAGGAGACACAGCAAACATGTGGAAGAAGGTGCTCTGGTCAAATGAGACCAAAGTTGAACTTCTTGCCCTAAATGCAAAGTGCTATTGTTGGCGGAATAGTAACACTGCTCATCACCCTGAACACACCATCCCCACTGTGAAACATGGTGGTTGCAGCATCATGCTGGGGGGAGGCTTTTCTTCAGCATGGACAAAGAAGCTGGTCTGAGTTAATGGGAAGATGTATGGAGCTAAATACAGGGCATTCCTGGAAGAAAACCTGTTGGAGGCTGCAAAAAACTTGACACTGGGAATACACCTTCCAGCAAGACAATGACCCAAAACATACAGCTAGAGCTACAGTGGAATGGTTTAGATCAAAGAATATTCATGTATTAGAATGGACCAGTCAAAGTCCAGACTTAAATCCCATTGAGCATCTGTGGCAAGACATAAAAATTGCTGTTCACAGATGCTCTCCATCCAATCTGGCTGAGCTTGAGATATTTTGCAAAGAAGAATGGGCAAAAGTCTCTAGATGCACAAAGCTGGTAGAGACATACCCCAAAAGACTTGCAGCTGTAATTGCAGTGAAAGGTGGCTCTGATATCGTGGGGCTGAATACTTTTGCACGTCACACTTTTCAGATTTTTATTAGATTAAAATTTCGAAAACCATGTATCATTTTCCTTCCACTTCACAATTATCTGCTATTTGTGTTGATCTATCATTTAAAATCTCAATAAAATACATTTAAGTTTGTGGTTGTAAGTAGAGATGAGCTAATTTCTCAAAAGTTCGATTCAGCATTTCGATTCGAAGATCCAAAAAAAATTCGCTCTGATCCAAATTACTTCGTGGCAAATAAACAGCTATTCCTGGGCTACAGAGAGCCGGGGTACAACTTTTATTCATGTGGAAGGATCTGCTAACAAGCAAAGACATGCCTACCCAATCACATCACTAGAGATTATCTTGTGACCGTCTGATGTCACAAAGGTCCTTACTAAATATTCGTTACCACGAAGCATTAGAAAATCCGGAATCGTGGAGAATTGAAGATTTCCTGAAATTCAGATCGAATTCCACTTCTACAGAATCGATTCGCTCATCTCTAGTTGTAAGGTGACAAAATGTGAAAAAGTTAAAGGGGTATGAATACTTTTGCAAGCCACTGTAGTACTTCAATCTTGTGATCCTCCCCTTTTTGTAAATGCTTCACCTCTATTGTACAAGCTGCATTGAGTACAGGTGTACAGGCAGTTTCCCTGGCAATTCTTAGAGCATTGCTAATAGGAACTATACAGACTGTTTTCTATTAAAAGGAAGATTGATGGGTCAATAAAGTATATTACAAAAATGTCCTCCCCCAGGAAAAAATAGCAAAACAAAAACTGTTAAAAATAATAATAATAATGAAATGGGAGTTACACAAATGTTATGTATGCCTGGGTTCACATCTGCTACGTAGCAGAAACCTCTAAAAATTCAGTTTAAAACGGTATCATTATAATCAGCGACAAATGGCCCGAAGGACAGACCCAAACTATGGAGAGCACAATGCTAGTGTGAACCTGGTGTCAGACACAGTTTACAGAAAATTTAGCATGCTGTCCACGTAGTAATTTTTTGTGGTTCAGTGTTCAACAACCAATGAACACTACTATTCCACTAATGTTACATCATCAGAGTAGGATGAGTGAAGAAATCAGGTGATACCTTTTAGAGGCTAACTGAGTATATGTACAACATTATACTACTATCAACTTAGAGTAGGATGAGCAATCCATACAAGCCTGATTCAAGATCATTCTTGGAGGGACTGTAAAATGCCGCAAGTTTTTGGCAACAGTTCGAATACATAATTTTTACATTTTTATATATATATATATATATATATATATATATATACTAGCAGAAGGACCTGGCTTCGCACGGGTATATTTCATTTTTTGTTTGACCCCATAAGAATTGGCCAGTTTTGCACTTGACATCCAGTATGGCAGTCCAGTATAGGTATAGTCTATTTATGGCTGTGTTGTTATGGAAACCTGGTAAATTAAATGTGAACTTATATTGGCAGATACACGTGATATGACTGAATATTTAAGGACCTGCGAACTGCTATTGACTAATACAGGTCATAAATAGCTTGGTTGCTATGGAAACCTGTGTGCCTGAGGAGACTAAGTGCCTGCGAGCTCTTATTGGCTGATAAGGGACATGTGACCGTGTGTATGGCAGTTGGAATATGAGTGAAAGACTTGCAGGCTTGTATTAGCTAATGTTGGTCATTTTTTGGGAATACTGTATCTCAGGAATGGTAGGTCCAAGAGAGCTGAGACCCAGTCTAAAATATTCCCGGACACCTGATGTACATGTGTGCCAAATTTGGTGAGGATCGGTCCAGTTGTTTGGTCACGCATAAAGAACAGACAGACAGACAGAAACTCATTTTTTATATATATATATATATAAAACAATTTCAAGAAAATTAGCAAACCACTGAAAGGATGAATTGTTTTCTGTTTTTTTTGGGGTTTTTTTGTTACTGTGATAATGGCACTTTGTATGCATTGGTTAACAAAAAAGGCACCTCTTAGCAAAAGGAGATTTTTCACTATAGAGATCGATACCGTGTCCATGGTCTTTCAGCTCCCTGGTGACAAGCTTGAACGCCTGATCGCAGCGGTCGACCTATGCGTTCAAGCTAAAAAAGTCACGTTGCACCAAATGCAGGTGCTCCTCGGGCTCCTGAAATTTGCTTGCAAGGTGATGCCCATGGGTCGGGCATTTTCACGTCGTCTGTCGTTAGCCACGAAAGGGGTGCAACAACCACACCATTTTATTAGGATCACATGTTCCCTTAGGGAAGATCTGCGCATTTGGCAGACATTCTTTCAGTCTTACAACGGCAGGTCGGTCTGTCAGGCTGAAGAGTTTTCTTGCTCAGACTTGAGCCTCTTCACTGACGCAGCGGGGGGAGATGACTACGCTGCGGTTTTCAGGGATCGGTGGTGCAGAGGTTCGTGGCTGCAGGCTTGGCGTGATCTCGGGCTTGTAAAGAATCTAGTGTTGCTCAAATTTTTTCCCATCGTCGTGGCAATTGAATTATGGGGTAGGAACATAGTCAACAGACGTATCTGTCTGTGGACAGACAACATGGCAGTGGTCCACATAGTCAACGGCCAATCTTCTTCCTCGCTCCCAGTACTGGTCTTGCTGCACCATTTTGTCTTGTGCTGTTTGCAATCTAACATATGGTTCAAAGCGAGGCACGTTCCGGGATGTCAGAATTTGGTTTGCTGATGCCCTGTCTCGTTCCAATTTTTAGATCTTCCGAGAACTCCACCCGACAGTGGACGGGGACAGACTTTTATGTCCAGAATACCTATGGGACCTAATTGGGAGGTCTTGATGGACCTGGGGCACCAGTCAGTATCAGAAAATACTTGGCGCAGCCATATTAGAGCTTGGTCGGCATGGTCAGCCTGCTCTGGCGGCAATCCACCCATGGAGGAGTCTGCCTAGCTGGCCAACACATATAAATTCCTGCTACAGCTCCGCATACAAAAAGCGTCTGCGAATGTCGTGCTAAAACATCTATCGGGCATCATATTCATGCTGAAATTAGTGGGCCTTCCGGATGTAACCAAGATGCCGGGTACAAGATGGCCTCACCTGCCCACTGCCTCAGCGGCTTGGCAGTCGGCCGAAGCACCAAGATAATGAAGACGGACATGGAATATGTTTGTTTAGTTTACGTTGTTTTGTTACAAACTGGTTAATTAAAGCTGTGGCCAACCCCACATAAACCACACAAAGGTGTATGGTGTTGTTCTTTGAGGTACATGTAGTTCTGGAGTCCCCGTGAGTGGGAAAAATAAATATTTATGTCCATGCAGTCCTGGATGATTGCAAATATAACAATTTGCTGTTTACATTGTGACTGTGTTTGCCTGGCCTGAGATAAGCTCAGCCAAGTCCAAGTAGTCATGGACTATTTTCTGTTTAGTTATCATCTGGAAAACGCTAGGACTTTGTGTCTATGGTTTGTTTTTGGTGTGCAACCTGTGGAATAAACTGGTTGAAGACAGTTTAAATCAGAATATCTGCTGTGTTGAACTGAAATAATTGGTGTGCCATCTTATCTAAATCAGGAAAGATGATCATCCAGAGAGCTATGTCCCCCTGAAAATCTCACACTATGTATTTAATGAAAAAATTTAAAATGTTGCCCAAAAAGCCTTTAACAAGGGTTTCACGAACAGGATTGTTTTGGCAGTAAAAAGTTTGTTTATTCTATTCCGCCAACAATAACGCTTTGCATTTAGGGCAAAAAGTTCAACTTTGGTCTTATCCGACCAGAGCACCTTCTTCCACATGTTTGCTGTGTCCCCTATATGGCTTGTGGCAAACTGCAAATGGCACTTCTCATGTCTTTCTTTCAACAATGGTTTTCTTCTTGCCACTCTTCCATAAAGACCAGATTTGTGGAGTACATGACTTATAGTTGACCTGTGGACAGATTCTCCCACCTGAGCTGTGGATTTCTGCAGCTCCTCCAGAGTCACCATGGGCCTCTTGGCTGCTTCTCTGTCCAGTTCTCTCCTTGATCGATCTGTTAGTTTAGGTGGATGGCCATGTCTTGGTAGGTTTGCAGTTGTAGAATATTTTTTTCCATTTTTGAATGATGGATTGAACAGTGCTCCTTAGGATGCTCAAAGCTTGGGATATGTTTGTATAACCTAACCCTGCTTTAAACTTCTCTACAACTTTATCTCTGGCCTGTCTGGTGAGTTATTTGGTCTTCATGATGCTGTTTGTTCACTAATGTTCTCGAACAAACCACTGAGGCCCTTACAGAACAGGTGTATTTATACTGAGACTAAATTACACACAGCTGGACTCTATTAACTAATTAAGTTACTTCTGTATGCAATTGTGTGCACTGGATTTTATTTCGGGGTAACAGAGTACAGGGGACGGAATACTTTTTCACGTCACACCTTTCAGATTTTTATTTGAGTAAAAGTTTGAAAATCATGTATCATTTTTGTTCCACTTGCACTTCTACTTTGTGCTGGTCTATCAAAATCTCAATCTTAAAATCTCAATAAAATACATTTAAGTTTGTGGTTGTAAGGTGACAAAATGTGAAAAAGTTCAAGGGGTATGAATACTTTTGCAAGCCACTGATTGATTTCTATCACTAATCTCCCTGTGTAATTACTTAAATCTGACTAAATTCCTATTGATTGCAAGCTTTTCAGAACTGTGCTTTGTATGATGCAGTGAGATGAATCATAGACCTAGACCAGTGATGGCGAACCTTTTAGAGACCGAGTGCCCAAACTGCAACCCAAAGCCCACTAAATTATTGCAAAGTGCCAACACGGCAATTTCACCTTAAATTAACCTGCCTCCCCAGCATCCCCCCTCTTGCTCGCAAGCAGCCTGCACCCCCATTCCTCCCTCTTGCAAGCAGCTTACATCCCACATCTCTCCCCCCACACTACACCCTGCACCCCACACTACACCCTGCATCTCTGCACCCCACACGACACCCTGCATCTCTACCCCCCCACTACACCCTGCATCTCTACCCCTCACTACACTCTGCATCTCCCCCAACACTACACCCTGCACCCCATATCTCTAACCCCCACACTACACCCTGCACCCTACATACTGCACCCCACATCTCTCCCCCCCCACACACACACTGCACCCTACATACTGCACCCCACATCTCTCCTCCCCCACACTACACACTGCACCCCCACATCTTTACCTCCCACA
This sequence comes from Leptodactylus fallax, assembly GCA_947044405.1. Lineage (NCBI taxonomy): Eukaryota > Metazoa > Chordata > Amphibia > Anura > Leptodactylidae > Leptodactylus > Leptodactylus fallax. The sequence goes on from CAMRHE010000432.1 coordinate 1,350,266, forward strand.
TCTCTACCCCCCACACTACACACTGAACCCCACATCTCTATCCCCCACACTACACTCTGCATCTCCCCCCACACTACACCCTGCACCCTACATCTCTCCCCCCACACTACACCCTACATCTCTCCCCTCACACTACACCCTGCACCCCATATCCCTAACCCCCACACTACACCCTGCATCTCTCCCCCCACACTACACCCTGCACCCCATATCTCTAACCCCCACACTACACACTGCACTCTACATACTGCACCCCACATCTCTCCCTCCCCACACTACACTCTGCATCTCTCCCCCCACACTACACACTGCACCCCACATCTCTCCTCCCCCCACACTACACTCTGCATCTCTCCCCCCACACTACACACTGCACCCCCACATCTCTCCTCCCCACATCTCTACCCCCCACACTACACCCTGCACCCTACATCTCTCCCCCCACACTACACCCTACAGCTCTCCCCCCCACACTACACACTGAACCCCACATCTCTCCCCCCACACTACACCCTGCATCCCACATCTCTAACCCCCACACTACACTCTGCATCTCCCCCCACACTACATCCTACATCTCTCCCCCCACTCCATACAGCTCTCCCCCCCCCCCACACACTACACACTGAACCCCACATCTCTCCCCCTACACTGCAACCTGAGCCCCACATCTCTCCATGTTCCTCCACTGCTCGGGATACTTTTCTTCATGTGGAAGGACCTTCTTACAAGCAAAGACACGCCTATCCTGTCATGTGACCTTATGACGTCAGAAGGTCCTTCCAGAGTACAGCATTTAGCATGTACTGTGTAAGCCGCGGTCCTGTGGACCGCGGCTTACACTGACAGTTTTCAACTGTATATGCATTTTGAACATACAGCTGAAAGAAGCGATCACTCACTAATGGGGAATCCTGGACCGGATTCCCCGTTAATGAGATATGGTGACGGCGCGCGTGCCAACTGAGAGGGCTCTGCGTGCCCTCTCTGGCACGCGTGCCGTAGATTCGCCATCACGGACCTAGACTATCTCCACCATTACTGCAAATAGCTTCTGTTGAAGCTTTCAGCATCTTATATACTGTATATGATGACATCGGCACTGTAAGGTATCCACCTTCCACTCTCTATTGGCTGAGAGGCTGTCAGCTGATGTCAGGTGGTGCTAGAAATGTCACAGAGTGAGTCAGACGGCGGCCATTTTAGTTTGTCCGAGCCAAATTGCCATTTGTTTGGTTTGATTAAAGTCCACACAATTTGGAATATTCGGGTCAAAACCAGTTCGTGAGGAGGCAGTTCGCCCTTCTCTGTTCACTGGTAGAGAAGTACCTGTGTGTACTTGTAGATCATACATTAAATAACAACATGCAATGTCAATCAGCTGCTTCTAAGACCCACAGGTGGTATAAACTCACAGAATAGGGATGCAAAATTATCACTAATCATTGGTGCGGCCTCATCTAGAATATGCAGTTCAGTTCTGGTCATCAATTAATAGACAGAATGAGTTGGGAAAAAAAAGTTATCATTGTCTGTGCAGTCTACAGTTCCACTCCTCCCCCCTCCTTCCTCAGCTCTAAGATGCTGCCTGAGGCAGGAGGGGGGAGAAACTTTAGAGCCCCATATCTCAGGATTCATTAGGGCTATGAATATGGCCTTGGATTCATTTTAAAGATGAGATGATACCAAGATCAACATGATAGCGCTTACAGATTTAGAGCAATTCACTGTTAAAAACGCTGTCGGTAATTCAGATCTGCATTACAATCTCAATGCCCAATAGCGTTTTCAACAGAGAATTGCTCCAGATCCGTAAGGACTATCAGGATGATCTTAGTATGTTAGAATCTCTCTCATCTTCATAGCCTTAATGGATCCTGAGAGAATAGTAAAAAAAACCCCTAATACTAACCTCTCCTCTCCCCTGCTGTCTGGCTGCGAATGGTGATCGCTGGCAAGTGGAGGCTGCAACAGGTCCCTCGCTGGTCAGATCGGAGTATCAGCTGTTCCATACAGCTGATACTCAGATCTCCCTGTTCCGGGGCACTGTCAGTTATGACAGTGCCCCGGGATCAGTACTATGCATCTATGTACCAATGCACTATGTACCAATCACAGCGATCGCTGGAGAGGGGATGCTTGTAGTGGTCCCTCATCGGTCACATGGGAGTCTCAGCTGCTGGCAACAGCTGAGCTCCCGATACCCAGCTATTCTCCCTGCTAAATAAAAACGCAGGGAGCTGCGACATAACTCTACATCCTGATGCATTAGTGAAGCTATCTCTAGGACATACAGTTATGTCGTGGTGCGCCTAGGGGTTAAAGGGAGAAATGATAAACCAGTATAAATATAGAAATGGCCTTTACAAGAAATAAGAGGAAAAGCTGTTCCATCTAAAATCATCTCAAAAGACAAGGGGGCATTCTCTCCATCTGGAGAAAAAAAAAGGTTTAATCTCTAGAGGCGATAAAGCTTCTTCACTGTAAGGACTGTGAATCTGTGGAATATCCTACCCCAGGAGCTGATTACGGCAGCAACAGCTGACAGCTTCAAAAACAGTGTAGAAGCCTTTTTAGACTATGGCCCAAAGTAATGAAGCGCAGCAAAAAAACACTGTGGAAAAAAACGCTGTGGAAACACATCACGTTTTTTTTTTCCACAGCGTTTTTTCATTGCAATCTCACAGAGTTTTCCTCTGAGGACTTTCTGCCCATATTATACCTATATGTAAAACACCAGCATTTACACAGGTATAATTGACATGCTGCGATTTTCAAAAAAATCGTTTTTGAAAACGCAACTCTTCTGCTGTGGATTTTTTATGCAATGTGTGGATGGGATTAGCCAGAATCCCATCCACTGTGCAGGTTCTGTAAAACGTAACTTTTTTGCAACGTGGGGCCCCGGCCTTACAACATAATAGCATTGTTGCTTATTGAAATGTATAGAATACTTATTTGTATCACTCATCCCTTCAGCCCTTTCCAATCCATTGATGAACATATGTCTTTTTTCAACCATACTATGTAACAGTGAAAATCTGCCACAATTCTGTAGTGGTCACTCCTCACCATTTCCACACTGTTGGCATGATAAAAACAAAAAATAAGGTTGGGTCACACGGGGAAAAAAACATGTTTTACAGTCACAGTAGTGTGAGTTAGATTATATTTAATCTCATTCTCCACATTACGGAAAAAATGCTGCAGAATATGCACTGTTCTCAAAAATTTCCTCATAGACTTATATGAGGGAGGCAAAAATGTTTCAAAAGCAGTGAAAACAGCCATTTTTGCTGCATTTTTAAATTCACAATATTTTTTCTGCAGTAGTTTTTAGCTGTGATTCGATACATGTAGTTTTAGTTTAGAACCCAATATAACTGCAGTGTGTGTATGAGAGAAACACCTGCAGGTATCTTCCCTTGAAATGGGCTATGTTTTGGAGAGTTTTTTTCATTTTAAAAAGCATAAAAAAGTGACAGAGCAGTGTATTGTTACACAAGGAATTTGTATCTACTGCTTACCATCAGTTTCCCCATAGAAACACATGTTACTTTGTGTGCCTTAGAGAGCTAGAAATGGGTCATAGAAGCCTTGACAGTTTCATACACTATGCTTTAAGCCAATATAAGATTTTTTTTCCCTATACATTACATTCTCCATAATGGTGCCTTTGAAAAATACAACTTGTCCTGCAAAAATCAAAGCTTCATGCGGCTCCATCAATGGAATAGTAATAAAGTTATTGCTCTTGGAAGGCAGGGATGGACAAAAAGGAAAAAAATGCCAATACTTGCTGACGTGAAACTGTTTTCTTGATGATTATCCTTTTTTATGCGACATAAATATATTTTCAGATAAGTTATTAATACTACATATTTGGAGCTTTTCTTTATACAGTACTACTATTTTTTTATTGTTTTTCTCTTGTCTTTTTGTCTTGTTTCCTGCTCAAGTATTTAGAATACTGATCTAAAGCTGCTAAAGTAGCCAAGAAAGTAGGTTTCTTATTGGTAAGTAAAATATGTAATATATGTCAGTTTGCCGAGTCAACTAAACATAATATAAATGGGCCGTAAAAGCACACTAAAAAGACTGTTCTGAGGAAGTTTCTGTTTCACTGCTTTATTTGCATGTTTTATTTTATTTAAAAGACTATTGCAAGCTATCTTAACAAAAAATAAAAAGTGAAAGACTTCTCAATAAGAATCTTTAGTAATGAGGAGAAATTAAGTGAGTAAGTAAAATTTTCTAAAGATTTTGGTTCACTAATTAATCACTGTTTATGCACAAAATCCTTACCACATTCACTATGAAGATATTGACTAAATGTTTAGCTGATAGACAAATTATTGAAGATTGGACTTAGAGGACCTTTCACCACCTCCACCAATTCAAGTGTATAACATCTGTTAATAGGTGCCGCTCTACTGATTCCAGCATAGTTGGAATTTTCTCTCTAGCCCCCACCATTCCCAAATAACAAGTACAGTTAATTTTGGTGTCTGATATGCTATGTAAGCTCTGTAAAGTCTGTAAGGGCAGTGTCAGGCAGGGGGGCGTGATTCATAGCTTCAGAAGCAGCCAGTGTCAGAGCTCAGAATCACACTCCTTGCCTGCTCCTGCCTAACACTGCCTTCCTGATAGTACAGAGATTAAATAGCATTTCAGGCACCAAAAATAACAGCACTTATTGCTCGGGAACGGTGGGGGCTAGAGAAAAATTCCAACTGCAGCAGAATCAGTGGAGTAGGGTAAGCAGAAAAACGTTTGATCACAATGGCGCTTATAAGTGGTGTGACCTCGACACCTGTTAAGGACTGGCAGTAGGGGGAAGGGAGGACATTCCTACACCCCGTGATGGTGGGTCTAAGGGGAAACAGATAAGCTGCAGCTCAACCCCAAGACCACTGACACAGATGGACAGTGGTAATGCAATATTAGATAGGGGAGAAAAATTAGGGGTGTAGTATAGTGAGCGCTGCTTGGAGGTTGGAAGTGATATATACTAGGGAGACGTATATATATAAAATGACTTTATTCCATTTTGCATAAGAAGCCTTGATTCTTATGCAAAATGGAGTAAAGTCATTTTTTATAAATACATCTCCCTAGTATATATCGCTTTTAACCTCCAAGCAGCGCTCACTATACTACACCCCTAATTTTTCTCCCCTATCTAATATTGCATTACCACTGTTTGTCCTTGAAACAAAAGTGTGTAATAGGTTTGAGGCACTTGGAGTGGTTTATAACGTGGAATAAAGTCTATCTTTACTGGATGAATGGTCAAAACTGTGGAAACTGCAGTTTATCATTTCTGAATGTAAGGTAATGCCCTTGAGGAGAAGAAATCCTCTGAGTATCATTTTGGCATATTGGACTTCAGAGTAGGAGGATCTATGGGTCTTCTTATCAAACAATCTCAAAATCAGTGCACAGTGCAGCCAGGCACCAGGGAAGGCAGGTTGGATCCTCGACTGTATAACTAGAGGAATAACTAGTAGTAAGAGAGAGATTGAGCCTGCCGTATGGCTCAGTGGAGATACGACATCTGGAATACTGACCCCAGCTACAAAAAGACATAGATAAAACAGAACTGTGCAAAGATGAATTACAAAAATGGTGGAGGGTCTGAAGCATAAAGCATCAATGTGCGACATTATATACCGTTAGAAAGCCAACAGTACGCTTAATTCAGCGCACTGTCAGCTTTCCCAGTATGTGCCATCGTTATTTTCGGCACTGTCCCCACTGTCAGAAGGGCAGGCCTTACAGCCTAGTGTCATAGCTGGGCGGTAAGGAAACCCCCCGACTGTACTCTGACATAGCCTTGTAATGTCAGAGGGGGTGTTCCTTACCACCCAGCGATGACGTACAGTCAGGTGGAGGGCGTTCCTCACAGCCCAGCGATGACATTATGCTGTAAGGCCCGCCCTTCTGACAGTGGGGAGATATCAGTGCCAAAACTAACGGCACTGATGTCTCCACCACTGGGGCACAAACAGTTGTGCTAAAAAGTTTACATACCCCTGCAGATTTTTTGTTTTTTTGGCCTTTTTTCAGAGAATATGAATGATAACACAAAAACTTTTTCTCCACTCATGGTTAGTGGTTGGTTGAAGCCATTTATTGTCAAACTTCTGTGTTTTCTCTTTTTAATCATAATGACAACCAAAAACATCAACATGACCCTGTTCAAAAGTTCACATACAATGGTAACAGAAATAACTTGAATCTGACAAAAGTAATAATATATAAAAATTCTATGAAAATGAACAAATGAAAGTCAGACATTGTTTTTCAACCATGCTTCAACAGAATTTTAAAAAAAAGAAAATTCATGAAACAGGCCTGGACAGAAATGATGGTTCCCTTAACTTAATATTTTGTTGCACAACCTTTTGAGGCAATCACTGCAATCAACTGATTCCTGTAACTGTCAATGAGATTTCTGCACCTCTCAACAGGTATTTTGTCCCACTCCTCATGAGCAAACTACTCCAGTTGTCTCGGGTTTGAAGGGTGCCTTTTCCAGACGGCATGTTTCAGCTCCTTCCAAAGATGCTCAATAGGATTTAGGTCTGGGCTCATAGAAGGCCACTTCAGAATAGTCCAATGTTGTCCTCTTAGCCATTCTTGGGTGTTTTTAGCTGTGTGTTTTGGGTCATTATCCTGTTGTAAGACCTGTGACTTAGACAAAGTTTTCTGACACTGGGCAGCACATTTCTCTCTAGAATCCCTTGATAGTCTTGAGATTTCATTGTACCCTGCACAGATTCAAGACACCCTGTTCCAGATGCACCAAATCATCCCCAGAACATAACAGAGCCTCCTCCATGTTTCACAGTGTTCTTTTCAAAATATGCTTCATTTTTCCATCTGTGAACATAGAGCTGATGTGCCTTGCCAAAAATTTCGATTTATGTGTCATCTGTCTATAGGACATTCTCTCAGAAGCTTTGTGGCTTGTCAACATGTAGTTTGGCAAATTCCAGTTTGGATTTATTATGATTTGTTTTCAACAATGATGTCCTCCTTGGTTGTCTCCCATGAAGTCCACTTTGGCGGTTGGTGCGATCTGACACTGATGTTCCTTGAGCTTGAAGTTCATCTGTAATCTCTTTAGAAGTTTTTCTGGGCTCTTTTGTTACCATTCGAATAATCCTTCTCTTTGGTTTGTCATCAATTTTCCTCCTGTGGCCACATCCAGGGAGGTTGGCTACAGTCCCATAGATCTTAAATTTCTGAATAATATATGCAACTGTAGTCACAAGAACATCAAGCTGCTTGGAGATGGTCTTATAACCTTTACCTTTGACATGCTTGTCTATAATTTTCTTTCTAAGCTCCTGAGACAACTCTTTCCTTCGGTTTCTCTGGTCCATGTTGAGTGTGGTACTCACCATGTCACCAAACAGCACAGTGAGTATCTGTAGCCCTATATACAGGCCCACTGACTGATTACAAGATTGTAGACACCTGTGATTCTAATTAGTGGACACACCTTGATTTAACATGTCCCTTTGGTCACATTATTTTCAGGGGTACCTTCATTTCTGTCCAGTCCTGTTTCATGAGTTTTCTTTTTTTAAAAAATTCTGTTGAAGCATGGTTGAAAAGCAATGTCTGACTTTCATTTGTTCATTTTCATAGAATTTTTATATATTATTGCTTTTGTCAGATTCAAGTTATTTCTGTGACCATTGTGGGTTTTTCCTTCATCAAACAAGGGGTACCAACAATTTTTTCCACATGTGTAAGTAATGCTATTACCTGGGGGGCACTATTACTATTATAAAATATAATTCCCCCCCACATATGTAATGTTTTTAAAGTGCTATTCCCATCTCAAGGATCCTATCTAATCTGCTATTTTATGTAAATTCAAGACTTTTCCTAAATACATTGCTTTAGAAATGATACATTATTTGCCTACTATGTGAAATTATTCCTCCCATTGTTTACATAGTGTTTCTTTGGTTCACAACCTGTAGCTGATCTTATTTCTCAGAATGGGACGAGTGATGTAGCTCATTGCTCCCAGGAAGGGAGGGGGGCTGAATTTTCAGGAGTGAGCTTGTATGTCAGAGCTGTTATCTTCTGTTCTTCCAGTTATAAGGTCAGCTAAATGAATTTTGCTGATAAGGGCTCAGACAGGGGGTTTGTTCATTGTCTATTATCTCTCTATGTAAACACATACCTAAAAGTGAGTTTATTGCAAGCTGTCTCTCTGTCCTGGAGCATGTAAGTTTTTTTTTCTCTCCAAACCTGTGTAATGTAATATACATTTACTGTGCATATTATCTTACTGTGCATATTATTAATCTGCATTTATATTAGATATCTAATAATGATTATAAATAATCTCTCATGGTCAAGGCAATTCCTTTATTTAGTGAGGTGCTTCATAGTGTTATGTTCATCAAACAATCAAAGAATCCAGGAACTGAAATGAAGATAGTGCAGGCAAGTTGGTGAGCAGGAAACTTGCATAGAGGGTTTGATAAATCTCCCCAACTGTACTTAGAAACACAGAAAACTGACAGCAGAAAAAGACCTCATGGACCATCTAATCTGCCTTTATATCTTGTGATGACTGTCCTTGACCAAAAAAACGCAGCAAAATCTACAACAACAAAAAAAGCTGCATTTCCACAACATGAAGCCTTAGCCTACCGAAATTGCTACAGTTTTTATGGCAGCTTTCCATTCAGATTTTTTGCCAGAAGTGGATTTAAAACTGAATCAAAGACTGCAGTTTTTCAAAAAAGTGTGAAACTAGCCATCCTTAGGCTTCAGTGCTGTTTAGTGTCCTAGTCACTGATCCAAAACAAGGCTTGCAGGAGTAGAGCATACAGTTCTAGAGGATGTGTAGGAAGAGAAGGGCCAGTCATAGAAACGGGAAAATTGGTAGTAATTAATCAAATTCGACCCAAAATTTTCAAAAGATTTGGTTTATAATAGATGGCAAAATGACCATCATTGTCTATAATATGAGGAATAGGAGGACAAGGTCTGTGCCCTAGTTTTTAAAATTATAAAAAAAAGCCTAAAAGTTCAAATCACCCACTTTTCCCTAAACTTTAAGTAAAAATAAATAAGTAAAAACAAACATAAAAAAATTATTCATTCCTACAACCGAAAACACCTAATATACAAACTTATAAAAATATTTTTCCCATACGGTTAACATCATAGTGAGTAATAAAATCAAGAGCCAAACTGCCGTTTTTTCACCATTTCAACTCCCATGATGTGGTGCCCGAGCAGCCACATCATGGTTAGTACTCGTTACTGCTGTAGGAATGTATAGATTCTCACTGCTGTCACCCACCCTTTTTACCTCCCCAGAGAATTATCTGCAGATGATGTTATCTCAGTTTACATCCCGCCCACTACCATCTGCGAAAACTTGTGTGACACCCTCTCTGGGGTAGTGTTTGACCTCCAGACAAAATATCCCAATGCCGACATAATTGTGTCCAGTGACTTAAACTGGACTGAAGTATCCAGTCTGCTCCCCAAATTCTACCAAATTTCACCAAACTCTTGACCTACTCTTTGCCAAAGGTAAAGATGCTTACAGGTCTGTCCAGTTACCTCCCCTGGATCACAACTTGATTCTGCTGAAGCCTACATACCTGCCTGTCAACCAGCACTCACGCACCAAGAAGAGGCATCTTAGGTTCTGGCCCAGTGATACCATTGTGGATCTGCAAGGCTGTTTAGATATGACTGGTTGGAATATGCTGCTCAACTCTAATTGGAATCATCACTGATTACATCAACCTTTGCACCAACACCATTGTTCCTGAATGGTGGTCAAGTGCTTTACCAAAAATAAGCCTTTGCGAGACTAAAGTGTGTAAAACTTGCTTCTAATCCCAGGACTAAGAACAAGCTGGCTACAAAGTGTCTGGGCTGGGCTAAATGATTGCGGGACACAAAGCTTAGGGTCAACCCTTGTAATGGTGACCAGTAGTACGCTGATGCCCTGAACATGTTCTTTACAGATGACTGAATTTTTCAAAAGTTCGATTCAGCAGTTTGATTCGAAGTTCCATAAAAATTCGCTTCGATCCGAATTACTTCGAGGCGAATAAACAGCTATTTCCGGGCTGCAGAGAGCCGGGGTGAGCGGCAAAATGCCGGAAGCCCTTGAATGCCGCGGTCATGTTTCTCTCTCTCTCTTTCTCTTCAGCACGGACAACTTTTATTCATGTGTAAGGATCTGCTAACAAGCAAAGACACGCCTACCCAATCACATCACTAGAGAATATCTTGTGACCGTCTGATGTCACAAAGGTCCTTAATAAATATTCGTTACCACGAAGCATCAGGAAATCCGGAATCGTGAAGAATCGAAGATTTCCTGAAATTCGGATCAAATTCCACTTCTGCAGAATCGATTCACTCATCTCTAATGTTCTTCAACAGTTTTCGTGACAAGGTCACGGATACTGCTGGGGTCTCCAGTATGTCATATTTTGACATACTGTTGTCCACACAGTTATATTTCCTGCAGTTATGTCACATGCCAGTCAGTCAGGATAGGCCACATTACGTATAAAATATTCAAAGCTATCATCCACACTTTTATTTCCAGCTATGTGCCAATTAGGGCAAATTTGCAAGAACATTTATCATACTATTATCCATCATGGTCATGTTAGATTATATTACATCAAGGCCACGTTAAACATAAAATTTTGGAAGCTACTTTCAGACATTTATTTCTTGAGATGCCAGTTATTTGCCAGGCACATTTACAAGAAAATGTATCATTCTGTCTTCCACAGAGTTATATTTCTTGCAGTAGCATTATCTTCCAGCCAGCCAGTTAAACACAAAATTTTAGAAGTTGTCATACACACATTTTTTTTCTCGCTATCTAGCTATGTCTAGAGATGGGCGAACCTCTCATGCAGAGGCGTAGCTAGGGGTTCAGCACAGGGGGGGGCGAACATGTCCAAGTGGGCCCCCAACTTGGAGATGTTCATATACCGATACTATCAGTATACAGTGAGAGTATAGTGGTATATAGCAGCTTTACACAGGGCTCTGCAGACAATTTAGGTGAATACAGGGCAGTAACATTTAGTGACTTACCGGTGACGTCTCTGACTAATCGTTCACATTTCCCATCTCTTTCATCTGGACGGCCATGACCACTTCTTCCAGTCTCTGTAAAGTTTGCAACACAGATATCTTTGGCTCCTTACTTTTCCAGGCACCTGACCCATATTGTCCTCACCTGCACAAAGCCCCCATCCTGCTGCTTCCCCCCAATTATAAAATATATAATATAACCCCCTATAATGTTAAATACCCCCAAGTGCATCTTTAAATTAATAACTTCCCTGTGCACCCCTTTAAATAGTGCCCCTTATTAATAATGCCCCAGGTGTTTCCTAATTGAAAAGGAAAAAAAAAAAAAAACAAGGGAAAAAAATGATTGGGGTTCCAGTACCCGGAACCCCCAGGATCAGCTGTTTGAATGAACCGTGGTACCTGTGTAAGCGCTGTGACCCCTTCTCTGTTTACATAGTGTCATTCATTTCATAGCGGCCATGTAATATAACTACAGTCTCATCCTATACATGTCTATGTGACAAGGCTGGAATTACATCACACGGTCACTATAAACAGACAGTGAATGATATAAACAGGCGCCATAGCCCCTTCATACAGCTGATCAGTGGGGAATCACTTATCTCTTATTGATGATTTATTCTGAGGATAGATCATCAATAAAAATGAGCTGGAAAACGCCTTAAGGCTAAGGACCCATGTGGTATCCCGCAGCAAAAAACAGCTGCAGGAAAAACCGTGGCGGCGACGCATCGTGGTTTTTCCTGCATCACTTTGCACAAAATGTTTGCAGAGGTCTCCTCTATGGACTTTGTGCTTCAATTATATCTATAGGGAAACCGCTGGCGTTTCCGTAGGTATAATTGACATGCTGCGATTTCCAAAACTGCGACTGTTTTGGAAATTGCAGCGTTTCCGCTGTGCATATTTTACTACAAAGTGGGGATGGGATGGGGGTCACATGTGGCGAAAACCCACAGAAAAAACCGTGGCATTCTAGCAAATCCCATCCACACATTGCGAAAAAATACGTGCAGCAGATTCACTACGATTTCCAGAACCGTTGCAGTTTTGGAAATTGCAGCATGTCAATTATACCTATGGAAACACTGGCGGTTTCCATATAGCTGTATTGAAAATAGAAAGTCCACAGAGGAAACCTCTTCAGACCTTCTGTGAAAAGCGCTGCGGGAAAAACCACAATGTTAACGCCATGGTTTCTCCTCCAGCGCTTTTTTTGCTGCAGCCCGCTACGTGGGGTCTTAGTCTTAATAAAGCCCAAGTGCCACTTTAATTAAATTAATTGACCCTCATATTATGCCTCTGATTCCTCCTGACATAAATAATGCACCTCTAATGACCCCTTATATCAATGACCACCCCCTTATGTTCATAATGTGAGTCATACTCACCTGCGATGATGATGAATGGAGCCGCCGTCGCTTCCTCCATGTCCACGCACAGGACGTCTGTGTCTGAGCGCAGGCGGCGCGATGTTATGACGTCATCTCGCCGCCCGTGCTGAGAAGCAGACGTCCGTCTGTGGTCTCGGCGTCTTGTAAACCGCAGGCCTGTATTGGCTTGCGGTTTACAATTCTGGTATGTCTGCAGACACCGATCTGGTTAGAAATAAAACATGTATTAATGGCGGCCCCGGGGTGGGCCCCAAAGACTCAGTGGGCCCTGGGCAGCCGCCCCCTCTGCCCCCCCCAGCTAGCTACGCCTCTGCTCTCATGATTTGTTTTGTTTGGATGGTTCAGTACAAAAATTTTTTTGGGTCAAACAAGTTCGGTACGCACCACACCTTAATTTGGCTTAAAACATAGTGTCTGACAATGTCAGGGCACCTAGGGATCTATCCACCTAATTTCTGGCTCTCTAAGGCAAACACAGCCGAAGTTATGTTAAAATTACATGTGTGTCCATGGAAAAACAAATGGTAAGCAGTGGATACATTTTAACATTTAGAATGCTCCAAAAAAATACCCTTTTTTGTCGGAAAGATGGTGGGCCATGATTTTTTAAACACACAAAGTGGTTATATTGCAAAATAAATTGGTTTTCATGACTTGTAAGTGCTACAGGTTTGTTATTTGGTAGACAAATATGTGTCTGTGCCTAGATGAAAAGTGATGAAGAAGTAGCTTTTCAAAACAAAAAGCTGTCAGAAATTATCCCTTTATGGGAACAGATGTGAAATCAAAATGGCATTGAAAGATGCAATGACATAGGTTTTTTTCATGTGGGGAGATTTTTCAATCTAATGTTGTTATTATTGTTATATGTTATATATCATTGTGATGGTGGCAGTGGTGGTAACTGTGGACACATGAGTGGAAGTAGAGTGTGTGATGACCCGGGCCGCAAGAGATGATGTCTGGCTGTTTAGTAGGAGCAGGCAACATCAGCAGTGCAGTAAATGAAACATGATACAGGGAAACGGTGGCAGCTCTATTCAGAGACATCAGTCGGAGGTGTGTGAAAATCTTTTCCATGCATGTGTTGGATAGTTGAATAGCGATTACGAATGAGGCTGAACAAGATAAAACTCCCAAAGAAAACTGGGCCAGCTCTTTCCAATGCTCTAACTTATTGGTCCAGAATTCCTGGGGCCACAGTTATCTGCTGGAATATGGGTACTCTAAGTATTACTGTACCTGCTTGTGCAGCTGGTGGGTGCTAGTTGCTTGTTTTGGGTCTGTTTGGCGCTGTAAGGTGAAAATTTTCTGGTTCATTATGTTCCAGATACTGTAATGGCTGCTGATACTACTGCTTTTACTCCTGCTACTTGTAGCTATGGCACTGGCAGTGGAGATAGACTGGGAGTGGGCAGAGGCCACCTTTGCAAGAATGCGACTGCCACTTTCAGTGGTCTCCCTAAAAGCTGTGACAAGCTGGGCATACAGCCTATCCTGATAGTGTTCCAAGTTTGCTTCCCTTTGGGAGGCAGGGAAGAATTCCCCCATTTTGGGTGTAAGAGCAATGCAATTTAGTACTGATCCATCTGCTTGATGCTAATATGGTAATATGCTTGTCGCTGTGTAAGCAGCGGATCAAAGAGGTAGCCATGTATGCCGTGTGTGCATAGACCCAGGAGGCTGCATGGTTGGTCTTCTTGGCCACTGTTGTTGTTGTCATCTTCATCATCTTAAAAGAAATAAGGGTCAGCCTCCCCCCCCGACTGTGTCTGTGACGTATCAAGGGCCCCCTCTAAAACACAGCAATTCAGTACTCATCCCATTGCTTCATGCTAATATCACACTTATTAGCAACGAGTGTGCCTCCTCCCCTGGCTGTGAAATATCAAGACCCCCTTTGACTCCAAAGGAAAGTCTTTCTCCTCCTCCTCCTCTTCTAGTCTTGGATTCCCACTCTATTCACCATAATTACACTGTCCCAGATCTTCATCCTCATCCAGTTTGTCTTGTAACATTCCAGGGCATTGGCATAGACTTCCATTCCTTGTTGCATGAGTGTAAGTTTTTCCTGTAAGATATCTGCGTCACTCAAATATGTCACCCGTCCCTCTCCAGCAACTGCTGAGGCTACTGATTCGCCTCAGTGGTCACGTGAGGTGCAGGGCTTTTAGGGAATGAGGCAAGGCGCGTGTTCAAATGGGCTGCGGTTGCAGACATCAGAGCACCAGTGACAGGAGAGTATGTTTTATTTTGTTTATTTTGTTTTTTTATGTTATTCCTGCCCCAGTCCCCTCAGGTTTTATCCAATTCCAGAAAAACCCTTTTAAAGAATAATGTCCCATAGAGCACACAATATAATGTCCCAAAGTGGCCTTCATACAGTATAATGTTCTATAGTGGTCCCTCCATACAGTTTAATGATCCACAGTGGCCCCTTCACATAGTATAATGTCCCATATTGGCCCCTCCACACAGTATAGTTTCCCATAGTGAATTCATTTGAATGGGTTTTTAAAGCAATGCGCGGGTGTACGCCTACACCCTCTGCGCCGTGAATCAAGTTTTTTTCGCTGGAAACAAAGTCCTGCATGTCCGACTTTGTTTCTAGCGAAAAAACTGGATTCGCAGCGCAGGAGGTGTAAGCGCACACCCGTGCATTGCTTTAAAAACCCATTCAAATGAATGGGTTTTTAAGCAATGCGTCGCTAACCTGTCGCTAGGAATAACACAATGTCCCTGCATGAAGCATAGGCTAAATGTGGTGTTGCGCCATTTTAACACATACTGTGGTTTAAAGGAGGTGCTCCGCATTGCCGTAAAAGTCTCTTGGCATTTTAGCTAATCTTTTGTGGCTAAAACTTGCAGTGACTAAATGGCCTCCACTAATGGCCTCCTCATGTCTGAGGTTCCAACACACTGGAATTCCATGTAGATCATGCTGGAGCAGCAGAAAGTGGTGAATGGTTACAGCATGCAACAAACCACAGTATGTAGCCTTCTGAAGCCCTTTGAAGGAGGGCTCTAAATTTTTCAGCAGGGCTTTAATATACATATGCTTCATTGTTTAATTTGATTTTCTGCACCATGATAACTTTCTCTGCTGTGATATTGTATTTCAGAAGATAACAAAAGTCATTGAAATAGTTGAGTTAACATAACTTACAGGAAAAAATTGCACTCCTGCAACAAGGGATGGAAGAAGAAGAACAGCTTCCACCTCCTGGTCACCATCACTGCCCTGGGGTGGTGCAACATGTACTGGAGGAAGATGAAGAACTGGATCTGGGTTCTTGATATTTCACAGCCACTAGAGGAAGCTGACCCTTCTTTGTTTTAAGATGATGATGATGATGATGATGATGATGATGACAGCCAATCATGGCAGGCCCCACCCTCACAGGCATAGCAGACTACATGCTTCATTGCTAACAAGTGTGACATTAGCATGAAGCAATGGGATGAGTGCTGGCAGTGGCGTAACAATCGTGGTCGCAGGAGAACCGCAACCGTACCCAGAGCTGGAAATGGCCAGGGCCCGGGACCACTATGATAGTGGTCAGGGAAAGCCCTGTTCCCTGCCCGCTATACATATTGTTAATGGAAAGGGGCCCGGCCTGTCCTGGGCTGAGCATCGTCTCCGGAGCTCTTCCTACCAGTAACTGAGGTCACACTAGCAGTCACGTGGGGCGCGCCGGCGTAATGATGTCATCACGCCCCACATGACTGCTGGAGCGCGAGACCTCAGTCGCCAAACAGAAAAGGATGCCGCAGACAGCAGGACGGAGCGAGGATGCCCCAGAGAGGTGAGATAAGGTGAGTATAAGTGTTTGTTATTTTTAATCACTTCTCCTGGGCCTCTAGACCCCAGAGTATAATAATAGCACCGGCTCTAGGAGGGGGGGGCTCTTAGGAGCATATACTACTGTGTGGGGGCCACTACGGAGCACGCAACACTGTGTGGGGGCCACTGCGGAGCATGTAACACTGTGTGTGGGCCACTGCGGAGCATGTAACACTGTGTGGGGGCCACTGCAGAGCACGTAATACTGTGTGGGGGCCACTGCAGAGCACGTAATACTGTGTGGGGGCCACTGTGGAGCACGTAATACTGTGCAGGGGCCACTGCGGAGCACATAATACTGTGTGGGGCCCACTGTGGTGCATGTAATACTGTGTGGGGGCCACTGTGGAGCATGTAATACTGTGTGGGGACCACTGTGGAGCATGTAATACTGTGTGGGGGCCACTGTGGAGCATGTAATACTGTATGGGGGCCACTGCGGAGCACGTAATACTGTGTGGGGGCCACTGTGGACCATCTAATACTGTGTGGGGGCCACTGTGGACCATCTAATACTGTGTGGGGGCCACTGTGGAGCATATAATACTGATTGGGGGCCACTGCGGAGCACGTAATACTGTGTGGGGGCCACTGCAGAGCACGTAATACTGTGTGGGGGCCACTGCAGAGCACGTAATACTGTGTGGGGGCTACTGCGGAGCACATAATACTGTGTGGGGGCCACTGTGGAGCATGTAATACTGTGTGGGGGCCACTGTGGAACACGTAATACTGTCCAGTGTTATTTTGCTGTCCCCGTATTCTTGATAACTGCAGTTGTGGGTACTAAAGAATCAAAGTTTCAAGTATCTGAGATATCGCTGCAGCACCCGCAACCGCCACTATCAAGTATTCACTCTAGGGAGAGGTAGGGGGACCCAGACAAAAGTTTTCACCGGGGCCCACGAGACTTTAGTTATGCCACTGAGTACTGGATTGCCTTGTTTTAGACCCTTGGTATTAGGCCAAAATTGGCAGGATAGGTTGTACACCCAGCTTGACACTGCTTTTAGGGAGATCACTGCCAGAAACATTTGCATGTCTGTCCATCTGCACAGCCAGGAACACTCGTACTTATAGTGCTCCTATATTCCAGCAGATATCTTTGACCTGAATCGAATTCTGGGCCAGAAAATTAGAGCAGTAGAAGATACTGTCCTAGTTACTTTTGGAGTTTTATCTTGTCCAGCCTAATGTGTAATGGCTGAAGAATGTTCAGTGCTGCCAGTATAACGTCTCTGCCTGTTTGGGTCTCTGCGCCAACCTCTGCTCTCACGCTGCGGCGCAGGAGGCGTATTCAGTTTGATTCCGTGCTTAAGGTTCTTATTGCTCTGTCTGAACACTGCTCTATTACCTCTTTTCTGTAATTGATTTTCTACCACACCCATCTTCTGCACCTCAAATAGTTAATCTTAGCCTTGCCTGTGTGATTGACAGCCTTTCTACCAATCAAGTCTGGAGCAGATTCTGGACTTCCTATAAACAGGTCATCTTCTCACACATGGTTTCTTTCTATTGAGACAGACTTGTCCTGGCCAAGCTCTTCTTTCTGCTATTATTGTTTCACTGACTTCTGACCTCTGCTTACCCTTTGACTATTCTCTCGGATTTCAATTCTATACTGCGTTGCTCAACTGTTACCGACCCCTTGGTTTTCTGACTCTGCTTCTGTGTTGTTTATCTTGTCTTGTTCTGTGTAACACTTATTCAGAGAAGGGATTGCCGCCCAGTTGCTCCTGTCATTGGGACAGTGTGGCAATTAGGTAGGGACAGGGGCTGGGTCGAGTCTGTCTCTGTCTTTCCCTTCTTCCCTTGTTTCAGCAGCAGCACTAAGGAATTGCACAACTAGCATTTCCCTTACAGCCAGTGAATTTGTAACAACTAGATGGACCAAACTGTCCACCAGAAGTATGGAAAAAATTACTTTTGTAAAAATGAAACACACTTGGATCCGTGAGGATTTTCAAACACCACTGGCTAATACCAGGAAATTGATATGCTGCTGCATCTGTCTCCCTGTACATTGTTCCATTTACTGTACTGATGATGCTACCCCTACAACCCCAGACATAATCTCCTGTGGTCTTCTCTGCCATGTTCTATGCCAATTATATTAAAAGCCTCCTCCTCACTTTTAATAGTATTTATCTGCCTTTCCCATTTCCTAGGTAGTCTCCCCAAGTCGAACAAAGACCCGACGGGCTGTAGCAATTTTCTCATTAACTGTGATATCAAACTATACTCCAGAATCCTGGTGACTAGAGTTGGCGGTTTTGTCCCCTCTGTCATCAACAGGGTCCAGGCAGGTTTTGTTCCCGGCAGGGATGCCAGGGATAGTTTACAGGGTATTATCTCACATGCTCAAAAGGGGGTGCCGATGTGCCTTTTGTCAGTGGTGGCATTCAATAGAGTCCATTGGCGATTGGTGGCTTTTTGTTTAAAGACAATTTTTCATCCAGACTCGGACAGACCCCCAGTGGGTCCTGTGCCTTTAGGGGCTCTAGCGAACCCCCCCACTGATTTTTAAGTAAGCAGTGGGGGTCTGGCAACGGCCCTTATTAACTTACCTATCCCTGCTCCTGCTCACTGCAGTCTTCCTCTTCAGCCTCCAGGGAGCACCTGTGTGCCGCACATTACATCTTAGCAATATGATGTGCAGTGCACAGGGCCCATTGAAGGCTGAAGAGAGAAGAAGAGGCCATGAGCAGGAGCGGTAAGTGAATGCAGCCAGTTCTCCCTGGTTCTGCTGAGCCAGGGAGAAATGGACCCCCGACCCGGTTTTGCTACTGCTGGAGTAGGAAGCCACAAGTCTATGGCCTTCAAGCTCCCTACAAGTGGCCCCTTCACTATTACCCCCTATACAATGGCCACTTCACTGGTCCCCCCATACAGTGGTCAGTTCACTGGTCCCCCCATACTGTTTGGGGACCAGTGATGGGGCCACTATTTTGTATGGGGAAGTGATGAGGGTTAAGATCCTGTGGGGGGGACTAGTGAATTTTTTTATGGTCTATCCTTAGGATAGGCCATGAATACCTGATTGGTAGTGGCCAAAATATGGCCCCACTCAGCTGTGCAGAGCCGCTTCTGGGCACCTTCCTTGCATTTCAGCGCTTACTGAAGTCAGTGGGAGCTGAGCTGCAGTGAAGGTGCCCAACTGCTATATAGCGGACAGAGCTTTCTGCTTCTGTCCCCATATTGTGTGACAGCCCACTGCCAATTAGGTATTTATCCTGAGATTGTCCATAAATTCGAGCGGCAGCCAGGGAGGTGTAAATTTTTTTTTTAAAAAAGCATACTTACCAGCACCCTGCCCCAGCACCCCATTGTCCCCTTCCAGTGTGTTTGCTATCATGGCGGCGCCTCATTTCTAGAAATCATGTCTTTCCTATAGCTAATTGGTCTCAGCAATCACATGAGTCACAGGGCTCCCAGCAAGATGGCATCAGCAAGAGAGTGAATGAACATTGGTGGAGGAAAACGGAGTGTCGGGGTCAGGTGAGTATTCTTTTTTTTTTTTTTTTTTTTTTTTATTATCTTGTTATGAAAATAACACGGGCAGGCATCTTCCTCTTAAACAGGCTAATTTATTAAGCATATTTAAAGTTAAAAAGTATTTTTAGAAAGTGTCGGCATAGTGTATGATTTCCCATATACATACATGTTGCTGTCACTTTGACTTTGTCTGTGTGTGCGTTAGAGAACCAGGGACGCATCTTCCATGAGGCGAATTGAGGCAATGGCTTCAGACGGCACCTCATGGAATAAAATGGGGGTGGCATTCTTTTTTTTAATCGGCTGCTATTTATTGTAATATTGCAGTAGGTACTCACCCATCCAGGCTCCTGTCCGGGTCAGCCTCCATTGCCACCTCTAGGTGGCGCAGTGCTGCACTTACGTAACAATGCTGAAGAATGCCAGGACGCTACGATGCCAGGAGGTCATATATTGTGGGGGGGCCAAAAAAAGGGGGTCTTATACTGCATGGGTTACAATAAAGGGGGCCTACACACTATGTGGGGGCCAAAAAATGGGGGGCCACATACTGTGTGAGGGCCATAAAAGGGGGTCATATACTGGGGGGGACCAAAATATGGGGTCATATACTGTGGGGGGCATAAAAAATGGGGGTCATATACTGTGGGGGGCATAAAAAACACCAATTGCAGCTGTTAACACTTTAGACGTTTGACCGCGGAATCTAAAGTGCGCAGGTGCCACGAGCATCGCTATCTTTCACTGATCGCCGTCCTCCTGAACGTCATCAAGGGGCGGTGATCGGTTGTTATGACAGCCGGGAGCCTATTGAAGGCTCCCAGGCTTGTCATTACATTTGATCTATTGCACGCTGCCAGAGGCATCATGAAATAGAAGGGAATGAATTTCACTATACACTACAATGCATTAGTATTGCAGTGTATAGTGTGGGCGATCAGACCCCCTAGGGTTCAAGGTCCCTAAGGGGTCTGATCATATAAGTAAAAGAAAAAAAAGAAGTTTTTTAAAGTATAAAAAAACACAAAAAATATAAAAGTTTGACTGGCACGCTCATGTCATCTCCACCTCAAAAACAGCTCCAGAATCCGCCCTTTCCTTACCACAGATACACTAAAGACACTTATTGTTGCCCTGACTCACTCTCACCTTGACTACTGTAACTCCTTACTAATCGGTCTTCCCCTTACTAAACTCTCCCCTCTACAATCTATTCTGAATGCGGCGGCCAGGCTCATCTATCAGTCTAGACGCTACAGCGATGCCTCTGGTCTGTGCCGGTCACTACATTGGCTACCTATTCAATACAGAATACAATATAAACTTATCACCCTCATCCACAAGGCTCTCCATAATGCTGCACCTCCCTACATTTCCTCCCTCATCTCGATCAACCAAGCCGTACTCTGCGTTCACTCAGTGACCTAAGACTAACATCCTCTATTATCAGAACATACCACGCTCATATATAAGACTTCTCCCGAGTTGCACCACTTCTCTGGAATGCTCTATCCCGGACTATTAGATTAACCCCCAATTTCCACAGCTTCAAGCGTAAACTAAAGACATATCTTTTCAGACAGGCCTATCACTACTCCTAATGTAAACCCTACCGTAGTTAGAATCCCTAAAACATACCCTCCTCTGTTTATGCTCCAACATTACCTCACAGGATATGATGCCGTATCAGACAAATTCTTTTTATCCAGGCACCATCTGCACGTTAAAGGACACGACTGGTGACGGCTCATACAGCTTTATATGTGTGTAATGACAGTAACCTCTATTTAAAAATTGTCTGACCATTGTATAAGCAATGCTACATCTGTTGCCGCCCCTGCTACCTCTTGTGTCACCCCCTCTACCTCATAGATTGTAAGCTCTTACGAGCAGGGCCCTCAGTCCCAGTGTGTGAATTGACTATTTCTTTGTAATGTATCTTTTTTGTCAGTAATTGAACCCTACAAGTTGTACAGTGCTGCGGAATATGTTGGCGCTATATAAATAAAATTTATATATTATTATTATTATTATTATTATTATTAAAAGTTTAAATCACCCCCCTTTCCTTAGATCAAATATAAAAATAAATAAACAAAAATAAACATAAATACTTTAGGTATCCCCATGCTCCAAAATGTCCGAACTATTAAAATAATTCTCCCATACAGTGAACGGCGTAGCAGGGAAAAAATCAAAATGGCTGTTTTTTCAACTTTTTGCCTCCTATAAAAAACGGAATAAAAAGTGATCAAGCCATCAGACCTTTCCCAAAAATGCCATTTTGTCCCGCATAAAAAGACACCTTACCCAGCTCCATACACTTATATATTAAAAAGTTACAGATGTCACAATATGGTGACACAAAAATTTTCTTGTATTTTGCAAAGTTTTTAATTTTTTAAAAGGTATCAAAACATTACAAATACTATATAAATTTTGTATCGCTGAGATCATACTGACCCGCAGAATATAGGTAACTGGTCATTTTTACCACATGGTGAATGCCGTAAAAATTAAACCCATAAGAAATTGGCGTAAATGCTTTTTTTTTCCAATTTCATCTCATTCTGATTTTTTTTTTTCCAGCTGCCCAGTACATTGTATGTGATATTGAAGGGTGGCATTACAAAGTACAATTTGTCGTGCAAACAATAAGCCATTATATGAAAAATGAAAAAGTTATGGCTCTTGGAATGGGGGGAGGGAAAAATGGAAATGCAAAAACGAAAATTGGCTGTGGAATGAAGGGGTTAAGCCAATTTAAATTCTGATTCATGACAAACTTATTCGACGTGAGACAAAGCTTTGGACTGAACCACCTGTACCTGAAACAAATCTTTAGAGGTTCACTTATCTCTAGTTTTGCCATTCTTTTCATCATGTGTACATGCAGAGGCGTAACTTGAAGCTTCTGGGCCCCAATGCAGAGTTTGTATTGGGGCCTCTACCTACCTTGTGCCATTTAGAAAAGTGGCTTACTTTATATGGCAGATATTAGACTTTTGGGATCCCTGCTACTGCTAGATCCCCTATTGCTACGCCCCAGTGTACATGCTGAAATTCTGACAAGAGGTTTGTATGAATTAGATATAAAAGTTATAAGAATGAATATGGGCAGTTTTAATATCTCTTGCATAACTAATAGCCATTTTAGAACCCTTCCAATATAATTTAATAAATCCCAGATTGATAAATTTCCTTGAAATATGTGGACAGAAGAGATTAAGGCTAAGGCGCCAAACAGCGAATTGCTGAAAATAAAAAAAAAGCTGTGAAAAAGACAGAGTTTTCCTCTTTGGACTTTTTGGTATAATAGATTATACCGACACGAAAAATGCCAGCATCTCCATAGATATAACTGACATGCTGCGATTGTCAAAAATGTGGCAGTTTTGAAATTGCAGCATTTCCGCTGCAGATTTTTGTCTGCACTGTGTGGATGAGATTAGAAAGAATGCCATCCACTTTGCAGGGACTGTAAAACACAACGTTTTTTACCACAGTGTTTCCACCATGGCAAAAACTCTGCGTTTTCGCAATGTGGGGCCCCGGCCTAAGAAAGATAAAGGTCCCACACTGAATATACAGTTAATACCAGAATACACTATATAAAAAGACATATATATGTAACGTCTCTGCCTGTTCGGGTCTCTGCGCCACCCTCCGCCCGCACAGGAGGCATGTTCAGTTTGATTCTTTGCTTAAGATTCTTGTTGCTCAGTCTGAACACTGTCCTAGACTATGTAATTGAATTTCAGCCACACCCGTCTCCTGCACCTTGTTTCTTTCAGCTCCTCAATAGTAATCTTAGCCTTGCCTGTGTGACAGCCTGTCTACCAATCAAGTCTGGGGCAGGTCCTGACTTGCTGTAAACCGGTCATCAGCCCTCACAGGGATTTTGTCCCTGCTAGCTCCTTTTCTGCTATTACCTGTATTCTTATTCCTGACCTCTGGCTTTTACTGTTCTCTTGAATTGTGATTCTGTACTGCATTGCTCGACTGTTACCGACCCCTTGGCTAGTTGACCTCCCTTTTGTTGTTGTTTGTCCTGTCTGCGTACTGTGTTGTCACTTATTCAGAGTAGGGACCGGCTCTAAGTTGTCGGCTGTCACCTAGGACAGTCAGGCAAGAGGCAGGGCCAGTGGGGGCGGGGATCAGATTTAGGGCTCACTGTCTTGTTGTGCCCCTCCCCCCAGGGAATTTTCAATAGGACTGAAAGCAGGACTTTGTGATGGCCACTCTAAAACATTGACTTTGTTATCCTTAAGCCACTTTGTAACCAGTTTGGCAGTATGCTTCGGGCCATTGTCCATTTGTGCCCAAGCTTTAACTTCCTGGCTGATGTCTTGAGATGTTGCTTCAGTATTGCCACATAATGTTCTTTCCTCATGATGCCATCTATTTTGTGAAGTGCCCCAGTCCCTCCTGCAGCAAAACAACCCCAAAACATGATGCTGCCAACCCCCGTGTTTCACAGTTGGGATGGTGTTCTTAGGCTTGCAAGCTTCTCCCTTTTTCCTCCAAACGTAACGATGATCATTATGGCCAAAGAGTTTAATTTTAGTTTCGTCCAACCACAGGACATGTCTCCAAAAATTAAGGTCTTTGCTCCTGTGTGTATTTGCAAATATTAATCTGGCTTTTTTTATGTTTATTTTGGAGTAATGGCTTCTTCCTGGCAGAGTGGCCTTTCAGCCTATGTTGATACAGGACTCGTTTCACTGTAGATAATGACACACTTTTAGCAGCTTCAGCCAGCATCTTCACAAGGTCTTTTTGCTTTTGTTCTTGGGTTGATATGCATATTTCGTACTAAAGCACATTCATCTCTGGGACACAGAACCTGTCTCCTCCCTGAGCGGTATGATGGCTGGACATTCCCATCTTGTTTGTACTTGTGTATAATTGTTTGTACAGATGAATGAGGCACCTTAAGGTATCTGGAAATTGCACCCATGGATGAACCAGACTTGTGCAAGTCCACAATTCTCTTCCTGATATCTTGGCTGATTTCTTTATACTTTCCCATGATGTTACGCAAAGAAGCAGTGTGTTTCAGGTATGCCTTAAAATACATCCACAGGTGTGTCTCTAATTAACTCAGATGTTGCCAATAAAGCTATCAGAAGCTTCCAAAGACATGACATCATCATATGGGCTTGCCCAAAATTGTTTAAAGGCATAGTGATCTTAGTGTACGTAAACTTTTGACTTTGCAGAAACTAATAAAAATGCCTTAAAAAATTTTCTCTCTCTCATTATTATGGCATTTGGCAAATATAAATAATTTTGGTAATCCTAATTGACCTAAAACGGGAAAGGTTTATTCTGATTTCATGTCAGATAGTAAGAAAAACATGCATATGTGTCTTTTTATATAGTGTATGTAAACTTTACTATTAGTCGTCAACCTTCCCGAAGTTACTACCTGTTTTCCCTTACATTTGAGTGACTGTTATGTTATCTTATGCTCCTTTCACTTTATTTACTGTAACTAAATATGGGCGAACTGCTGAAGATGCTATTACAGGCTGCTCTATGGAGCCTGTAATAGAAGTGCCACAATTTTACAATTCATTAGTGACCAGACCCCGGGGTTTAAGTGAAATTAAAATGAAAATAAAAACAATAAAATTAAAAAAAACAAACAAAAAAACACATATGAAAGTAAAAAAATAAAGTGAATCACATATACATTAGGTATTCCTGTGACCAAAAATGCCTAGTCTACAAACTTATAAAAATATTTTTGTATAAAAGAAAAAATCAAAAGAACCGAACTGCCATTTATACTTCTACAACCTCAGAATGACGGACCTGGCCCTAGCTAGCATAAAACCAATGAGTTTGCGGAGATATTTGTGAATTTTGCAGGGAAAAAGAGAAGAAAGGGTGCGGGATTGTCTCCAGGGCCACTATGACTGTCTCGAACATTCCACTAACCTAACGCCAAAAGGGCCATAGAAGAGAATAGTCCCATCAGATGCGTAGGATGGTCCCCCTGTCCAATCTGCATCTATACCAGTATGATAGAATTTTATAGTTCATTTCCTGAGCTTTACAGAAAATGGAAAATTTGTGGGTTGATCAAAAGGTGGAGAGCCACACATCTGGCGGAAAAGTATCCAGCTCCCTCTGCCAGCCCTTAATAAAGGATGGCAAGTGGTCATCAGTTGTGTCAGAGAATAGACCATAGATAGTTGAGATGGGTTGGGATGGCACCGTCGAGGCTGTACAGAGTTTTTCATTCTGTGTCACGGATCTGTGAAGAATCTGTGTACATTAGAGCGAGTTATAAAAGTGATGCAGTTGCAAATATAGCCATTGTGCGGCAATTGCCCTAGCGTCTGAGGGTACAAGGTCAGAATAAGGAAGCAGGGATGAGGGAGAGAGCACATGGGAGAACGTGAGGGGGACAGAATCGGTTGTGATCCTATTATTTTATTATAGTCTTATTGTGCATAGTATATCAAGTTTTTGCTGTAAGGACATTGAACTATTAGCTGTGAGCATGAGACCTTTCTATCTACCAAGGGAACTATCGCATGTCATCGTGATAGCTGCATATGTCCCCCCCTCTGCGAAAGCTGACACTGCCTGCGAGGTCCTACAAGCCACGCTGAGCCATTTACAGTCACAACACCCCCAGGCCCTCCTTCTTGTGTCTGGCGATTTCAACCATGCCTCTCCATCATCCACACTGCCCAGTTTCACACAGTATGTAACCTGCCACACAAGAGACAACAAAACACTGGACTTGTTCTTTGCCAACGTGAGGGAGGCATATAACTCATCAGCCCTACCGCCCCTGGGAAGATCGGATCACAACCTAGTACATCTCCGACCTGTGTACAAGCCACTTGTACGTAGAGAACCAGCTGTCACCCGCACAGTGAGGATATGGTCCGAGGAGAGTGATGAGGCTCTGAGGGATTGTTTTGACACAACCGCATGGGAAGTTTTGCAGGATTCGTATGGAGAAGATATAGAAGGACTCACACACTGCATAACGGACTACATTAATTTTTGTGTGGACAACACAGTACCCACAAAAGTGGTGAGGTGCTTCTCCAATAACAAACCATGGATTAACTCTGATATAAAAACACTACTTAAGGAGAAAAAGATGGCATTCAGGACAAGAGATAAGGAGGGGTTGAGGGAAGTACAAAAGGAGCTGAGGCATCTAATCAGGCAAGGAAAAGCCAGTTATAAAGAAAAAATGGAAAGGCAAATGGAAAGAAAAGACATAAGGGGGGTCTGGGAGGGGCTTAAGTCAATTTCGGGTCATAAACAGTCGGTCTGCCAGATTGAGGCAGATGTTAACTGGCTTAATGAACTAAACCTATTCTTCAACAGATTTGATCACACACCAGCTCCTCCCACCCCAGAATGTCCTTCAGCTCCCCTCACCACAATGACTTCACCCCATTCACCCCATGTGGCTACTTCCCAACAGACCAGTAAATCCAGAAATCTGTCTTTATCTGACCACAGTCTGACCTTCACACAGGCCCAGGTGAGGAAGGAGATGAAAAAGATCAAGGCGAGGAAAGCCGCAGGGCCAGATGACATCAGTGCAAGGCTAATTAAGACTTGTGGGGACCAGCTGTGTGGTATAATTACATATATGTATAATATGAGCCTGAGGCAGGAAATAGTCCCTGAATTATGGAAATCTTCTTGTGTGGTACCAGTTCCAAAGAAACCTCACCCTATGGACCTCAACGACTACAGACCTGTAGCACTGACATCCCACCTGATGAAGATCTTGGAGAGATTGGTTCTCACACATCTTCGCCCTCTAGTGAGCCCCGCTATGGACCCTCTCCAGTTTGCTTATCGACCGGGCATTGGGGTAGATGATGCCATCATCCACCTTCTGCACAGGGCTCTGTCTCACCTGGAGAAACCAGGGAACACAGTGAGAATAATGTTCTTTGATTTCTCCAGTGCTTTTAACACCATACAGCCCAGGTTACTGAGAGACAAGCTGGGCCTTGCTGGAGTGGACCACCACCTCTCCAACTGGATCCTAGACTACCTCACAAATCGACCTCAATACGTGAGAGCCCAAGACTGTGTGTCAGGTACCGTGATCTGTAATACGGGGGCACCTCAGGGTACGGTTCTCGCCCCTTTCCTCTTCACACTGTACACTGCAGATTTTAGGTGCAACTCATCCAGCTGCTACCTACAGAAGTATTCTGACGACTCTGCAATAGTAGGCCTCATCACAGACGATGATGACAAGGAGTACAGAGAACTGAACCGGTTTTTTGTGGACTGGTGCCACCAGAACCACCTGAAGATTAACGCGGGGAAGACCAAGGAGATGGTGGTGGACTTCCGTAAAGGCAGATGCCCTCCAAAACCAGTGGACATCCTGGGGACGGGCATCGAGATTGTGAACACCTATAAGTACCTGGGTTTGCTCCTTAATAATAAGCTGGACTGGGCAGATCATATGGAGGCCCTGTACAGGAAGGGCCACAGCAGGCTCTACCTGCTTAGGAAGCTGAGAGCCTTTGGAATCCGGGGGGCACTTCTTAGGACTTTCTTCAACTCAGTAGTGGCATCAGCCATCTTCTTTGGAGTGGCCTGCTGGGGGAGCAGTATATCAACCAGGGACAGAAATAAACTTGACAAGCTGATTAGAAGGGCCAGCTCTGTCCTGGGGAGCCCACTGGACCCAGTGCAGGTGGTGGGTAACAGAAGGATACTGTCCGTGGTGAGCTCCATGCAGAAGAAGAAGTCCCATCCCATGCATGAGACTGTGATCGCGCTGAGCAGTACTGTCAGTGACCGACTGCTCCACCCTAGGTGTGAGAAGGAGCGCTATCGGAAGTCTTTCCTCCCCTCCGCGGTTAGGCTGTACAACCAACACCGACCTAAGCGGAGATCATTACACACAGAGAACTGAAATATCTCTCTGCCTGTTATATCCCCCCCCCCCCCTCTGCCACGTCCTATCTGTCTGTCTGCTATTAATGTAATGCCTCTTACCTTGGAACATTCCTGTACATGTTGTATTTGTATCTGCTTATCTTATCTTATCTTTGCTGCTGTAACACACTGAATTTCCCCACTGTGGGACTATTAAAGGACTATTATTATTATTATTATTATTATTATTATTATTATTTTTATAATGTGCAGGATAAGAAAGTGTGGTAATTTGGGGGATTAGCCTCAATGGCGGCAGACTCCTGGACCCGACAGCGGTGTTGGTGGTACTGGGCGCCGGAGAAGCAGCATTCGGACGGTGCTGGTCTAAAGTAAATGGCTTTTATTTCAGCTTTAAGAGTGGAACATAAACAAAAACAATAAACAGCCTGGGCCACATTTAGGGCACTATCGCACTCCTTGACCCCTATCTACAGTGCTGGCCAAAAGTATTGGCACCCCTGCAATTCTGTCAGATAATACTCAATTTCTTCCAGAAAATGATTGCAATCACAAATGCTTTGGTAATAATATCTTCATTTCATTTGTCTTCAATTGAAAACCACAAAAAGAATTGTCAAAAAGCCAAATTGGATATAATTCCACACCAAACATAAAAAAGGGGGTGGACAAAAGTATTGGCACCCTTTGAAAAATCAGGTGATGCTTCTCTAATTTGTGTAATTAACAGCACCTGTTACTTACCTGTGGCACATAACAGGTGGTGGCAATAACTAAATCACACTTGCAGCCAGTTGAAATGGATTAAAGTTGACTCAACCTCTGTCATGTGATTTTCTGGATTTGTTTTCTCATTTTGTCTCTCATAGTTGAGGTCTACCTATGATGACAATTACAGGCCTCTCTCATCTTATTAAGTGGGAGAACTTGCACAATTGGTGGCTGACTTTTTTTTCCCCACTGTATTTTGTCCATGGTCGGTTGTTACATGAAAGTCCCAAGGTGGAGCCGCAAACAGCAAATGGTGGACTGTGCTGTTCATATGTCTTAGCATCCGGGCGGTACATATAGAAATGATTGAATCTATGAAATTTTCAGGCTTCATCAATGCCCTTCAAAAATTTTTCTTTATCTGAGGGCCTGTTAACTAGCTAACTGTGGTACTAACTTTATGGGAGTCTGGTGTAAGGAATTGCAGCTAGATAATTTTTTGCCTAATAATGGGTGCACTCTGTCGTGTAACACCACTCATTCATCTCACATCGGAGGATCCTGGGAACGGATGATGAGTATCTCATGCAGAATATTTGAGTCTTTGTTGCTCACCCATGAGACTATGGTCACCTTTCTTACAAAAGAATCAGCAATAATTAATGCAAGGCCACTTGTCCCAGTATCCTGTTATTTCAATTCTGGATTTATTCTCACCCACTCTTCTCACCCAGAAGATCAGAACAGTTCCAATTCCTCCATGAAACTTTGACCATAGTAAGATTTACAGGCGCCAAAAGAAAAACACTTGTCCAATGTGTAATTTGTTTACATGGGTAGCTTTCTGCTGTTTTAGCCTCAGATCCCCCTCTCACTCCCTCTCTCTTCCTCTCTCAGACCCCCTCCCTGTTTCCCTAGCTAGCCCATGGACTACTAGCCCTACCTAACTACCTACCTAACTAACTCAGAGTGGGGTTATTTATCGGTCATGTATAGAATGGAGTTGCTCCTGGTAGGTATGATGTCACAGAGGGGTGGAGCCTCTCAGAGGAGGGCAGGGTCTTTCTGTATAGAAGAAGCGGGAGCAGAGCACATGTAGCTGTAGAACAGAAAGATGTGAGTACTGTTGTGTGGGACTGCATGATGGAAGGGGAGTGATAGGATAAATGGGACTGCATGTGAGGAGGTGAAGGGATGGAGTGATGTATTTACATGGGACTGCATTTTAAGGAGCTGAATTGAGAGTGATGTTTTACATGGGACATGGGACTGTATCCAGGAGGGTCTGGGGGATTGGATTGATGTTTAAGGTGGATAGGAGTCCCTGTGGTGCCGGTGGCATCTGAAGGAGGTTCTGCTGGCATCTAAAGGGGGGCAGCGGTCTTTGGGGTGCTTATGGCATCTAAAGGGGGGGAACAGTTTCCTGGGGTGCTGGCATCTAAACGTTAGGAAGGGGTTCCTGTGGTGGTTCTGCCATCTAAAGGTGGGGGACACAGATCCCTGGGGGCATGCATTCTTTGGTAGGGCATCTAAAGGGGAGGGAGTAGGGGTCCTTGGGGTGCTTCTGGCATCTAAAGGGGAGTAGGGGTGCTTCTGGCATCTAAAGTGGGGAAAAGGTTCTTGAGGTGCTGCTGGTATCTAAAAGGGGGCATGGGTGCCTGGGGTTCTGCTGGCATCGAAAGGTGGGGGACATAAGTCCCTAGGGTGCCATTGGCATCTAAAGGGCAGTCCTTGGAGTGCTCCTTGCATCTAAAGAGGAGGCAGGGGTCCTTGGGGTGCTTCTGGCATCTAAAGGGGCAGTAAGGGTTCCTGGGGGGTTTCTGGCATCTATTTCCAGCTACGTGCCAATTAGGGCAAATTTACAAGAACAGTTATCATACTATTATCCATCATGGTCATGTTAGATTATATTACATCAAGGTCATGTTAATCATAAAATTTTGGAAGCTACTTTCAGATATTTATTTCTTGAGTTGCCAGTTATTTGCCAGGCACATTTACAAGAAAATGAATAATTCTATCTTCCACAGAGTTATATTTCTTGCAGTAACAGCCAGCCAGTTAAACATAAAATTTTGGAAGTTGTCATACACACATTTATTTCCTGTTATCTAGTTATGTCTAGAGTTGGGCGAACCTCTCATGATTTGTTTTGTTTGGATGGTTCGGTCCAAAGATTTGTTTTGGGTCAAACAAGTTCGGTACAAGCCACACCTTAATTTGGCTTAAAACATAGTATATAATAATGTCAGGGCACCTAGGGATCTAGCCACCTAATTTTTAGATCTCTAAGGAAAACACAGCTGAAGTTATGTTAAAAACAGGTGGTAAGCAGTGGATACAAACAGTGGATGCTTCTGGCATCTAGAGGAGGGAGACATGGGTCCCTGAGGTGCCATTGGCATCTAAAGGGGGGGGGGGGGGCAGGGGTCCTTGGGGTGCTTCTGGCATCTAAAGTGGGGGTAGGAGTTCTTGGAGTGCTGCTTGCATGTAAGGGGGGGCAGGAGTCCCTGGGGAGCTGGGGCTTGTGGGGTTTGGATCCCTGCGGGGCTGCTACATGTGTCTGTGTGGGATCCCTGTGCTGTGGGGGGGGGGGAGGCTAATCCTAGTCATAATCTTAGGCTGTGTTTTCTCCCCCCATATACATTAATATAACACGTTCTCCTTTGTGGGCACAGTGCCCTCGAAGTCTACCCAGTGGGCTTGAGGAGAGATGGTGAGCTGTATTCGCCACTGAACGCCCCAGGCCTCCCGCAATCAGTGGTTTCATCTAAGTGATTGAATTGCTGATTACCCAAGAAGGAGTTAATCACAAGCTTGACAATACTGTGGTTAAGGCTAAGGCCCCACGTAGCAGGCTGCAGCGAAAAATCTCTGCGGGAAGAACCGCAGCGGAAACGCATCACGGTTTTCCCACAGAGCTTTTCACAGAAAGCCCACAGAGTTTTCCTTTGTGGACTTTCTGCTTCATTTATACCTATATGGAAACCACCAGCATTTCCATAGGTATAATTGACATGCTGTGATTTCTAAAAACACGACAATTTTGGAAATCGCAGCATTTCCGCTGCGGGTATTTTTCTGCAATGTGTGCATGGGATTTGGTAGAATCCCATCCACTTTGCAGGGCCTGTAAAATACAGTGTTTTTTTTTCCATGGCGTTTACGCCATGTGGAGCCCCGGCCAATAGCATAACATAACATTTTTATAGTTCTAGTAAAAAGAAAGCAAAAACACCACTAACAATACAAAGCAGACCCCCAAGCAGACCCGAAGAACGGAAACCCGAACGCTAGTGTGAATCTAGCATAAAGCTGATAGTGAAGGCTGATCAGCATCACACCCCTCAACCATAGGGCAATGAAGGAGGCGATACGGCCCTGATAAGGTTTCGCCCCTTTTGTTCCTTAGGACCACATTCTGCATGGAAGACTTGAGTCCTGGGGACTGGCATTTCCACATTTCAGTGTGGATTATTTCATGCTTCCCGGTGCTATGGCACTGCAGATTTTTACACACATTAATGCATGTGCTGTTTCTTTCTTCGCCAATTAAAATGACTAACATTGATCAAAAATACAAGACATGTGTGGCTTCAAAAGACGCATGTGTTCATGCAAGTAAAGCACAGAGGAGTAGTGGTTTACAACCAGACACAGGGTTGGTGCCTGCAAAGCTCATGCTGAGTTTGAGTTAATCATGTGGCTGACTGCAGGTGTAATTGCTTTGGGAAGGAAAGTATTAGGCTAAGGTCCCACATTGCGTAAATGCAGCGTTTTTCATTGCAGATTTTTCTGCATTTTTGGAGCCAAAGTCAGGAGTGGCTTGAAAGGGAATGGAAAATATAAAGGAAGCTCTTAGAGGTTTCCCTTCTATTATATCCAATCCTGACTTTGGCTCAAAAAAAATGAAGCAAAATTTGCAACAAAAAACGCTGCATTTCCGCAACGTGGGGCCTTAGACTAAGGTAATTTTTGCCCGTGTCCTTAAGGGGTTAAAACTGTGCCATGTAATCTTAAATTTCATTTAATTTTGTCAATACATTGCGGTAAAAATTATGCTGCAGTGTGTTTAAAAAAAAAAAACGCAGCACAAAAACAATTAAAAATGAATGCATTTTTGCTGTGTTTATTTCCCACTATGTTTCTGCAGGATTTTCTTTCTGTTGCATGCGATGCAACCCTGACAGAAAAAATAAAATGTGACATTCTCAATCTGATGCCTTATGTACAGAAGTTTTCTTATGTATGCTGTATTCTGTACAACAGTACATAACTGCTCCTTGCTAAGGAGTATTACAGCCTTCATGTTGTACCTTATGATTAGGACTAAGACATAACATTATGGCACTCAAATCAGTGTTGGATATCTGGCAGAAGCAACTTTCTTAAGAAAAACACCTGCAACTGCAGTATAAAAGCAGCCCACAAGATGGTGATAACACAATAGCTCACTGAAGATTCAGAAGCAATCAAATCAGAAAATTCTCCATAGAATAGCAAAGAGATTTTGTAAGGTGGTTGAAGCCACAACCTTCGAGAAAATAGTCTAAGGTGAAAGACTTTGGCTTATTCCTCATCCAGGACTAGGTGTGCTGGGGTGCTGTTTACATGCCCCCTGAATACTGTTTAACACATCAACCCATGGTGGTCACTAATGGGCCTTATTCTGCTGCAATTGACTTTCTATGAAAAAAAATAAACCATCGCACAATTCTGTTAACAAAAAAATAATTAAGTTGTGAGTCTTAGAAAAAGGCAATGAAAAAAATGATTACAAAACAGGATTTTACTTTGTAAGTAGTAAAACTTACAAAAACTATACAAATTTGTTATCAATTTAATCCACCCAGTGAATAAATGTATTAGGTTATTTAAGCCACACAGGGAATGACACAAAATTTATAGCATGAAAAGGCAAAATTGTTTTTTTTTTTCTATTCCTTCCCAGAAAGAGTTAAAAAAAAGTTAGTCAATGACCTATATCTACCCCAAAATAGTGCCATTATACACTAAACCACTACAAGTTATTGGTCTTGGTATGTAACAACGGAAAAAATGGTTTGGTCATCAATCTAAAACAGGCCAGCTACTAAAGGATTATATGCATGGTTTTTACTGTGTATCATATTCGTGAAATATTTTACTGCATGGCATGGCCTAATAGAATACCTGTCAGAAAATCACAAGTAGTATATAGATATGAGCGATCGATAAGTTGTGAACCAGGTTCGACCCGAATATTCTAAATTGTTCAGTTAACAAAGATGAACAAATGCTGATTTGTCTCAGACGAACTAAAATGGTTGCCACTACATCTATTGCACAGGAAAAATACAGAAGAGATGTGTCTTGTGAGCCAGTGTGATGTTCTAGCACCATTTGACATCAGCTGACAGCCTATCAGCCAATAGACAGTGGTAGCTGGGCACTTTACAGTGCTGGTGTCATATACACTGTATAAGGTGCTATAAGCTTGAACACAAGGCATTGCTGTAATTGTGGAAGTAGGGAAGGATATAAGGAGTTAGAGCTAGAGAATCTTAGGAATAGGACAGTTTAGTCATATTTAAAGAGGTTATCCAGGCTAAAACATAATTTTCTAATTAGGCCAGGGGAGATGAAAAAAAAAAAAAATGCTCACCTGTCCCCGGTGTTCTCCCAGGGCATTCCTCCCCCGGCCTAATTAATAAATAAAATTTTAGCCTAGACAACCCCTTTAATCAATTAAAGGCAGATTAGCGATAGGAGTGAGGGTGAATATCTGTGCTGCTATTGTGACTGTAACCCTTTCAGTGCTAAATCCAGCAAAACCCTGTGGATCTGAAACTAATCTTGCAAGTTTTTCAATCAATTTGCATAATTTTCCCACCATGTTCACTGTTAAAGATGGGAGGAACTCTGAAGATATCTTTCATTTTGGCTGGTTTGATCCAAAGATTTGTTTTAGGTCGAATAAGTTCATCATGAACCAGAGTTTATATTGACTTAAAACATAGTATATGACACTGTCAGGGCTCCTTGGACTCTGTCTTACCCATTTCTCGCTCTCTAAGGCAAGCACAGCTAAAATTATGTTAAAGTGACAGTAACATGTATGTCTATGGAAAAACAGGTGGTAGGCAATGCTACAAACTGCTAATTTAACCATGCACTGCGTTGCCACTATCTTTTACGCTTTTTATAATTTAAAAAAGCTCCAAAATTAGCCTCCAAAAAGGAAACCCGATCTGCTTACAAAGCAGTTACCCGCAGAAACCAGTGGACCTCATAGACTATAATGGGGTCTGCCGGGTTTCCGGCCAAAAAATGTGGAGCATTTCTCAAGCGGAGTGGGAAACGGGATCCACGAGTGTTCACCGAGCACAGATGTGAACCCAGGGTAGGTGATTAAAAATAACAAACATTCATACTTACCTTGCCTTACCTTTCCGTGGCATCCTCGCTCCACCCTGCCTTCTTCAGGCCCACTTCCGACGTCGCTGCTGAGACCTGTGATTGGGCCTCAGCGGTCACATGGGGGCGCACTGACGTCATTATGCGGCCGCACCCCATGTGACCGCTGGGGCCTAATCACAGGCCTCAGTCATGACGGAGGAGCGCCGGAGAGATCGCTGCGCCCAGGAGAGGTGAGATTATGTATTTATTGTTTTCAGTCACCTCCCCTGGGCTGCCATGTATTGGAAAATGGCCTGCAATATGCCAGGGCCCCTTTTCAATAACAGTATGTATAGCAGTCGGGGAACCAGGCTTTCCCCGACCGCTATCAATGTCTGTCCCCTCCTCGTTAGTTAACCTCTGCGACATGTCAATGGCTGTAACAATAAGAAACGTGTCAATAACTCAATAATGAATAAAGCTATGTTAAAAATGAGCACACCATTGTTTTTCTTGTGCAATTCTCCATGAGTTTTATGTGTCACATGACCCCCTTCCCATTGAAAAACAATAAAGTTGAATCCAAAATGTTGGATTTGCAGATGGCCGCCATGGGCGTCACCCGGCCTCATATATAGTGGGGAAAAAAGTATTTAGTCAGCCACCAATTGTGCAAGTTCCCCCACTTAAAAAGATGAGAGAGGCCTGTAATTGACATCATAGGTAGACCTCAACTATGAGAGACAAAATGAGAAAACAAATCCAGAAAATCACATTGTCTGATTTTTAAAGAATTTATTTGCAAATTATGGTGAAAAATAAGTATTTGTTATGTATCCTTTGGCAATGACAGAGGTCAAACGTTTTCTGTAAGTCTTCACAAGGTTGGAACATACTGTTGCTGGTATGTTGGCCCATTCCTCCATGCAGATCTCCTCTAGAGCAGTGATGTTTTGGGTCTGTCGCTGGGCAACACGGACTTTCAACTCCCTCCAAAGGTTTTCTATGGGGTTGAGATCTGGAGACTGGCTAGGCCACTCCAGGACCTTGAAATGCTTCTTACGAAGCCACTCCTTCATTGCCCTGGTGGTGTGCTTGGGATCATTGTCATGCTGAAAGACCCAGCCACGTTTCATCTTCAATGCCCTTCATTGCTTCATTGCTCTCTAGCAAACTTCAGACAGGCCCGGATATGTACTGGTTTAAGCAGGGGGACACGTCTGGCACTGCAGGATCGGAGTCCCTGGCGGTATAGTGTGTTACTACCGGTAGCCTTTGTTACGTTCTGCAGTCCCAGCGTTCTGCAGGTCATTCACTAGGTCCCCCTTTGTGGTTCTGGGATTTTTTCTCACTGTTCTTGTGATCAATTTGACCCCACGGGGTGAGATCTTGCGTGGAGCCCCTGATCGAAGGGAGATTTTCAGTGGTCTTGTATGTCTTCCATTTTCTAATTATTGCTCCCACTGTTGATTTCTTCACACCAAGCTGCTTGCCTATTGCAGATTCAGTCTTCCCAGCCTGGTGCAGGTCTACAATTTTGTTTCTGGTGTCCTTCCACAGCTCTTTGGTCTTCACCATAGTGGAGTTTGGAGTGTGACTGCTTGAGGTTGTGGACAGGTGTCTTTTATACTGATAACAATTTCAAACAGGTGCCATTGCTACAGGTAATGAGTGGAGGACAGAGGAGCCTCTTAAAGAAGAAGTTACAGGTCTGTGGGAGCCAGACATCGTGCTTGTTTGTAGGTGACCAAATACTTATTTTCCACCATAATTTGCAAAAAAAATTCTTAAAAAATCAGACAATGTCAGATTTTGTAGATATATTTTCTCATTTTGTTGAGGTCTACCTATGATATCAATTACAGGGCTCTCTCATCTTTTTAAGTGGGAGAACTTGCACAGTTGGTGGCTGACAATCCTTTTTTTCCCCACTGTACGTCAGGGAATGTGGTTAGTTACCGCATTCCACGTACATGTACGTGACGATGATGGAGCGGGCTCAGAAGCAGAGCCCGTGTGATCACCGTGGGAGCCCAGCTGTATCTGACAGCCAGGCTCCCGCTGCAACAGCGGGGATGGTGATAACACCAATCCCCGCTGTTTAACCCTTAAGATGCATCTTAAGTGGCATCTTAGGTGTTTTTAAGTGAAAGTGAAAGTGCAGGCGGCATCAGGAGCGGATGTTAGCCGTAACTGACAGCTAACACCCTGCTCCTTAATACCCAATCAAAGCTGAGCTTCAAGTTTGACCACAGCATCCAAGGGGTTCCGCCATGTTGCCGTCCCCCCCAGGACCCCCCGTGGTGAGATCTGGGGGGTGAAGCCTGCCTGGATCCGCCAGTATCTGGTTGATCTATAGACTGCAAGACACGTTATGCTGGTGTCTTGCAGTCTATAGTACTGAACCAGCTATCAAAGTGATAAAACAAATAAAGTTCGTGAAAAAAAAATTAATAAAAGAATAAAGCCCCCAAAATTCCCTTTTCCTATATAAAATGAATTATATAAAAAAAAAAAAACTAAAAATTTATAAAAACAATGCATATTTGGTATCTCCGTGACTGTAACAACCTGTACAATAAAACTGATACAATATTTAATGTACACGGTGAACGTCGGGAAAAAAAATGGAAAAAACCGCTGGAAGTGTTACAGTCTATAGTGCTGAACCAGCGATCAGAGCATCACTGGTTCAGGTCCCCTAGTGGGACATCACTAAAAAGTATAAAAAAAATAAAAAAAAAAAGTTGAAAATAAAGAAGTGAACTGTGTGAAAAAATAAAATTTATTAATTAATGAAAGCAATGAAATAATGATTTTTCGCCATCTCGCCTTAAAAAAATACTATAAAAAGTGATCAAAAAGTCACATGTATGCCAAAAGAGTATCAATAAAAAGCACAGATTGTACCGCAAAAAAATAAGCCCTCAACCAACTCTGTTAACCGAAAAAATATGCTACACATCTCAGAAGATGGCGATGCAAAAATAATTGATTTCTTTCCCCAAATGGTTTTTTGTCCTGCAAAACTAGTAACGCATAAAAAACAATATAAATGAGGTATCGCCGTAATCATAATGACCCACAGAATATAGGTAACATGTTACTTATTTTGTACAATGCGTGGAAAAAAAATTAAAAGGTAAAAAGCAATACCAGAATTGCTGGGTTTTTTTTTTTTAATCCATCAAGAAAGAGTTAATAAAATTTATTCAATAAGTTATAGGCACCCAAAAATGTTGTCATTACAAAATACATCTCACCCTGCAAACAACAAGC
The DNA here is from genome assembly GCA_947044405.1 of Leptodactylus fallax. Taxonomy (NCBI): domain Eukaryota; kingdom Metazoa; phylum Chordata; class Amphibia; order Anura; family Leptodactylidae; genus Leptodactylus; species Leptodactylus fallax. Next base: position 1,389,395 of record CAMRHE010000432.1, read on the forward strand.
CCTCATATGGCTACATCACCAGAAAAATAAGGCAAATATATGTGAAGACAAAAACCTCAAAAATTGCCAAATTTTAAGAACACAACTGACTGCATCAGGAAGGGAATGTATAAGCTGTGCGAGCGTATATTAGGGTACACACCAAATTTACAGCTTACAAGGAAAAAGACACCAGAAGTGACCCCCAGAATGACCCCCACCCTTAATCATAGGGATATAGTAGGGAAGTAGGGAATTTGGTGTTCCCAATGTACTCCGCACAGCTTACATATTCACTCTTTACCATCCGCTGTGCATTCACGCCTGGGATACTAATGCTCACTACACCCCCTGATAAATTCTTTAAGGGATGCAGTTTTCAAAATAAACTTCAAAAGCCACATAGCGCTCCTTCCCTTCTGCGCCCTGCTGTGTGCCCAAACTGCAGTTTATGACCACATGTATGACACTGATGTACCCAGGATAACGTACTTAATGTCATATGCGGGTATAAACTGCTGTTTGGGCACAGCTGGGCATAGAAGGGAATTGCTGTGTATAGGAGAAATTGTGTAATAAACTTTGGGGAGCTTTTTCTCTTTTATCCTCTTGTGAAAATAAAAAATTTGAGACTAAATTGACAGTCTATTGAAAAAAAGTAATTTTTCATTTTCACGTCCCAATATTAATAAAATCTGTGAAACAGCTGTAGAGTCAAACTGCTCATTATATCTCTTGATATGTTCTGTGAGGGATGTAGTTACCAAAATGGGGTCAGTTTTGGGGGTTTCCATTGTATTGGTACTTTAGGGGCTCTGCAAATGCAACTTGGCACCCGAAAACTATTTCAGCAAAATCTGCCCTCCAAAAGCCAAATAGCGCTCTTTCCATTCCGAGCCCCGCCATTTACCCATACAGCAGATTACAACCACATATGGGGTATTGCTGTTTACAGGAGCAATCGTTTAACAAACTGTGGGGTGCTTTTTCTCCTTTAACCCCTTGTGAAAATGAATTTTGAAAATTTTGGGGATAAAGTGACATTTTATTAATTTTTCATTTACACATCCCAATGTTAACAAAATCTGTGAAAAGGCTGTGGGGTCAAAATGTTCACTATACCCCTTGATGAATTCTGTCAGGGGTGTAGTTTCCACTTTTTGGATGTTTCCTTTGTATTGGTACTCTAGAGGCTCTGCAAATGAGACATGGCACCGAAAACTATTCCAGCAAAATCTGCTTTTCAAACTCCCGTTGTCGCTCCATCCCTTCTGTGAACTACCGTGTGCCCAAAGATCAGTTTGCACCCACATGTGGGGCATTTCTGTGCTCTGGAGAAAATGTATAACAAACTGTGTGATGCATTTTCTCCTTTAACCCTTTGTGAATGTGTTAATTTTAGGGCTACATGAATGTATTATAGAAAAAAAAAAATGAAATGTCTAAATTTCACCTCCATATTGTTTTAAATTCCATGAAATGCTTAAAGGGTTAACAAACTTCCCAAATGCTGTTTTGAATTATTTGAGGGGTGCAGTTTTGAAAATGGGGTGATTTATGGGAGCTTTAATAACTAGGCCTTTATAATCCCCTTCAGAACTGAAGTGGTCCCTAAAAAATTAGTTTGGGAAATTTGCTTGTAAATCTGGAGAATCGCTGTTACACTTCAAAGCCTTGTAACGTCCAAAATAAATTAAATGACAATTAAAAGATTATGCCGATATATAGCAGATATATGGTAGATAATATTTATTAATGTATTTGTGTGATATGATTATCTGTTTGAATAGCAGAGCATTTCACATTTTGAAAATTGCGATTTTTTTTTTTCCAAATTTCCATAAAATTTGCTATTTTTTTTTATAAATAAATACAAAATATTGATTAGTGTTTACCACTAACATGAAGTACAATGTGTCACGAAAAAACAATCTCAAAATCACTTGTGTACGTTAAAGCGTCTCAAAGTTATTGCCATATAAAGTGACACATGTCAGTTTTGAAAAATAAGGCCGTGTCCTTAATGCACTTTTAGGCTGTGTCCTTAAGGAGTTAAGGGTGGTTATCTGGGGAATATTAAAGCTTATCAGTAAAGCAGAGGGACCTGTATAAGGAGCAATAAATAAATATATATACATATGTATATATACTATATACAGTCATATGAAAAAGTTTGGGCACCCCTATTAATCTTAATCATTTTTAGTTCTAAATATTTGGGTGTTTGCAACAGCCATTTCAATTTGATATATCTAATAACTGATGGACACAGTAATATTTCAGGATTGAAATGAGGTTTATTGTACTAACAGAAAATGTGCAATATGCATTAAACCAAAATTTGACCGGTGCAAAAGTATGGGCACCTCAACAGAAAAGTGACATTAATATTTAGTAGATCCTCCTTTTGCAAAAATAACAGCCTCTAGTCGCTTCCTGTAGCTTTTAATCAGTTCCTGGATCCTGGATGAAGGTATTTTTGACCATTCCTCTTTACAAAACAATTCCAGTTCAGTTAAGTTTGATGGTCGCCGAGCATGGACAGCCCGCTTCAAATGATCCCACAGATGTTCAATGATATTCAGGTCTGGGGACTGGGATGGCCATTCCAGAACATTGTAATTGTTCCTCTGCATGAATGCCTGAGTAGATTTGGAGCTGTGTTTTGGATCATTGTCTTGCTGAAATATCCATCTCCGGCGTAACTTCAAATTCATCACTGATTCTTGTACATTATACTCAAGAATCTGCTGATACTGAGTTGAATCCATGCGACCCTCAACTTTAACAAGATTCCCGGTGCCGGCATTGGCCACACAGCCCCAAAGCATGATGGAACCTCCACCAAATTTTACAGTGGGTAGCAAGTGTTTTTCTTGGAATGCTGTGTTTTTTTGACGCCATGCATAATGCCTTTTTGTATGACCAAACAACTCAATCTTTGTTTCATCAGTCCACAGGACCTTCTTCCAAAATGAAGCTGGCTTGTCCAAATGTGATTTTGCATACCTCAGGCGACTCTGTTTGTGGCGTGCTTTCAGAAACGGCTTCTTTCGCATCACTCTCCCATACAGCTTCTCCTTGTGCAAAGTGTGCTGTATTGTTGACCGATGCACAGTGACACCATCTGCAGCAAGATGATGCTGCAGCTCTTTGGAGGTGGTCTGTGGATTGTCCTTGACTGTTCTCACCATTCTTCTTCTCTGCCTTTCTGATATTTTTCTTGGCCTGCCACTTCTGGGCTTAACAAGAACTGTCCCTGTGGTCTTCCATTTCCTTACTATGTTCCTCACAGTGGAAACTGACAGGTTAAATCTCTGAGACAACTTTTTGTATCCTTCCCCTGAACAACTATGTTGAACAATCTTTGTTTTCAGATCATTTGAGAGTTGTTTTGAGGAGCCCATGATGCCACTCTTCAGAGGAGATTCAAATAGGAGAACAACTTGCAATTGGCCACCTTAAATACCTTTTCTCATGATTGGATACACCTGGCTATGAAGTTCAAAGCTCAGTGAGGTTACAAAACCAATTTTGTGCTTCAGTAAGTCAGTAAAAAGTAGTTAGGAGTATTCAAATCAATAAAATGATAAGGGCACCCAAATTTTTGCATCGGTCAAATTTTGGTTTAATGCATATTGCACATTTTCTGTTAGTACAATAAACCTCATTTCAATCCTGAAATATTACTGTGTCCATCAGTTATTAGATATATCAAATTGAAATGGCTGTTGCAAACACCCAAATATTTAGAACTAAAAATGATTAAGATTAATAGGGGTGCCCAAACTTTTTCATATGACTGTGTTATATATATATATATATATATATATATATATATACATACAGTACAGACCAAAAGTTTGGACACACCTTCTCATTCCAAGAGTTTTCTGTATTTTCATGACTATAAAAATTGGAGATTCACACTGAAGGCATCAAAACTATGAATTAACACATGTGGAATTATATACTTAACAAAAAAGTGTGAAACAACTGAAAATATGTCTTATATTCTAGGTTCTTCAAAGTAGCCACCTTTTGCTTTGATTACTGCTTTGCACACTCTTGGCATTCTCTTGATGAGCTTCAAGAGGTAGTCACCTGAAATGGTTTTCACAGGCAAAATTGGACAACCCCTTTAACTTTTAAATCAGCCGGGGGCAGTAAAAAAAAAAAAAAATGCATACTCACCTGTCCCCGATGATCCGGTGTCCTCCCAGTGCATCCTGGTTCTTCTGCTCTGGCGGCTTCTCCCAGGTCTGTTCCTGAGTTCCGCTGAAGCCGCTGATTGGCCTCAGTGGTCACGTGACTCAGCAGGCCTCAGGAAGAGACCCGTTAAGCAGAAGTACCGGAATGCGACGGGGAGGACACCAGAGCAATTGGGTGAGTATGCATTTTTTTTTCACTGCCCCCGGCTAATTTAAAAGTTAAAGGGGTTGTCCATTTTTGCCTGGACAACCACTTTAAGTCAGGTGTAGAAAAATACCTGGCATGGCAGAATCTCTCAAGTAACTTATCAACTCTTGGCATCGGGTATTATGGCACTTTATTAAGGTTATAGAAGTCAGTAAAAAATGCATTGAACCATCTTGTATCAGAATCGGTACAATGTGACCATTTGCTTTTTGATTCCTCAATAACTCAGAAGTCTAGTATTTTAATCTCCTTGGATATAGCTTGACTTCAAGCCTCAGAGAATCTGTAAAGTTTCACATGAACCCATACATGAGTTTTGGTGACAATATCATGTTTTATGACATTAGTGCACCCTTGCTATTATGATAACACAAGTTTTTATCTTCCCAAATTCTTTTGATTCCTGTTTCTGCGACTTTGACAGAGGTTCTGATACATACACCACTGGCATAACATAACAGGGGTTTCTTACTGCAGACAGTAGGTCTCCTTGTCTTTCCATGGTTTAATTAAATTCACATGGCAGACTTTCTGTTTCCATTATACCTATAGGGAAACCACCAGCTTTTCCGTAGGTATAATTGAAATGCTGCGGTTTTGGATATCATAACATGTCCGCTATGCATATTTTTCCTCAATGTGTGGATGGGATTTGCTATGCTGTAATATGCTGCGTTTATGTCTCGTAGTGCCCTTTCCTTAAAGACATTTTTCACCCACTTAACGAATGAACATTTTTACGAAGTGACTGTTCTTGGGATTAGAATGTCCAGGAGGTATTTGGCATCTTTGTCTGTCGGAGCACGCAGTTGGAGGCAAACTTTGTGGCCTTTGTATACTCACCACCAAAGTCTGGATTTGCAGCTGATTAATTTCTTGCTCACACCCCCTAATTTGGCCACATCATAGGGGGAGGGGGAAAAAGGGACATGGTGGCATAAAAGGGAAAAGAGGAGAAAAATGGAAAAGTAATGAAGAAGGGGAAAGATAAAGCGAAAGTTAAAGGAAATGGACCACAAAAACGTAAAAGTGAAAGAAGACAAAACAGAGAGAAGAAGGACTTTTAAATGATCCCTACCTTAGGAGGTCTATTCCCAATTATCTCCTTATTACATTTTGCTCAGCAAAAACCCTCAAAGTCATCTGGCATTGAGCAAACTAAAAAATAAGATGGATGATATACATCTTGTAGCCAGGTGTTTTAATCTTGAGAGGGATTTTTTAGCGTAATTGTGCCATATGCAAATGTTGTGAATATCACTAAGAGTACTAGACAATCCACAGGCAAATCATTTCCTATTTCTTCATTTCCCAACTGTTCATCAAATTTCATCATCTATTTGCTAATATACTCCTGTGGTTTACAAGATATTGATCATACCAAAATGTGTATAAGAGAACAGATAAACAAGCGCACCATCCAAGTGTAAATAATGACTACGTGAAGACATGCATGTGGTCATCGTAACTGTAAATTTGATGATTTTACTGTTACCCCCATTGAATAAATACCAGACACCTCACTTATAGATGGGAGTTTATAAAAAAATTGGATGTTGCTGATTCTTGGAAATGTATCTCTAGACAAAAATATTTTTTGAAACTATATATATGTGTATATATATATATACATGATGTGGTGAAGTATACATGCTCGAGGTATGTTGTGCTGTGTATGCACAGTGTGTTTTTCCTGAAAAGCACATGCAGGTGTGCATGCGATTTCGTAAGGGGAGTGCATGCATCTATGGGAAACTTAAGCTTTTCCTAAACACACACATGCGGTTTTTATAAAGAGTAACATGTTTTTTGTTTTTCTAGGGGCACAACGTGTTTACCTTCCAACAGCTTGACAAATGGATTAAACTTCTAGAGCAGTGACCAAAGGTCCTGCCTCTCTAGCTATCTCCTCCCACAGGTCAGTCCCCTTCACTTCCTGCTCGTCTCTCCATGTGCTTTCAGCATCCCACTTGCTTAGTAAAGCTTCTTTTACCACTGTCACAGGCAATTTTGCTATGAACTACACTGGTGACAATATAATAGATAAATACCTTAAAAACATTTAAGTCATCTAAATATTCATACATATTTTTATGTGCAATGTTAAGCTTGTTTTTATGAATATTAAACAACAATTATTTATTTATTGTGTATTATGATGTGATTGGATGATATTTATCTTTTTAATATGATGTGATGTGATGTAGTTGAAGGTTTCTCCTCCCCATAGGGTAAAACCCACCAAGAGAGTGTATTTTAAAGTTGGTTGTATGCTGTTCACTTTATCGAAGCTCATCTAAGGGAGGGACTGGTTCCCAACATGCGTAATGCTGATGGATGTTTAGTCAAATAAAGTCTTATTGTTATTGATTTGGCGCTGGATTTTATTCTGCCTGATATTGCAGCCAACCTATGGTCCTTTGTCACAATAGCCATACACACACACATACAAAATATCCACAACATGGGATAAAGATCAATTATTAAAATAAATAAAGTCAAGTCTTTTTTTAAAAAAATGCTAAAAAAAGAAGACTTTTTGGCAAATATACATATACATATGATGAGACACTTAAACCGCAAGCAAGATTGTCACAGTTCTATAAAGAACAAACAGACATTCGAGACCTACAGGCAAAGAAGAGCCATAGCAGCTAAAGAGAACTCCTTAAGGACGAGGCCTAAAAACACCTTAAGGACACAGGCCCATTTTTTTTATACTCATATGTGTCACATATACCAGTCTATATACTAATAACTTTGGGATTCTGTAATTTAACAGAGCGAATTTGAAATTATTTTTTTCATGACACATTGTACTTCATGTTAGCAGAAACTTTGGTAGATATTTTTTGCATGTATTCATGGAAAATAGGAAATGTGTTAAAAATTTGGAAAAAATTGCAATTTCCAAAATGTGAAATGATCTGCTATGGTCTGTCTGAAAACAGACAAAAATAGGACATGTCCTATATTTTATTCATCCATTAAAATTGACGGTTAAAAATTAGACATGTGCCTGCCCCTATTAATTCCCATTGTTCTTAAAAGAGACATATAACCTTATATAGGCAATTTTCCAAATTTAGAAATAAATTCCAAAACCCATTTTTTGGGGACCACTTCAGTTCTGAAGGGGATTTTTAAAGAATTGTATATTTAACACTCCCCCTTGTTTTCAAAACTGAACTCCTCAAAAAGCATTTAGTTCAGGGCCACAAGTGGCATAAACGCCGCAGAAAAAAACGCAGCATTTTACAGTCACAGCAAAGTGGATCTAGCGAATGCCATCCCCACTTTGCGTTAAAATATGCGCTGCGGACATGCAGCGATTTCTAAAACCGAGTCTAAAGCATGTCAATTATACCTACGGAAACGCTGGCGATTTCCCTATAGGTATAATTGAAGCAGAAAGTCCGCAGAGGCAAACTCTGTGAACTTTGTCAAAAGTGAAGTGGGAAGAACCGCGATATGTTGCTTCTGCCAGTTTTTCTCACAGCGCTTTTTTTGCTGAGGGACGCCACATGGGGCCTTAGCCTTATAAATTTGCTAGCCCTTTGAGCATTTAACAGGAATTAAAATAATATGGAGGTGAAAGCTAGGCATTTCATTTATTTCATTATTACTTTCATTTAGCCCTAAACACATTCATAAGGTGTTAAAAGGTAAAATGCATCCCACCATTTTTTATGCAATTTCTCCAGAGCAAACGGAAACATTCCACATGCGGATGTACACTACAGTTTGGGCATACGGTAGGGTGCCAAAGTGAAGGAGTGCCACTAGGCCTGTAAAAAAGCAGATTTTGCTGGAATAGTTTTCAGGTGTCAAGTCTCATTTCCAGTTATAGTAGCTAAATCCAGTATTGGAAAAAACAAATAAAATGGTACCTTTTAATTGTTCCTGTTAAAATTGAAAAAACCCATACTGTCTCCAACTATGACATGGCACAAGGATTGAGTGTTCTTCCTACTATACAGGACAGACTCTCCTGCTTGCCATCTTCTTGTCCCATTGCACTTTAAGCGCTACATTCTGTACTCCCTGCCCCCCTCTACATTGGTTATTGGTTCTGTACCTTTTTACCTCCCTCCCTTTACTTATGTATAAGCTGTTTTTATCAACATAGCAATTTTCCCAGTTATGTACTTGTACTACTTTGCACTTTTGCATTAAACTTACAATTGTTTTACTACTTTCTGTAATTTTTCAATGTTGTTGTATTTCAATAAATACCTTTGAAACTAAAATTGAAAAAACATGCCAATGGGTAGGTGCTTAAATGTTTTAAGGAACTATGGCTTCTTACTTATCATAATAGAAAAACCCTTAGAACTAAAGGGTTAACACCCACGATCAGAGCTCAGCTCTGATCATGTGGGCGAGAGCAGGGTGTCAGCTATATGTAACTAGCTCACACCTACTCTGCATGGTTCCCGCTCACCTTCTTAGCAGGTGCCATATTTCAGCCTTAATAGTATGCAAATTGCACAAATCTCTTGGATCCCTATGGATACTATTATGCCACGTATTGCCAAGGGCTTAAATAATAATACACACTGATAAATACCGAAAGTTTGAATTCTGTCAGAAGTTTTTGAGTAAAACTAGGCAGCAATATTTCATACAGAATTGATTTTATGTAAAATATACAAAGATTCATGTTCTATAAATGTGTAAAAAAAATTGCATTTGTAAACAAAATCTTTGATTTTTGCTATTAGTTATTTATTGTTCAATAAAATATAGAACAGAAATAAAGTATAAATACTACAATGCAGCTATTTTAGGATGAAAAGGTATTTATTTTCAAATACAGATCATCGATTATTTAAACTATAGCACAAAGTAATTTTAATATTTCTGCAGACGAAAGTTCCCTACATTACTGTGTAATGTGATATGCATCTACCACAAAATAGTAACGATGTGAAGAGTTCTATTTGCAGCAGTGATTCAATGGGCTCATGAAAAAAATTGCTGACACTTCTTGAACATATTTTCCCGTAAAAGGTTGAAGTCCTTAAGCAGCAGAAAAAAACACCAATGTCCATCATCTTTAAACCATATTGATTTCTGGTGAGGATTTAAAAGGCTGTTTACTTATTTCCCATCATTTCTGTCAGAGAGTAACAGTTCTCTTCCCACTGAATATACCTCTCATGATCCTCTTGGTGATTAAGGTCAGACAAAATGTCAAACTCCTAATGCTAAGTGCTTTTGCATTAAAAATTAATACTAAATCACCAAATAAAAATCCAAACAAAAAGTCAAACATGTAAACAGTATAAAAAGAGGTAGCATTGACCATTATGGAAAATAGATTTTAAATGTATATAGAAGATGAAAGTAACCCTGGAATGCACATGAAACAGTCTTTCTGAACTAAACCTTGTCATTACATGTCATCTTTACAAGCTTTATTCATTGGTTATATCATAGTGTAAATGGAAGTTTTATTGTTTGTAGTTGCTACAAACTGCATGGAGAAAGAAAAATGATTATTACATTTATTGTGGAAACTATTTTATTATGTGGACTATGCAAATAGCTTTTCTTCAGAAACAAGAGGCCTGTTCTTTTTTAGAATTTCCATGAATACAAATGCGCACAGCAGTATTACAGCTCTGCTTTGTACAGAGTTACGATAGGATGCTTCCTAGATTGTAAGATCTCCCTGACTATAAGCTCTAGTGAGCAAGTTTCATATTCTGTAGTATCTGATATTATTTGTACATTTACACGCTCAATTGTAAGGTACTGTGAGCACTTTAAGGAGATTATTATTGTTATTGTTATATTTCAGAAGTTCACAGGATCTTCACTGTACATCCATATGGCTCTGAAAAAATTATAGCTAGGGAATCCTTCACCAAGAGTAAAACTCTAGTGTGAAGTTCCCATACCCCATGGACACGTATAAGCTGCTCTATGTAGGCAGAATTCACCCCATGCAAAGGGTAAAATCTGTTGTGAAAATCTGCAGCACAAATTGGCACTTCGGATTTAGGGTGACGCCCCATGTTGCAGATAAGCTGCTTTTTTTTTTTGCAGATTTTCCAGCGTTTTTTGAGCCAAAGCCAGGAGTGAATTTAGAAGCGACAGTCATGGCCAAAAGTTTTGAGAATGACACAAATATTATATTTTCACATGATCTGCTGCCCTCTGGTTTTTATGTGTGTTTGTCAAATGTTTTTATCACATACAGAAATATAATTGCATTCATATTATGAGTAACAGAAGCTTATATTGACAGTTAGAATGAGTTAATGCAGCAAGTCAATATTTGCAGTGTTGACCCTTCTTCTTCAGGACCTCTGCAATTCTCCCTGGCATGCTCTCAATCAACTTCTGGACCAAATCCTGACTGATAGCAGTCCATTCTTGAAGAATCAATGCTTTAATTTTGTCTGAATTTGTTGGTTTTTGTTTTTCCACCCGTCTCTTGATGATTGACCACAAGTTCTCAATGGGATTAAGATCTGGGGAGTTTCCAGGCCATGGACCCAAAATCTCTATGTTTTGTTCCCTGAGCCATTTAGTTATCACCCTTTGCTTTATGGCAAGGTGCTCCATCATGCTGGAAAAGGCATGTTGAGCGCCAAACTGCTCTTGGACGGTTGGGAGAAGTTGCTCTTGGAGGACATTCTGGTACCATTCTTTATTCATGGCTGTGTTTTTAGGCAAGACTGTGAGAGAGCCGATTCCCTTGGCTGAGAAGCAACCCCACACATGAATGGTTTCAGGATGCTTTACAGTTGGCATGAGACAAGACTGGTGGTAGCGCTCACCTCTTCTTCTCCGAAAAAGGTGTTTACCACATGTTCCCACAAACAATCGAAAAGGGGATTCATCAGAGAAAATGACTTTACCCCAGTCCTCAGCAGTCCACTCCCTGTACCTTTTGCAGAATATCAGTCTGTCCCTGATGTTTTTCTGGAGAGAAGTGGCTTCTTTGCTGCCCTCCTTGAGACCAGGCCTTGCTCCAAGAGTCCCCGCCCCCAGGGGGGGGGCAGATGCACTCACACCTGCCTGCTGCCATTCCTCAGCAAGCTCCACACTGCTGGTGGCCCGCCCCCCCCGCCGGAACCCTTTTTAGAGGGGGGCCCGCCGCTTTGTTTTTTTTTTTGGGCGCCCTGGGGCCTTTTTGGCACCAATGGAACCTCTCTCCTTGAAGTTCTTGATGATGCGATAGATTGTTGACTGAGGTGCAATCTTTCTAGCTGCAATACTCTTCCCAGTTAGGCCATTTTTGTGCAGTGCAATGATGACTGCACGTGTTTCTTTAGAGATAACCATGGTTAACAAAGAGAAACAATGATGGCAAGCCCCCCACCAGCCTCCTTTTAAAGTGTCCAGTGGTGTCATTCTTACTTAATCATGACAGATTGATCTCCAGCCCTGTCCTCATCAACACCCACACCTGTGTTAATGGAGCAATCACTGATACGATGTTAGGTGGTCCTTTTAAGGCAGGGCTGCAATGATGTTGAAATGTGTTTTGGGGGATAAAGTTCATTTTCTAGGCAAATATTGACTTTTCAAGTAATTGCTGTTAAGCTGATCACTCTTTATAACATTCTGGAGTATATGCAAATTGCCATTAGAAAAACTGAAGCAGTAGACTTTGTAAAAATTAATATTTGTATCATTCTCAAAACTTTTGGCCATGACTGTATAAGTGCTTTTTATATGTTTCCCTTTTCTGTTGAAGCCACTCTTGGGTTTAGCTCAAAACGCTAAATTGGGGCCCAATACCTTAAAGGCAACACACCACAGACTGAGAATTTGCAGGTGTATAAAACAAAGCACCTAGCCATGCAGTCTGCCTTCAGGCTAAGGCCCAACCTAGTGAACCGCAGTAAAAAAGCACTGCGGGAAAAACTGCGATAACAACAATAGCAACGTTTTTTTCCCATCACGTGCTTTTTTCCCACAGTAAGTCTCTGCGTCCGACTTTCTGCTTGCATTAAACCTATAGAGAAACCGCCGGCATTTCCCGTAGGTATACATTGACATGCTGCGATTTCCAAAACAGAGACGTTTTTGGAAACAGCAGTAAATCTGCTACGCATAGTTTTCTGTAATGTTCACTAGAATTCTATCCATTTTGCAGGAACTGTAAACCCTGTAAAACACCCGTGGAGTTTATGCAACCCGGGGCCCCAGCCTTACAAATATTTCTGAAAACATTTCAGAGCTGGCTGAATTCTCATGGGGTGCTGTAATAGGATGCCATCATTGCAACAAATTTCTTTTTTTTCTAGATATTGCAGGATCAACTGTGAATGATTTTGTTGAAACATTGGAATGATTTAGGAGTCACAACAACTTAGACAATCTAATTAGGCCAAACGTTTCTGAATCAAAATCATCTAAAATGGCTGCCGCTTCATTAAAGCAGCGAAGGAGAGAGAAAAAAGATCACATGACTTTTTTTTGTATTAAATAATAAAACACTAGATAAAATTATGATTAAAAAAGGCTTGGTGATAACGGCTGACAGTAAACTTAATTTTGGCAACCAGTGCCAGACAGCTGCTGCCAAGGCAAAATCATGTAATGCTCACAACAAGGACACAGTTTTTGCCTATTTACAATTCATTGGTAAGTCTGTATATAGAATACTGTGGACAGTTTTGGTTACCTGCATATAAGAAAGATGTGACAGAACTAGAGTGGGTGCAGAGGAGATTGCCCAAGGTAATTAAGTCAAAGGGTAGATTCAAGTACAAATATAGGCAGTGGAGTAGCTAGGGGGGGGGGGGGCAGGGGGTTGTGGCCCCAGGTCCATTGGCTTTATGGGGCCCACCCACCATGAACACATGCAAATTATTTCAACTATATCGGTGTCTGAAGGACACTGATACAGTTGAAGGAAACTGATACATTCATCTTCCTGCTCTGCCATTCTGTAAGCCGCAAGCCACTTCTTATTATATGTTAGGGGTCTTAATGACTATAGGTAGGAAATCATTTTTATAAGGGACATAGAAAATATAAGGGGTCATTATTGGCATTATGACTATGGGATAGAGATCATTTATGTAAATCACCGAATCACCTTCCTCACTTTTTTGCGACTCATCATGGGAGTGGTATTCCTCTATGCCCTCAGAATTTTCAACATATTTCCCCCTAGTGCCCCTACCAGCACTACCACCAGTAGCACACCTCCTGGCACTACTACCTCCACCAACACTCATGTCTTCCATCTCTACCTCCTCTACATCCAAAAGACACTGGTAATTATCATTAAACTCATCAAAATGATGAGGAATAAGAGGAAATCTTGGGCTATGAGGAATATGTCTTAGCGGATGCCACATGACTACTAGAGAATGGGATCTGTGTCAGTGAAGATAGAAAGGAGAAGACATGGTTGACAGTACAGAAAGACAGCATGGTAAATTATATATTAAGAAAGAACGCACAGAACCCTCACTCAATATTTGTGGTTCACTGCTTTCAAAAAGTCTTTATTCTTAGGAAGTACACAACACTGCAGCTACTGTTGGGGCTGTCAAGACCAGAAGTAGTGTTGCTGTTGACATCCACATTCTTATTGTTAGCAGTAGTTGCTCAAGTGTTTCCTCCTCCCCCTTGGTTTGCCTGTGGACTGTTCTGTTTTTTTCCATTGATTAGTGATTTGGCAACAATTCTGACACTCTGTATTTTTTTAATTTTTTTTTTAATTTTTTTTAACAAAAAATATTTCAAGAAAAATTGCAAAGCACTAAAAAGGTCACCTTCTGATCAGTGAGTATTAGACTAGATCACTGAAACTGTGTCAGTCAGTTTATATTAAATAACAAGATTTGTTTTCAGATTAATGCAGTCTTTTTTCAGATTAGCACAGGCTAAACCGTATATTGGGTAAACACACACAAAAAAAAAAACCTGAAATATCAGAGATTATTTTTTTAGATTAGCAGAGGCTGTACTACTGTGTATGTGTATGTGCACACTTGCTCGTACAGAGAAAACACTTAAACAATAAATATTTTGTTTAGATTAACAACAATGCTCCATCACACTGTATGGTCAGTCACCAGAACAGAAATAAAAACCTGAAATTACAATTTTTTTTTTTTTAAGATTACTACAGGCTAGACAACAGAACACTGCTTGTATTATAACAAGTTATTTTTTTTTAAAGTTTTGCGCACTCAAAATCAGCCCTTTAATGTTAAAACAGCAGAGTGTATTTAATGAAAAAATTTTAACTCTTGCCCAAATATAATCCTTAACAAAACATTTTTCAATAACAGAATTGTCTTGTCAGTAAGAAAGTATGTTCAAAGAATGTGTATAGAGAGTTGCTGTAAAACTGCTATATTGCACAACAGTAAGACAAAATTAGATTGGCAATGAAAGAGTCAACTGTCTGACTCTGGTAAGCAGCAGAAGAAGTACAGATTCACCTAGTTAGTCACTATTAGAGATGAGTGAATTTCTCAAAAGTTCCAAAAAAAATTTGCTTTGATCCGAATTAATTTGCGGCAAATATCGCTAAAAAACACCTATTTCCTGGCTTCAGAGAGCCTGTATAGTGGTGTAGAACACTGTGCCTTGCAGTAACATGCATAGGGAGCCTACTGTGGTAGTCAAACAATACTGTGAGTCAGTATGACACGCACATAACAGGCATCGCTCTTAGAACCACTGCACACTTCACTTATTTGGACAGTTACGGGGCCAAAACTGAACAACTAACTCAGCCTTACAGGTCCATGTTAGTGCCAGGTAGAAGGAACCGTGCAAAGGCCCTACATCCTACTGTAGCGTGAAAGAGTGCACTCCTTTTACACCCTCATCTATCGGTTCCACATACAGTGCTGGCCAAAAGTATTGGCACCCCTGCAATTCTGTCAGATAATACTCAATTTCTTCCAGAAAATGATTGCAATCACAAATGCTTTGGAATAATATCTTCATTTAATTTGTCGTCAATGGAAAACCACAAAAAGAATTGTCAAAAAGTCAAATTGGATATAATTCCACACCAAACATAAAAAAGGGGGTGGACAAAAGTATTGGCACCCTTTGAAAAATCAGGTGATGCTTCTCTAATTTGTGTAATTAACAGCACCTGTTACTTACCTGTGGCACATAACAGGTGGTGGCAATAACTAAATCACACTTGCAGCCAGTTGAAATGGATTAAAGTTGACTCAACCTCTGTCCTGTGTCCTTGTGTGTACCACATTGAGCATGGAGAAAAGAAAGAAGACCAAAGAACTGTCTGAGGGCTTGAGAAGCAAAATTGTGAGGAAGCATGAGCAATCTCAAGGCTACAAGTCCGTGCGCAGTGTCAAGAAGTTTAAAGCCCATGGCACTGTGGCTAACCTCCCTAGATGTGGACGGAAAAAAAAAAATTGACGAGAGATTTCAACGAAAGATTGTGCGGATGGTGGCTAAAGAACCTCGACTAACATCCAAACAAGTTCTAGCTGCCCTGCAGTCCGAGGGTACAACAGTGTCAACCCGTACTATCCGTCGGCGTCTGAATGAAAAGGGACTCTATGGTAGGATACCCAGGAAGACCCCACTTCTGACCCAGAGACATGAAAAAGCCAGGCTGGAGTTTGCCAAAACTTACCTGAGAAAGCCAAAAACTTTTTGGAAGAATGTTCTCTGGTCAGATGAGACAAAAGTAGAGCTTTTTGGGAAAAGGCATCAACATAGAGTTTACAGGAAAAAAAAAGAGGCTTTCAAAGAAAAGAACACGGTCCCTACAGTCAAACATGGCGGAGGTTCCCTGATGTTTTGGGGTTGCTTTGCTGCCTCTGGCACTGGACTGCTTGACCGTGTGCATGGCATTATGAAGTCTGAAGACTACCAACAAATTTTGCAGCATAATGTAGGGCCCAGTGTGAGAAAGCTGGGTCTCCCTCAGAGGTCATGGGTCTTCCAGCAGGACAATGACCCAAAACACACTTCAAAAAGCACTAGAAAATGGTTTGAGAGAAAGCACTGGAGACTTCTAAAGTGGCCAGCAATGAGTCCAGACCTGAATCCCATAGAACACTTGTGGAGAGATCTCAAAATGGCAGTTTGGAGAAGGCACCCTTCAAATCTCAGGGACCTGGAGAAATTTGCCAAAGAAGAATGGTCTAAAATTCCAGCAGAGCATTGTAAGAAACTCATTGATGGTTACCGGAAGCGGTTGTTCGCAGTTATTTTGTCTAAAGGTTGTGCTACCAAGTATTAGGCTGAGGGTGCCAATACTTTTGTCTGGCCCATTTTTGGAGTTTTGTGTAAAATGATCAATGATTTGACTTTTTTTTTCATTCTCTTTTGTGTTTTTTCATTGCAAGCAAAATAAATGAAGATATTATTACCAAAGCATTTGTGATTGCAATCATTTTCTGGAAGAAATTGAGTATTATCTGACAGAATTGCAGGGGTGCCAATACTTTTGGCCAGCACTGTAGATGTGTATAGAGTGGCATGGCAACATAATGTGTAGTTGGCAGCAGCATGAGGAGGCCACAGAGTGGCAAGGCGGCATAATGTGGAGGTGGCAACAGCATGAGGAGGCCATACAGTGACATAGTGGCAGTGGCATGAGGAGTACGCAAGGAGGGCATACAGTGACCCAGTAACAGTGGCATGAGGGCATACAGTGACCCAGTGGCAGCGGCATGAGGAGGCCATGCAGTGACTCGGTGGCTGCGGCATGAGGAGGATATACAGTGACCCAGTTCCTCCCCTGTGTGACTTTGTTTGCCCAGGCAAACGAAGGTGTAGAACAGTGTGACACCGCTGTGCCCTGCACATGTGGTATGCTGGAGGAGCACTGTGAATTGTCCCTGCAGTAGAGGCTAAGGAAACAGTGGAGGATGAGGTGGACATTGTTGCAGGACCAACAGCGTGAGAACGTGAAGGCGGAAGCGGCGCCACCTGGCCAAGTTGTTGGTAAGGTGACAATGTGAAGTTGGCAGCAGCATGAGGAGGGCATACAGTGACCCAGTGGCTGCAGCATGAGGAGGCCATACAGTGACCCGGTGGCAGCGGCATGAGGAGGCCATACAGTGACCCGGTGGCAGCGGCATGAGGAGGGCATACAGTGACCCAGTGGCAGTGGCATGAGGAGGGCATGCAGTGACCCAGTGGCAGCGGCATGAGGAGGGCATACAGTGACCCGGTGGCAGTGGCATGAGGAGGACACAGAGTTATCCAGTGGAAACGGCATAAGGATGCCATACAGTTACCAGTGGCAGCAGAGAGGGGGGGGCAGGGCCAGTGGCAGTGGCATGAGGAGGGCATACAGTGACCAGTGCGCAGTGGCTGCGGCTTGAGGGGCCATACAGTGAACCGGTGAAAACGGCATGAGGAGGGCATACAGTAACCCAGTGGCTGCAGCATGGGAGGCCATACAGTGACCCTGCAGTGGCTGCAGCATGAGGAGGAAATACAGTGACCTTAGTGGCAGCGGTATGAAAAGGGCTTACAGTGACCCAGTGGCTGCAGCAAGAGGAGGGCATACTGACCTAGTGGCTGTGGCATGAGGAGGCCATACAGTGACCCTGTGGCAGCGTGCATAAGGAGGACATACAGTGACTCTGCAGTGGCTGCAGCATGAGGAGGGCATACAGTGATCCAGTGGCAACGGCATGAGGGGGCCATACAGTGACCCGGTGGCAACAGCATGAGGAGGGCATACAGTGACCCAGTGGCAGCAACATGAGGAGGCCATACAGTGACCCAGTGGCAGCGGCATTAGGAGGACATATAGTGACCCAGAAGGCAGTGGTGGAGGTAGTAGCAGCATTAGGAGGGCATACAGTGACCCATTGGCTGCAGCATGAGGAGGGCCTAAAGTGACCCAGTGGCAGCAGCATGAGGAGGCCATACAGTCACCCAGTGGCAGAGTGCGAGGTGGCAGCAGCATGAGTAGGCTACAGAGTGGCAAGGTGATATAATGTGTAGGTAGCAACAGCCTTAGGAGGCAATACAGTGAACCAGTGGCAGCGTGAGGAGGTGGCAGCAGCGTGAGTAGGCCATACAGTCACCCATTGGAAGAGTGCAGAGGTGTCAGCAGAGTGAGTAGGCCACAGAGTGGCAAGGTGATATAATGTGTAGATGGCAATAGAATTAGGAGGCCACACAGTCACCCACTGGCAGAGTGCGGAGTAGGCAGCAGCGTTAGTAGGCCACAGACATTAGTAGGCCACAGAGTGGCAAGGTGATATAATGTGTAGGTAGCAACAGCCTTAGGAGGCCATACAGTGACCCAGTGGCAGAGTGTGGTGAGGCAGCATGGATCATTTAATCTGCTGCATCAGGCATTGGTGGGTGGAAATCCTGGCTGATCCACGCCTGATTCATCTTCACAAAGGTCAGTCTCTCCAAATTTTGGGTGGACAGGCGAGTTCTCTTTGGGATAACTATGGCCCCCCGCCGAACTAAACACCCGCTCTGATGACACACTACTGGCCGGGCAGGACAGCTTTTCCAGGGCAAACTCGGCCAGTTGCAGCCACAAATCCAGTTTGGCTGCCCAGTAGTCCAGTGGATCTTCGATTACGGGTGGCAGGGTAAGTATGCCACCACCTGCTGATTCAAGTTCTGCTCTGTGTCTAGCTGCTGATGAGCAGCTTCTTCACTATGCTGCTGAAGAAAGCTGCTCATCAGCGACTCTAGGCTCAGGCTGCTGATGATGGAGCCGATACTGCTTCTGCCACCCCCAGGCCCTCCCACAGCTGCCATGCCAGTGCAAGTTGAGCGCTCAGGGCCCCCCCCCGGTCGGACATGCGAGAGGATGGACGATGGTACAGATAGGCAGCGGCCAACTTGCTACATAGCATGTCTCTATAGTAGTTCAGATTGTCCTCCCTCTCAGTGGGTGTAAAAAAGGCCCCCATTTTTCCCCGGTAGCGAGGGTCTAACATGGTGGAGAGCCAGTAGTCATCCCTTTGCCAAATGGTGTCACTGCGCAAGGAAGTCAGCATGCATTGGGCCATTTGTGCAAGTGACTCCGAGGGACTCCCTGCATCCATCTCCACTGCATACTGCCACGGTGTGTCTGGGTCATCTGCCTCATCCTCCTCATCTCCCTCTGGCTGTTCGGGTTGCTCCTGCTCCTCCTCTCCACCCATTTGGCTACACATTGTTTTTGCTCCAATGTCCTCCTCCTCCTCCTCCTCCAGTTTATCCCCCACTGGGCTCATCTGGCCTTGAGATGTAGACGCCACATTGTAAGATGGGGAAACAGCCCTCATGTTATGAATGTAACTGTTTCTGTAGATAAGTTTATTTTTTTTTATAAAATGACATTTGTTTGTTTGACCACAAGAGGCTACTGTTACCTCAGAAATAGAAGAGACTGTGATTCTGTAATTCTGTAATTCCCTGGAGTAGTGACGTGGAGACCCTGTTCTGCAGAGGAGGAACAAGAAGAGAATGTGTGTGTCTGGCAGCCATCTTAGCTGTGTGTGCTTCTGAGCTTTTAGAAGAAGAAGGGCTGAAGTGAGAGGAAGAAACATTCTTAAAGGATTACAGACAAGAGGTTGCTGAAGCAGAGACTGTTTGCTCAGACAGCATCCTAAGGTGAAGATTACTATCAAGGATCGGCTGAGAGGTGGCCCAGTCAGTGAGACCGCATGTTTGGATGAGCCCTGCTTTCAGAGGTTCCAGAGAGAAACTGCAAGGTACCCCACAATACTGAATCAGTAAAAGAAGTAATCGTGCACACACCGCAGTAGATTTTTGGCGCAAATTGTTTGGGACTGAATAAGGGCCTGTAGTTAGATTAGTTAGGCATCCTCATTTTCACAGGCCACACTACTGGTGAATTATCTACCTATTTGGTAGTAAGGACTCAGAGAATTCCATTGTTGTAACTCCCAGAGAGGAGCTTCTGAGGAAGTCTAGAAGAGACGTTTTACACGCTGTCATATTTCTTTGGCTTGCAGGCTGACCTACTATTATATTTACTTGGTTATACTTTGTTTGTGGGGAATAGGGGTATTTGATAAGTTTGTAAGCTCTTGTGTTATACCGCCGGTGCCTCTATCACACTCATTGAATTGTTCCTGTGACTAGGGTGATAAAAAGGTAACAAGGGGCTGGTTAGTTGCAGCCTGCAGATAGGTAAAAGCTTGGAGTATATTGCAGTACACATGAGAAGGCACCGCGCTGTACAACACCAGGGTCTCAGCATAACTGGCTGAGTGTATGTAAATAGTTGAGAGTGTTTTTCTGGTAAATAGGTGTTACTACTCAAAGTAAAATCTTGTTTTTTACTAAATTGACTTGGAGTTGCTTCCTTTGTTCGTGACTTCACTGTATCCTGGGGAGCCCACCCCGGTACACGGCTGACAACATCTCTAGTCCCCTGGCCAGCCAGATTGAAAAGCATATTTTCCAGGATGTGAATCAGTGGAATGACATTGTTCATCCCGTAGTCCTGGCGAATGACTAACAAAGTGGCCTCCTCAAAGGGAATGACCAAACGGCAGGTGTCACGCATGAGCTGCCACTGGCTAATGTTAAAGTTACACAGGGGTGTACCTCTATCCACTTGGATCATCAAGAAATCGTTTATGGCTTTTCTCTGTTCATATAGTCGATCCAACATATGGAGGGTTGTATTCCAACGGGTTGAAACATCGCATATCAGCCTATGTTGTTGGAGGCCGTTCTGCCACTGCAGCTTAAGGAGGGTGTGCTTGGCGGTGTGCGAGTGGCTGAAGTGCAAAGTTTCCTTGACATTTTTAGGATGTCTTGCAAATGGGTAGAACACTTAAGGAAACTCTTGACAACCAGTTTGAACACGTGCGCCATGCAGGGCGCATGGCTCAGCCCTCCTTGATGCACCGCTGACACCATGTTCTTCCCATTGTTGGTCACCATGGTTCCGATTTTGAGTTGTCGCAGAGAAAGCCATTCGATTTCTTGGTGAAGGACACAGAACAGTTCCTTCTCTGTGTGACTTTGTTCGCCCAGGCAGACACCGACAGGCTCAAGTACTGGCCCACCATCTCTTCTACATATTTGTGCAGGGCTGGTACTGCCTTCTTGGCAAAGAAATGACGGCTTAGGACTCTCCTCCACCTCGGCTCAGCACAAGCCATCAGTTCTCTGAAAGGTGCAGAGTCCACCAAGTGGAAAGGGAGTGACTGCAGCACCAGCAACTTGGACAGGAGCAAGTTCAGCTTCTGCACTGTTGCATGAGTGCACGCATACTGTTGTCTCTCAGATATAGATTCTGTGATCGATTACTGATTACTGATGACTACTTCTTACTTACTTACTTGTAATGATTACTTAGTAATCGATTACTGATGACTAGGAGGAGGAGGAGGAGCAGGAGCATCATGACCAGCAGATGATGGGAAGGAAACACAGCTTCCTTCAGCTGAGGTGGTGGAGCCTTGACTGCCTGAAATGAGGTGCGTGCCACTGGGTGCTGCAGCGGTTGCTGCCCCGGGCCGACCACCCCCGGCAGGCTGTCCCACCACATTGGAGCCGCAGTTCTACCAGGCCACTTTATGGTGATGCTGCATATGTTGGTGCAGGGCTGTGGTGCCCAACATTGGCGCCAGTCCACCCTGCCAGCCCGCCCCCGCCCCCTCACCTTCTGCCCACAGATTGAACATATGGCCATGTTCACCCCCCCCCCCTCGCCCCCCGGGGCAGGGGGGGCCAACGCCCCGCCACGCTCACCTCTGCCCACGGATTGAGGATATGGGCGTGTTCCCCTCCCCCGGCGGCTTTACAAAAAACTGCCACACCGCCGAGTAGGTGATTTTACCCCCAGCACTCTGCACTAACTGAATGCTACCGCCACTGCCTCTGTGAACCGCTGCACCACTGCTTTCCGGGCAGGTAGGCTGTTGCGAAGCAGGTGATCTACCCTGGGCACGTTTAGCTCCCGACCTCACACTGCTGCCACTCTGCTGACTCCCCCACTGCCTCATGCACAAGCTACAACCCTCTTCTCCTGATGACGATTAGGCCCCTTTGTCACCTGGCTCCCAATTACAATCGGCTACATCATCATCCACTACTGTCTGCAGGTCACTGATGTCCTCCTCAACGCCTGCCAACTAAGGGTTGTGTCTGACGAACCCAATGACACTTGGCTGGGGGTGTCTGATGTGACTTGGGATGAATTGGATGACCGAGTCAACCAGTCTACAACCATTGGGTTGCTGGTCAAGACACAACCGCTACTTGACACTGGGAGCTCAGGCCTCTGTGACTGACCCCTGCTGCCATGCCCCCTTACTCTGCTGCGACCTGTGCCTGCACCAGACACATTTAGGCCTGTGGTCCTCCCCTGTGCATGGACTCTCGCTTCTCTGTCTGACATACTGTTCGATGAAAAAACTTAATTGCAAAGGGCAAAAAGGGCCTGTTATTTTCTACTTTGAAGAGAACAGCAAATATGCCCCTTATTTCTTCACCAACTAATGAACACCAATAAAAAAAGTATGATAAAGACAGAGATTTGTTGCTCAGAATTATTGAATTATTCACAATAATATTGATAAATGGCCAGCAATGTTATACTGGTAACAAAATGGCGAATATGGTCCTCCTTATGGGTTTAGACACTAATGAACACCTTTAAATAAGTGATGATAACCGCTAAGAATTATTGAATTATTATTGACAATACTGTTTTTAAAAATGGCCTGCAACTTTATACTGGTAACAAAATGGCAAATATGGTCATTATGTCTTTCCCCACGTTAAAGGCATTTATTACAGATAAGTGCAGATATTATTGGATGATAATTCAGTTTTCTTTGGCACAATAATACTGACTAATATTATGCCTTGGAAGAACAGTGAATAAGCCCCTTATAATAAACGCCTTTAAAAAGGCTTTTTTTTACAGATACGTGCAGATATTATTGGATGATAATTTAGTTTTCTTTGGCACAATAGTACTGAAAAATGTTATGCTTTGCAAGAATAGTGAATAAGCCCCTTATAATGAATGCCTTTAAAAAGGCTTTTTTTAAAGATACGTGCACATAAGGCTTTGGCACAATAGTACTGAATAATGTTATGCTTTGCAAGAACAGTGAATAAGCACCTTATAATATAACTATATACAGGATTTGTACAGATATTAGTGCATGATATTAGTGTATGATAATTCACTGTTTTTTGCTGTACTGCACTGCAAAAGACTTGTTGTGTTCCACCTTGAAGACACCGATATGAGTAATGAGCAGCAGTATAACGGCAGTGAGTGCTGCAATGTGAATTATGCTACAAATTCTTGCTGTAAATTACCCTGCAACCACCCCAAATTCTTCTCTCAATTCCTCCCTATCCTTCCCCTATACTTGTAATCCTCTTTCCCTGAACTTCTATCTGTTTTCTAAGTCTTTCCCTAGCTCCTGCCGACGTCTGTCCCTACAGTAAGAGCGATGTGGAATGACTGTACCTAAAATGGCCGAGGGTTTTTATAGGGCTGTGACATCACAGATCCGGCTGGCTGCTGATTAGCTGCATGCTTGGCATTGTGGGTGATCCCGCGCTCCCATAGTCCCTTCCCCCTTGTCCTAACATGTGCAGCGGCCATTTTATAAAAAAATGTGATTCGATGCATCGAAGCGTGAGGAAATCTGGAATCGTGGCGAATCGAAGATTTCCTGAAATTCGGAGCAAATTCCACTTCTGCGGCTTTGATTCGCTCATCTCTAGTGACTATCTATGAACCTATCCTATCTCTATTGAATTCCAGCACCAATCTGCCTGTGTAATTGCTTGAGTTCTCCTGGTCCTCTAACCATTGCTGGAATTCCTATTGCTTTTTCTGAACTTTGCTATATTATATGACACAGTGAGATGGATCACAGATCTATTTGCATGTCCACCATTTAGAGCCACTAAAGGCTGAGAACAAATGCACAAGCTTTTATACTCCATACAACATCAGCACTGTGTACACTGCCTGGCCCTGTCAATCAGAGAATCGAGGGAGGGGCAGATGGTTGAATAGAGTAGTGGGAGGCTTATCTCTTAGGAGTAACAGCAATGTCCTCATTGCTCCAAACAGCTGATTTGCATATTAAGAAAATAGCTATATCTTAGCAACTGATGTACCGACTCACAAGGGGAAAAGTGTTTGATTCTGATAGCCTTAACCTATCTATCTACTGGGTTGGGTTGATATGCTGGTTTATGGTGACAGACTCCCTTTAAATCTATACAAAGAGAATGAATCTGTAAAGACACAGAAATAACTAGTCATATTTCTTTTTTTGTTTCCCTTATTGAGAGAAAGTTAGCAATAATATCCTCTGCAGGTATCCCTGCTAAAATTATCTAATTAGAAACAGCACTTAACAGAGGAGGGAAATATATAATAGCATTGTTTTTAATTAAGCATTTTCCCTAGTTAATCCACACTTTCTGTACACCAAGACACTTCACTTTTTTTACTTTAATATGGATGATTTCTTTGTGTTTTTCATTTTTGATAGATTTATTTGGCGAGATTAAATGCCTTTTACAGGTTATAGATATTGATATTGATAGATCATTAATATCAAGTCAGGTAGGGTCTAACATCTGACACATTCATCGATCAGCTGTTAACAGCATCCACCAGAACCCTAAGTATCATATTGAATGGGTATAGATTAGTAGGATTCTCTCTGTGTCCTGTGGCATAGGCCCCATTGCACACATCTTCAGATGCTTGTCATACTTTGCTCTATAACATACGTCAATCAGGGAGTGTTCCCATCTCCTGTCTGCTATTACTAGTGATGGGAATACTGGCTCTTTTTTGTGAGCTGGATCATATGGATCTTCTAACTTAAAAGAGTTGGCTCTTTGGGCTTGTAAATGGCTCTTTAACCACTTCCCTGATATTACGGCGTATGTTGGGTATTTAAATATGGCAAACGTTCAGAAGCAGAGCAACCGCTATAACTGCCGGGTCTCTACAGTATTATACAGCAGAGACCCGCCGCTAATGTTTGTGATCAGTGCCCGCAATAAAAACAGAATCAAAGGTGACCAAGGCACCATTTTCCAGGTGCCATTTTGGGGAGGATTGTCGGCGCATAGAACGAGATCCGGGGCTGGCGATCCATTGCCATGACAGCCATGAGCCTATTGAAGGCTCACAGGCTTCTCTATATAGCATGTCATACAATGCATTTTATTAGTGATCAGACTCCCTGTGGTTCAAGACCCCTAACAGGTCTAATAAATACAATATATATATATATATATATATATATATATATATATATATATATATATATATATATATAAAACAAAAAAAAGAATTAAAATTGCGAATTACCCTCTTTTCCCTAGAACACATATAAAAGTTAAAAATAGTGTGAAGCACATACACATTAGGTATCCCTGTATCCGAAAATGCCCAGTCTACAAACTTATAAAAATATTTTTCCCGTACAGTGAATGCCGTAGTGGGGAAAAAAAGCAAAAATGCTGGACCACTGTTTTTTTCGCTGGAAAAGTGATCAAAGCAATAGACATACCCTTGAATGGTATAACTAAAAAGTACACCTGGCCCCACAAAAAAAGACACCCTATAAAAAAGTTATGGGTGTCAAAATATGGTGACTTTTTTTGCAAAGATTTGGATTTTTAAGGAGTTAAAATGTAAATAAAACTATATAAATTTGGTATCCCTGGAATTGTACCAAAATATAGAATACAGATGATATGTCATTTTGGCTGCAGAGTGAACGTCATAAAAACAAAGCCCATAAGAAAGTCACACAAATGCACTTTTAATCTAATGTTATGACACCCTGGGTGATTATGTCATAACATCAGGTTTAAATGTGGAAAAAAGACAAAAGAACTGTCCCCTGAGATAAACAAAGAGGAGATTTTGTGTGTGCCCGGTGGATTGATCTCACCAATTACACTTCAGTATTCAGGCTCATCTGCACATAAAAGATAGGTCATTCGAGACGCCCAAGATGGTAAGGTGATCCTTGCCCAGATCTTCAGTTTAGTGAATCTTCTTCCCTTAATGATGAGTCCCTGGCTTGCTGCTATCACTACTTCTAAAATAATATCACGTTTTAGCACTATTTTTTTTAACTCATAATGCTTTCACTTTTGAGGGCGGTGTGTTCTGCCAAATCAGGGGCTGCATGATGGGGACTCATTTTGCCCCAAGTTACTCTAATTTGTTCATGGGGCAATTCAAGTCCATCGCACATGCCACCCTGGGCGAAGCACATCATTTTTCATAGGAGTTTATAGATGACCTGTTTATTTTGTGGAATGGTTCAATTCAACAAGCAGAACAATTTGTCCAGTACATCAACAACAATGAATGGGGGCTACATTTTACCTGCAACCACTCATTTACCAGTTTTGAATTTTTAGATTTGGAAATTTTCATTACTCAGGAAGGTAGTATAGCTACCTGGAATTATTTCAAGGTGGTAGATATGAACAGCTACCTGTCACTTCAAAGCAAACACTTGCCCCAGTGGCTACTTAATGTCCCGTACAGGCAATATTACAGATTACGTAAAAATTTCTCCTAAAATGTCATTAAGGATGCCTTTTTGAAAACACGATGTCTCTCCTAAAAACGAATGCATTGAGAGAATGCAGAAATCGAAAAGTCTGAAACAGAATAATAAAAAGAGAAGTGATGCTAGATTGTCATTTATCACCACCTATTCTACACAGAGAAAAGACATAATCTGTAAACATTGGAATATCCTCTTAGCAGACCCAGTTCTAAATACACAGATTTCAAACAAAAGAGGTTTTATCTATAGGAGAGCTCGCACTATAGGAAACATTGTTCACTCCCAACTATTCAAACTAATAAAGTAGACAGCTCTAAACCAGCTGGGAAGTTTAAATGTGGCCATCAGGGTTGTAAGAGCTGTAATAATATTGAGGATTGATAGTGTAAAAACATTTCCATCTACTAGAACGGGCGAAAAATTTAAAATAAAATCATCCTTAAATTGCAGCTCTGACTTTGTAGTCTATTTAATCGAATGTACATGCAAATTACAATACATAGGGCGCACAACAATGATAAAATGACAATGCGTGCCAGGTTGAATATACATAGGTATAATGTTAACAATAAGATCATGAACATAGCTTCTCGAGACACATTGTTTTATCTTGGTGGGGGAAGATGTCAGTTGGAAACTAACAATTCCTGAACAAACTTCTTCTTTTTCCAGAATCCACCATCAAAGTTTCAATAACAGAGAGATGTTCTGGATTTATAAACTGTGAACCCTCTCCCTATATGGTTTCAATGAGCAAGTGGATATTGGAAAGTAATGTATTTAAAAAAGATTATTCCATTTACAAAAATGAATTGATGTTTTTATGTTATATTGCATATTTTATAGATTTTTATTTTTGTAACTATATAGGACTGCAAGTATTATATTTTGTATGTGCAGATATTTAAATAACATTTGACATTTATACTTTTACTTATACTTTTTACTTCAGTCACTGTGTCAACATATGACAGTATATAATATGTACTTTTACTTCTTATGCACTTTATCACTCACTTACTATTTTATTTTTAAGATTGAAGCACAAGCAACAATATCTATTACATCACGGAACACACAGAGCCAACTCCATCCTTATACTCATTGTTTACGATGGTTCAGTATTCCCACTACTGCATAGCATTTTTTGGACACTACAGTGTTTTTTTGCACCTACTTTTGTAATTTTTCATATGTACATTCCTTAATCACAGAAAGGGTATTCATAATTTACAATTATTATTTTATTGTGATGTTTTATGTACCATACTATTTTTACTATCATGTTTTACTATCTTCCTTTCCTATTTTCAGGTGTTTTTGCTAATTTTAATCATGTGACTTTATGATTATGATATATACTGCTATGTGTGACCCATATTAAATGTGACTTGAAAAAAGCACATTATAGTGCTGAAACATGTCTTCATTTCGTGATTTTGTTAAATACCAACACACTCCTTGATTTATGACACAGAGTGCACTTGGGTGACACCAGAGAACAGCAGGAGTCCGTTGAATGGATCAAAGCAAAAAGGTTTAATCAAAATAAATAGTTAGGTTACAGAAAAATCTATTCCTAAAACATAGGTTAATGTTTAAACAGAAGATCAAGAATTAGAACAAATAGAATGAGAGCTGTTGTGAAAAGGTGTTAGTGCTCTGCCCCCATCCTCCTAAAGCCTGCTTATAAAGGCTGAGAGAGCCTTACCCCTGTCCATCATAATTCCTCATATGGATAAGTTTTTTTGTATGATCCCTCCATGGATACTGGATCATTCCCTATATGAACATAGCCCTAAATTTGGTTCCTATGACGTGTTGTGTGTTATACTGAGACCTTCCTTTTTCCATCTACTCAGCACAGAGCCACTTTAACCATAGTCTGTCAAGAATGACATGCCACAGAAATGTTACTTCATGACCTTTTCCATTCTTAGGTTCTAACTTTAGACTATAAGATTTAACAGATTTCTTAAAAAAAACTTCGGAACGATCTTCTACTACTGCTATTTTTTCGAGCCATAATCTTGTAGCTCCAATACACACACATTATTTTTAGATCTTTTTGTTCTTTTGTATGATAGAACATCAGGTTAGAAGGAAGAGGGTGACCCATTTTGGGGTGGGTTTAGAAGCATAGGGGGCAGGCTTAGCAGTGTAAGGGATGGATTTGTAAAAGGGCAAGATTAACACTGTAGGGGTAGGGTTAAGTGAGCTGTTGGCTCTCAGACAAGAGCTGAATCTTGTCGTTCAGTTGAAAGAACTGGCACAAACAGCTGACTTGTTTGCGAACGACACATCACTTCATATTACAGCACAAACAGGTCATAGGCCTAAATCAACCGCAAACATTTTTAGTGCTCCCAATGGGTAACTACATAGTCTCATAGTGAACACCTGTCACTGAATCTGGAATTAAATTGTATTACCCTTCCAGTAAAAGAAATGGCACAACAATTAAAAATAACCTGTCAAAATACAAGAAATGTCTAAAATATAACTATTAATAATATTCATTAAAATTAATTCACTTTTAATATCAACATGGCAAGACACTGGTCGCTGTTCAGACCATCTAATACATTCCTGGAAGATAGAAGTACTGTGAGGCTAAGTGAGAAGTTAATATCATGCAACCAGTTTGCACTACGTATTTGCAATAGTAGCTGGACATTATTTACACCAA
The DNA here is from genome assembly GCA_947044405.1 of Leptodactylus fallax. Lineage (NCBI taxonomy): Eukaryota > Metazoa > Chordata > Amphibia > Anura > Leptodactylidae > Leptodactylus > Leptodactylus fallax. Next base: position 1,418,990 of record CAMRHE010000432.1, read on the forward strand.
TCCTGTTAAGACCATGTTTCATTTCTGCTAGTCAGTTAGTACAATAAACCTTAAGCAGAAGGAAAACACCAGCGATTATTGGTGGTCTCCACTCAGGTTGCCACTAAGCTAGTACAAGCATCATTAATTCACAGCTATCTCTCCCCAGGATATCAACAACATGTCATGGGTCACTGTTCAGACCTTCTAATACATTTCAGGAGGATAGGATGCTGTGAAGCTAAGTGAGGGGTTAAAATCATACAACCTGCTGACATTATTCCCTTGGCAATAGTACAGTGCCTTGCGAAAGTATTCGGCCCCCTTGAACTTTTCAACCTTTTGCCACATTTCAGGCTTTAAACATAAAGATATAAAATTAAAATTTTTTGGTGAAGAATCAACAACAAGTGGGACACAATTGTGAAGTGGAACGAAATTTATTGGTTATTTTAAACTTTTGTAAAAAATAAAAAACTGAAAAGTGGGGCGTGCAATATTATTCGGCCGCTTTACTTTCAGTGCAGCAAACTCACTCCAGAAGTTCAGTGAGGATCTCTGGATGATCCAATGTTGTCCTAAATGACTGATGATGATAAGTATAATCCGCCTGTGTGTAATCAAGTCTCCGTATAAATGCACCTGCTCTGTGATAGTCTCAGGGTTCTGTTTAAAGCGCAGAGAGAATCATGAAGACCAAGGAACACACCAGGCAGGTCCGTGATACTGTTGTGGAGAAGTTTAAAGCCGGATTTGGATACAAAAAGATTTCCCAAACTTTAAACATCCCAAGGAGCACTGTGCAAGTGATCATATTGAAATGGAAGGAGTATCAGACCACTGCAAATCTACCAAGACCCGGCCATCCCTCTAAACTTTCATCTCAAACAAGGAGAAGACTGATCAGAGATGCAGCCAAGAGGCCCATGATCACTCTGGATGAACTGCAGAGATCTACAGCTAAGGTGGGAGAGTCTGTCCATAGGACAACAATCAGTCATACACTGCACAAATCTGGCCTTTATGGAAGAGTGGCAAGAAGAAAGCCATTTCTCAAAGATATCCATAAAAAGTCTTGTTTAAAGTTTGCCACAAACCACCTGGGAGACACACCAAACATGTGGAAGACGGTGCTCTGGTCAGATGAAACCAAAATCGAACTTTTTGGCCACAATGCAAAACGATATGTTTGGCGTAAAAGCAACACAGCTCATCACCCTGAACATACCATCCCCACTGTCAAACATGGTGGTGGAAGCATCATGGTTTGGGCCTGCTTTTCTTCAGCAGGGACAGGGAAGATGGTTAAAATTGATGGGAAGATAGATGGAGCCAAATACAGGACCATTCTGGAAGAAAACCTGTTGGAGTCTGCAAAAGACCTGAGACTGGGACGGAGATTTATCTTCCAACAAGACAATGATCCCAAACATAAAGCAAAATCTACAATGGAATGGTACACAAATAAACGTATCCAGGTGTTAGAATGGCCAAGTCAAAGTCCAGACCTTAATCCAATCGAGAATCTTTGGAAAGAGCTGAAAACTGCTGTTCACAAACGTTCTCCATCCAACCTCACTGAGCTCGAGCTGTTTTCCAAGGAAGAATGGGCAAGAATTTCAGTCTCTCGATGTGCAAAACTGATAGAGACATACCCCAAGCGACTTGCAGCTGTAATCGCAGCAAAAGGTGGCGCTACAAAGTATTAACTTAAGGGGGCCAAATAATATTGCACTCCCCACTTTTCAGTTTTTTATTTTTTACAAAAGTTTAAAATATCCAATAAATTTCGTTCCACTTCACGATTGTGTCCCACTTGTTGTTGATTCTTCACCAAAAAATAAAAATTTTATATCCTTATGTTTGAAGCCTGAAATGTGGCAAAAGGTTGAAAAGTTCAAGGGGGCCGAATACTTTCGCAAGGCACTGTAGCTGGACATTATTCACACCAGTCCTGTTTAGACTGTGTATCGATTCCCCTAGCCAGTAAGTACAATAAACCTGGTGCAGGAGGAAAACACCAGCAATTATTGGTGGTCTCCCATCAGGTAGATTTTCAGTTGCCACAGGGCTAGTTTAAGCCTCATTAATTCCCAGCTCTCCATCCCGAGGATACCAAACAAACAATAATAAAAGCCTAAACCTATCCCTGCCTGTCCAATTCTGTACCTATGTGTTTCCTCAATTGATTTATCAGGGACCCATTGACTGGGTAAGGAGAGAGATTGAGATTAGTTAAGTATCATCTAACAGTCATGTGGGCTGGCAGCATTCCATTAGAAACCCTTCTCTCTTTACATTGTATTGTTTGTTTCATAGTGACCATGCAATGTAACTATAGCCTCATCCTATACATGTCTATACATCACACGGTCACTATAAAACAGTACAGCGTGCAATGTAAACAGAGAAGGGGTCACCGTGCCAACACATGCACCATGGCCCCTTCAAACAGCTTATCAGTGGGGTCCCAAGTGCCATAAACCCTGATCTCTTATTGATGATCTATCCTGAGGACTGATCATCAATAAAAATGAGCTGGAACACCCCTGTAATAAAGCCCCCTGACATAAATACTGCTCCCTTAAAGAGGACCTTTCATGTCCTTATGTATATGTGGTTTTGCATACCGTTAGAAAGCAGACAGTGCTCTTTCCTGGTATGTGCAACGGGGCTGGAGATATCAGTGCTGTTAGTTTTGACAGCAATATCTCTCCACTGTCAGAAGGGCATTCCTCATAGCTCAGCATCATTGCTGGGCGGTAAGGAATACCCCCTCTGACAGTACAGCGCTATGAACGAGTACTGACAGGGGATGGCGTTCCTCACAGCCCAGCAATGACGCTGAACTATGAGGAATGCCCTTTTGACAGTGGAGAGATATCGGTGCCGAAACTAACATCACCAATATCTCCAGTCCCATGGCACATACCGGGAAAGCCAACAGTTCGCTGAATTCAGTGCACTGTTGGCTTTCTAGCGGTATATAAAACCACATATACATGAGGACATGAAAAGTCCTCTTTAATGCCTCCTTATATTAATCACCCCAGTTATATTCATAAAGCCCTCTAATGACCCTTTATATTCACAATGTCCCCAACAGCCCCTTTTATAAATAATGTCCCTTATATTCTTTAAACCCCCTTATATAAATAATCTCCCCAAGTAATAATTCCCCCTATAAGGGGTCATTAGGGAACATTATTACTGGGTTGAGAACATTTACATAAGGGGGCTGAAAGAATATAAGAATAAGATATAATATAGAACATATATACAGTGGGGAAAAAAAGTATTTAGTCAGCCACCAATTGTGCAAATTCCCCACTTAAAAAGATGAGAGAGGCCTGTAATTGACATCATAGGTAGACCTCAACTAGGAGAGACAAAATGAGAAAACAAATCCAGAAAATCACATTGTCTGATTTTTAAAGAATTTATTTGCAAATTATGGCGGAAAATAAGTATTTGGTCAATAACAAAAGTTCATCTCAATACTTTGTTATATAGCCTTTGTTGGCAATGACAGAGGACAAACGTTTTCTGTAAGTCTTCACAAGGTTGGCACACACTGTTGCTGGTATGTTGGCCCATTTCTCCATGCAGATCTCCTCTAGAGCAGTGATGTTTTGGGGCTGTCGCTGGGCAACACGGACTTTCAACTCCCTCCAAAGGTTTTCTATGAGGTTGAGATCTGGAGACTGGCTAGGCCACTCCAGGACCTTGAAATGCTTCTTACGAAGCCACTCCTTCGTTGCCCTGGCGGTGTGCTTGCGATCATTGTCATGCTGAAAGACCGAGCCATGTTTCATCTTCAATGTCTTTGCTGATGGAAGGAGGTTTGCACTCAAAATCTCACGATACATTAATCTTTCATGTACATGGATCAGTTGTCCTGGTCCCTTTGCAGAGAAACAGCCCCAAAGCATGATGTTGCCACCCCCATGCTTCACAGTAGGTATGGTGCTCTTTGGATACAACTCAGCATTCACTCTCCTCCAAATACGAAGAGTTGTGTTTCTACCAAACAGTTCTACTTTTATTTCATCTGACCATATGACATTCTTCCAATACTCTTCTGGAACATCCAAATGCTCTCTAGCAAACTTCAGATGGGCCCGGATATGTACTGGCTTAAGCAGCGGGACACGTCTGGAACTGCAGGATCTGAGTTCCTGGCGGTGTAGTGTGTTACTGACGGTAGCCTTTATTACATTAGTCCCAGCTTTCTGCAGGTAATTCACTAGGTCCCCCCGTGGGGTTCTGGGATTTTTGCTCACCGTTCTTGTGATCATTTTGACCCCACGGATTGAGATCTTGCGTGGAGCCCCTGATCAAGGGAGATTACCAGTGGTCTTGCATGTCTTCCATTTTCTAATTATTGCTCCCACAGTTGATTTCTTCACACCAAGCTGCTTGCCTATTGCAGATTCAGTCTTCCCAGCCTGGTGCAGGTCTACAATTTTGTTTCTGGTGTCCTTCAACAGCTCTTTGGTCTTCACTATAGTGGAGTTTGGAGTGTGACTGTTTGAGGTTGTGGACAGGTGTCTTTTACAGTGATAACAATTTCAAACAGGTGCCATTACTACAGGTAATGAGTGGAGGCAGTGGTGAACCTAGCCTCTTTGCTGCCTGAGGCGGACTATAGAAAGATGCCCCCCCCCCCCCCCCAAAAAAAAAAAAAAATATATATATATATATATAAAATTGTGTTTACATGCTACTAGCTTCACACGCTGTTATCGTCGCACAATATACACAGTACACAAAGTGATAAAACAGTTTTTAAGAATTCTTATTCCTGTATTACTTCAGTATCAGATCAACAACACAGCATTAACAATGAAAGTAACTTCACACATCTTCTGCTTGGTGGATGGATGAGCCCACGTGGCCCCCATTCTGTATAATAGGAGCGTCACAGATAGCTGAGTACTGGACTTCAGGTATCTTTGGCGCTTCCATCGAAGTTGAATGAGAGCCACGCGGATTCGTCCATCCACCAAGTGACACACCTATATATATGGCTGCAGTCAGGCTGAATTCCCATCCAATTCTCAGGCTCAGTGGGGGACTCAGCAGACAGACCCCCATTAATCAGGTATTTATCCTCTATCATTTAGGTGAATACAGGGCAGTGACATTTTGTGACTTACAGGTGACGTCTCTGACTAATCCTTCACATTTCCCTTCTCTTCCCTTTGGACCGCCATGACCACTTCTTCCAGCTGTGACTTGTCTCTGTAAAGTTTGCACCACAGACATCTTTGGCTCCTCACTTTTCCATGCACCTGACCCACATTGTCCTCACCTGCACACCCAAGTGCCACCTTAAAGGGGTTGTCCAGGATAACCACTTTTTTAATATGAGGCTGGGGAAGGTGCTCCGGTGTCTCCTAGCGTGTTCCAGTCCTGCTGCTCTGGTGTTTTCTTCCCCACTGCGGTCATGTGCGGTGGGGACTTCCTCCAGAAGAAAACAGAGAAGCAGAACCAGACCGCGGTAGGAGACATCGGAGCACAAGGGAAAGGTGAGTAGGTGTTTTTTTTTTTTAAAATACAGTATTACACGGTATTATGGCCCACAGTGGCCCCTGCACACAGTATTACAAGGTTTTATGCCCCGCAGCGGCCCTTGCACACCGTATTATGCCCCGCAGCAGCCTCTGCACACGGTATTATGCCCCGCAGCAGCCCCTGCACACGGTATTATGCCCCGCAGCGGCCCCTGCACACGGTATTATGCTCCATAGTGGCCCCTGCACACGGTATTATGCCCCACGGTGGCCCCTGCACACGGTATTATGCTCCATACAGTAGTGACCCCTGCAAACTGTATTATGCTCCATAGTGGCCCCTGCACACGTTATTATGCTCCATAGTGGCCCCTGCAATCGGTATTATGCTCCCTAGTGGCCCCTGCATTGGTATTATGCTCCATAGTGGCCCCTGCAAATGGTATTATGCTCTATAGTGGCCCCTGCACACGGTATTATGCTTCATAGTGGCCCCTGCACACGGTATTATGTCCCATAGTGACCCACCCATGAACTATTATTATACTCTGGGGTCTTTTCAAACCCCAGAGTATAATGATCGGAGACCCAGGTGGTGACAAACATAAAACCAGTATTACTTACCTGGGCTCCAGTGCGCTCCCTGCTTTCGGCCTTCTTCAATGTTGCACAGACCGGTGTCGCGACATAATGACGTCGGCCTGGCACATGTGACGCCTGGGACGTCACCAAAGAAGGCCGAAGCCTGCTGGGAGCAACATCGAATCGCCGGAAAGGTGAGTAACAATGGTTGTTATGTTTATCACCTCCCCTGGGTCTCCGATTATTATACTCCGGGCTTTCCCAAGAGGACTAGAATCCAGAAGGGACTTGAGGCGCAGATGACCATACCCATCCCTGGGTGAGACTACAGAGATAGTGCACAGCAGGAGAATACTGCTGGTGACCTGCAGGAAGCAGGTGGAGTGGACCAGTTGGAGACAGACAGATGGTCTTTCCCAAGAGGACTAGAATACAGAAGGAAGACTTGATGGAGCACTCAAACTAGTCAGGGTTAAAGAAGTGGGGTATTGCCCTGAGTGTGGCTGTTTTGTTGTCTTCATTGCTGCTATCATTTACAAGCTGAATAAACCATGTATGTTTGGATTGCCACTACCTGTGATACTGTTGATTTGGCACCCAGCGCCACAAACACCTCTGGTAAGTCCAGGAAGCTGCTATCTTTCATGCTAAACTACCCCCAGTTGTCACAATATATATTAGAGATAGGCGAACCTCTGAAGATTTATTTAATTTTGGGTTCGGGTCCAAAGATTCACTGTGGGTCAAACAAGTTCAGTATGAAACACAGCTTAAATTGACTTAAAACATAGTATATGACACTGTCAGGGTTCCTGGAAACTGGATAGATAGGTTCCTAAGTCAAACACAGCTAAAGTTATGTCAAAATAGAAGCAGAGGATATAAACTCAGAGTTTAACCATACACTGCACTGACACTCGCTTTTAAGCATCTAACATTTAAAATGCTTCAAAAATTACCCATTTATTAGGAAAATGTGTGTGCCCGTGGTTTTTTAGACACGTGGCGGTTATATTGCAAAAAGCAATGGTTTTGTAGAAAAATTTGCCAGTCCTGCTAGCTTATAAGTGCGACAGAGGCTTATTATTATTTGAGAAACAAATTTTCTGTCTGTGAGCCACTTGAAAAGTGATGAGGAAAAAGAAGCCACCAAAAATTATCCCATGATGGGAGCAGATGTGAATTTTTTTTAAAATTCCATCACTGTGGCAGTGTTGCTATAGTGGAATGTTATGGTGGACCAGGCCGCAGGACATGTCTGGCTGAGTGGTAGCAGTGGTGGTAGGCACTAGGCAGGGGTGGCAACATGTGTGGCAGTGCGGCACGGCATAATATGATGAACCAGGCCACAGGACATGTCTGACTGAGTGGTGGCAGTGGCGGTAGCAGTGGCCACATATTGCGGTAGGGCACAATTTGATGGACCAGGCCGCAAGATATGTCTGAGTGGTGGCAGTCTTGGTAGCTGTGGAAACGTGTGGCAGTGAGGCAGGGCATAATATGATTGAACAGGCCACAAGACATCTGACTGAGTGATGGCAGTGGTTGTAGCTATATAGCAGTAGCAGCAACAGTACACTAAATGAAAGATGATAAAGGGAGACAGTGACACCACTACTGTATTTGAGGCATCAGATATTTATTTATTTATTTATTATGCTTGCTTATATAGCGCCATCATATTCCACAGCGCTTTACAGACATTGACAGTCATTGTCCCATATAGGGCTCACAATCTACATTCCCTATAAATATGTCTTTGGAGTGTGGGAAGAAACCGGAGTACCCGGAGGAAACCCACGCAAACATGGGGAGAACATACAAACTCAGCTGGAAGTGTTTGAAAATCCTCACGGATCCATGCCTGATTCATTTTCGTAAGTGGTTTTGTCCATGCTACCTGTGGGTAGTTTCATCCTTTTTAGCATTAAAAAACCCACTTCGCCATAAGACAGACAAGTTAAAACCCATGGAAAACTGGGCCAGCTTCTTCCACTTCTATTGGCCCAGAATTCCATGGGGTCAAAGTTATCTGCTGGACTATAAGTGCAGCCTAGGTACAACTGCACCTGGTGGTGGAGCCGGTGGGTGTCAGTTGCCTGGTGTGACTCCGGTTGGTGCTGCGAGCTGAAAAATGTTTGGTTCATCATCTTCCACAAACTGTACTGGTAGAGCGCTGGCTAAATGAAGTGGACTGGTAGTGGGCAGATGCCACCAGGGTACACGTGTGACTGGCAGTTGCAGTGGTCTCACTAAACGCCGTGGGCAAGCCTGGTATACAGCCTCTCCTAATAATATTCAAATTTTTATTCCCTTTATAGCAAGGGTCAAAGAGCACTACAGTTCAGTACTCATCCCTCTGCTTGATGATAATAATACACTTGTCACTTTTTAAACAGTGAAGCATACAGTCTGCCATGCTTACCAGCATATGTGCAGACGCAGGGGTCTGCCATGGTTGGTGTTCTTGGCCAGCGTGGTCGTCATCATTATCCTCATCTTGAAATAGATAAGGGTCAGCCTCCTCCCCTGGCTGTGCCTGTGACATATAAAGAGTTCCCTCTGCATCCAAAAGAGAGTCTTCCTCTTCTCCTCTTCCACACTAGGAGTCCCAGTTCCTCTACCATAATGAACCTAACCCGGATCCTCTTCCTCCTCCATCAACACAAGGCAGTCATGTTAACTAAAAGGTGGAAACTTGGTCCTCCTCTTCCATCCCTTGTTGCATGAGTGTAAAACTTTCCTTTAAGATATAAAATACAATAGAAAGGAAAGGCCAGCGTTTTCCGACACATGGCCATATAAAGCAGGACAGTTTTCCTAGAGAAATAATGGCAGCTTGCCATTCTCCATCGAGGTTGAGCACATGCCATCATTTGGCGAAACGCAGTATAATCAACTAAGTGGCATGGTAGCCACTTTGCAAGGTACAAGTTAAGTTGCACAACTTCTGGATGACTGTTCGCATATTGCTGTCTCCTGGTCACACATTCCCTTATGGATGACTGACGTTGGCATGGAAGAGGAGGAGAAATAGTTGGTGATAATGATGATACTGACGACCATGTGATAGTGCTATGTGCAGTGGCCTGCCTACCAGGAAGATCAGGGGAGGAATAGTAGATCAGCGTTGCTCACTTGCCCTGCCAGTGCTACTGTCAAGTCTATTTTTCCAAATAAGATAGTGATGCCTTTTCATGTGAATACATAGTGATGTAATCCCTGCATTTGTTACTGCACAGCCACAGCTTAGCTGCTAGCATATCATGCACATTACCATGGATTTATTGTTTGGCAATGTACAAAAAAATTACCACATGGGAGATGACCAGGTGTAGTTGCTGCCATCAGCAGCAGCGGAAACAAGTCTGCCACTACCACCACCAGTGCTACCACCCCTATCCTGAGAAGCTGCCCTAGGTGTGCCCTGGGCAGACTTTTTGGATGTTGGGCCTGCACAATCCCTGGAATTGCTATCACCACTACCACCTCCCTCTTCATCTGATGTCACCTTGCCATCTAACCTGGCTCCCATCATCATGGCCATGCACACCCTCAGAATTTCCATCTCCAGATATCCCCTGAGCTCCCCTACCAGAACGACTACCAATAGTACCACACACTATTTTGATGTTGCCACCAAACCTAGAAGCAGTGTTGTTCTTGTCACCCACATTCTTATTGTTTGCAGTATGCATGAGTGTTTCCTCCTCCCCCTCCTTTTGTCTATCGCCTGCCATGTTTTTTTACCACTTATTTTTTAATGCACACAGACAGTGCTTAATTATTAACCAAAAAATTAAACAAAAAAAATGCTGTAATAATGGAGATTTCTTTTTTTATATTAGTAAAGAATACACTGCTAGTAGCATGGCCACCAGTACTACCATACTATTCTGTGTAATGTATATCTTGAACTATTTATGTGCAATTGAGCATACAGAGAAACACTTTACATTAACAATTCTCCTTCACATTGTGTATGGGTCAAATATCACACTGTAGCATAACTAAAACACCATAAATGTTTTTTTCAAAGATTTTTTTAAGAATTGCACGGTCTAGACTTTGTAAATGATAGAATTATTTTTTTAAGATTTGTGCAGTCAAAATCAGGAGCATTTTATTGTTAAAACAGCTGTCTGTATTTAATGAAAAAATGTTAACTCTTGGCCAAAAAAGACCTTAATAAAACATGTTTCACTAACAGGATTGTCTTTAGTGTAAAGTATGCTTAAATAGAGATGTATAGAGATGAAAATGCTCTATTGCCAGCCAGTACTGACAGAAAATATAGATTATTGCCAGGCAATGAAAGAGTTAACTGTCTGCAGCAGACTCATTCACTGAACCTGTCCAATCTATGTCTGTATATTCAATTCTATTCTAGCACTAGTAATCTGCCTATGTATAATTATTGCTTGATTCTCTAAGTACTCCTATAACTATTGTTCAATTTTCTGACTTGTGCTGTCTATAGCTTAGCTAATACAGGTGCATCTCAATAAATTAGAATATCTTTGAAACATTTATTTATTTCAGTAATTAAATTAAAAAAGCGACCTCCTATATTTTCTAGATTTTCTTACACACAGAGTGTTCTATTTCAAGTGTTTTATTTCTATTGAAAGTGTTCCCAAGTGCAGTGGCCAAAACTATCAAGCGCTACAAAGAAACTGGCTCACATGAGGATCGCCCCAGAAAAGGAAGACCAAGAGTCACCTCTGCTGCGGAGGATAAGTTCATCCGAGTCACCAGCCTCGATCGCAGGTTAACAGCAGCTCAGATTAGAGACCAGGTCAATGCCACTCAGAGTTCTAGCAGCAGACACATCTCTACAACAACTGTTAGGAGGAGACTGTGTGCAGCAGGCCTTCATGGTAAAATAACTGCTAGGAAACCACTGCTACGGACAGGCAACAAGCATAAGAGACTTGTTTGGGCTAAAGAACACAAGGAATGGACATTAGACCTGTGGAAATCGGTTCTTTGGTCTGATGAGTCCAAATTTGAGATCTTTGGTTCCAACCACCGTGTTTGTGCGACGAGGAAAAGGTGAACGAATGGACTCTACATGTCTGGTTCCCACCGTGAAGCATGGAGGAGGAGGTGTGATGGTGTGGGGGTGCTTTGCTGGTGACACTGTTGGGGATTTATTTAAAATTGAAGGAATACTGAACCAGCATGGTTATCACAGCATCTTGCAACGGCATGCTGTTCCATCCGGTTTGCGTTTAGTTGGACCATCATTTATTTTTCAACAGGACAATGACCCCAAACACACCTCCAGACTGTGTAAGGGCTATTTGACCAAGAAGGAGAGTGATGGGGTGCTACGCCAGATGACCTGGCCTCCACAGTCACCAGACCTGAACCCAATCGAGATGGTTTGGGGGTGAGCTGGAGCGCAGAGTGAAGGCAAAAGGGCCAACAAGTGCTAAGCATCTCTGGGAACTCCTTCAAGACTGTTGGAAGACCATTTCAGGTGACTACCTCTTGAAGCTCATCAAGAGAATGCCAAGAGTGTGCAAAGCAGTAATCAAAGCAAAAGGTGGCTACTTTGAAGAACCTAGAATATAAGACATATTTTCAGTTGTTTCACACTTTTTTGTTAAGTATATAATTCCACATGTGTTAATTCATAGTTTTGATGCCTTCAGTGTAAATCTACAATTTTTATAGTCATAAAAATACAGAAAACTCTTGGAATGAGAAGGTGTGTCCAAACTTTTGGTCTATACTGTATATATGTGTGTGTGTATGTATATATATATGTGTGTGTGTGTGAATCTATATGTATGTGTTATAATATCTATATGGATGTATATATGTAATATGATGTATTCTAGAATAGTGTTTTATAGTATAAAAAACCATATATTGAAGTGACTAAAATAGTTCTCCTAAGATCAAAGTTTATAACCTAAGGATAGGCAATATATTTCTGAATTCTTGGACCACCATCAGTCACGTGTCCTTTGTTCTTCCAATTGAATGATTTGGCAGTTCAGTATAGGCACTGCTGCTCACTTTGAAGTGTATGGGACTGTCGAAGATAGCCAAGTTCAGCATTCAGCTACCTCGGTTGGTCCTATAGCCATGTGCATGCTCAACTGCCATTCACATGGGACAGCACAACACCCTTTTTTTGTAATTGATGGTCCCAGTGGTGGTGCTCTGACTGATCAAACACATATCACCTATTATGTCAACAGGTAAAGAGCTATGATTATAGGAAAACCCCTTTGGTGTATGAAGATGTACGCAAAGAGGATTTGTGCAGACTTGAGGGTGGCGTCCAGTGTGGCCTTACTCAATAATCTGTACAATATAAACTGTTTAGAATTCCTATCATGTTAAATTCCATTGTGAAGTGCCACCTAATGTTAGCCTAAAAATACCTGCTAATAGAGGGTCATGTGATGTTATCAGAATATCCTATTGAAATGCACTCCTCCAGCACCAGTTTCCTGGTTGTCCAGTACCTGGCACAGCTCCTATGGCCATGCCATCACTACACTCTTTATAGTAAATTGCTTACAGGAATGACCTGCTTACTGCAAAATACAGTGGCACTCCCCTCCAAATTCTGCTTCAAATTCCACTACAAATTCAGCTCCAAAATCAGCTTCAAATTCAGCGTCACAATACTCGTTGGTTTTTGACAAGCAGAAAAATCTCCTTCAAATTCCTTTTTAAGGCTGAGACCTCACATTGCGGAAACATAGTTTTTTTTGTTGCAGATTTGCTGCGTTTTTTCGAGCCAAACCCAGTAGTGGCTACAAAGGGAATGGGAAATACAAAGGAAGCTCTTATACTTTTCCCTTCTGCTCAATCCACTGCTGATTTTGGCTCAAAAAACACCCCAAATCTGCAGCAAAAAAAGCTGCATTTCTGCAACGTGGGGCCTTAGCCTAAATGTCAAAGCTAAGTGAAATGTTTGGATGTTTTTTTCAGTATTCATGTGTATGAGACTTAAGTCTCTGAAAAAACTCAACAAGTGATTGTGTTGAACTACGCAGTTTAATTTATACTATTAACTATTATTATAACTATTAACTCTTATAACAGCTCAGAGGTTAGATACTTATCTAGAAATTTAGAAACAATCAACCAAGTGGTCTTTCCTTACTAACTTTCTCCTATAGTATTGTACATTGTCAGCCATATTATGAAGTTAATATGATACATGAGGTGTGTACATAAAGAGGTTTACCCCCCACCTCCGTGATCACAAAAGCAGGGGCCTGAAAGTGCCCTCAAATGCCGCATGTGAATGGAGTTGTTGCTGCACATGTCTGGCCTTTGCTATATTCTTTTATGTGTGACTTCCAAATATTCCAATGACTCCAAACGTATTATTTTTTACAGCATAACTCTTTATAATATTTTAATATCTCTACAAGGTGGTCAGGTTTTCCACATTAGTTCTTTTTAGGAAATATATTACTTTCCTATCAAGTAACATTTATATCTAGACACAGTTTTGTGCTATGGAAAACAATATATTATGTTCAAAATGACGTATCCCCCATGCCTTTGTTTTAAAAGATTTAAAATGTTAACATTTGTGTCTCAGTCCTAAATGTTTTGTGTTGGAAATGCTCACGGAAGTCTTTAAAGTGTCTGTTAAGTTATACAGTACATTCTAATTAGTTTGGAAAACCTAATACAACTCACATTTACTGACTAACAATAATAAAGCTGAAGTACCTGCTAAATATCGAGAATAATTAAAGAAATCATTTTTACTCTTCTATAATTAGTTAATTCGCTTTACAAACATTTATTAAAATGAATTCACATTTTATTATTCCATAGGTAGTTACACAATAGCTTTTGGATAAAAAAAAAAATAATGAAAAAAAAAAGCCTTAATATTCAGCCCTTACCAATTAAGATGAATACTCCCTGAGTAATATCAATCTAGAATAGACTAATTAGGTTTAGTTTGATATCCATTCATCTCTTCTATTGCCTTTGAGCAAATTGTTTATTAGAGAAAGTTATTTCTCACAAATCAAATCAATCTGAGTAGTCCATTATATTTGGGAGAAACTTTAGCCATCAGTCAATTAATCCATCATTTTATCATGACACTTTTATTTAGCAGACAGATCAAACTAGACACAATTTAGATATCATGTGATTCAATTAGAAAGTACAATTTATTGACAGATATTTTAAATATTATAAGAATTTTCTTCTTGTAAGTCTGAAATAACGTATATATCAGAATATAAAAATAAAATGCATTTAATGTTTAAAGGAGTCTCGCCAAGTGATGACGTTTACTAGAATGTGCCATCACTTTGATTGGTGTTGTCTGACATGTAGGATTCCTACTGTTCTTGAGAATGAAAGAGCCATCAAATTTTTAGCACTGCATTCCTTTCACTGTTTTTCCATTCATAACAGCACCCCAACCACACACCAAACAGCTATATTTTTGGGAACCCCACTGTATGGGAATAATTCAGCATGAGGTCTATTTATTGTCAGGAACCATGTGGGTCCCGGAAGATGGATCTTCACCGATATATAGTGATTTATAATCAGGACACTTCTTAAAGGATATATGATGTTTATTTATTGTAGGAATTGTAATATAAGTTTTGCTGATGTACTTGCACTTCAAAGGGAACCCGTCAGGTTGATTTGGGTCACTAAACCATCCACAAGTCCTTATGGACCAGGGGTGTAGTGGCCCAAATCACCCTTTTGTAAAACCATCCATGCATCCATTAAAAAAATCTTTATACTTATCTAGAAATAAGTCTCATCTGACCCATTTCTGGAGCTCCTGGAGCCTGTGCAGTTCTTTAATGAAGCCAGGGACATACACCCTGGCTTTACTGCTTATGCTCCCCTGGTCCGGGGACATGTGCTCTGAAGCTGAGGTGTACTATTCAGGCTTCACTGAGGTGTGAGGAGTACAGCTACAGGATGATTATAAAGGTTTTTATTATTAATGTTTGCTACCTGAAAACTTTAGGTACATCCAGTGCAAGAGCAACCTTCTGGCAACTGATCCATTTAAATCAGACAGGTAAGCAAATGTGGGATCATGAGAGTGTGCATTTATATAACGTGTACAGTGTCTCTCAACTCTCAACATTGCATGTAATTGACAACATGGAGTGGAGTTTGCTGCTCAATGAGCACACAGTCACTTGGGCAGATGGGAAGGGAGGTATGGAGGTTCAGGAAAAGAGCTGGGTGACGGTTAGGAAGAGGGGTAGAGGGATGAGTGTCAGGAAGGCTAGTCTTGACCTGGGCTACCCCAATAAATTTGCCAAGATGGCGAACGTCAGCTCAGGGGTAGCACAACTGTAGATGGATACTTCTACTAGCAACCAGGGGAAAGTCTGCTCTATCAAGAAGAAAAATGAGAACACAGGAAAGGCCATACAGGTGCTGGTAGTGAGAAACTCAATTATCAGGGGTACAGATAGAGAAATCTGTCATAAAGACTGAGAACACCGAACAGTATTTTTGCCACCCAGATGCTCAGGTTCGGCATATTGGCAGATATATGTCAGTCTGATCTGACATTGACATTACTGGGAGGGGCTGATGACGATCCAATAGTTATGGTGCACACTGACACCAATGACAAAGTTAGAGGTAGGTGGAAGGTCTTAAAAAATAATTATAGGGACTTTTACCATGAACCACATAGGGAAGGCTGCCAAAGATTAGGGAGTGGCTTAACAGTGCTAACAAGCAGAAATGGTTGCAGTAGGCCCATACATGATGTCATGTTTTGGGCCGGATTCAGGGGGAAAGAGCTGGTAGACCCCTTTAGTATCCCTGAAGGTATGAAAATTACCTCTGCAAAGTATACAGAGTTTCTGACACAAAAGAAGGACGGTGCCTTCTGTAGCAAAATAATCTACATGCATGACAATGTATCATCTCATACGGAAAAGAATAGATCTGAGTCATTGGCTGTTATGGACATAAAAGGAGAGAAACTTGGGACTAAAGCCCAATAGAGAACCTTTGGAGTATCCTCAAGCAAACGATCTATGAGGGAGGGAGGCAGTTCATAAAAAACAGCAGCTCTGGGAGACTATTCTGGGAGACTCTGGGAGATATCCTGCAAAGAAATTTGAGGTGAAACTATCCAAAAACTCAAACATTTAATGGATGCAAGAATTGTGAAGGTGATATCAAAAAAGGGGACCTATGTTAACATGTTGTCAGAATTCTCTATCCAGCTGCTGCACCTTTAACATTACCATGCCAACCTGGAAAGCTTTTGCAGTTTCAGAGGCTTCCTGGCTTGGTCCAGTTAGCAGCTGAGGAGGTCTATATTAGACTATGCCCTCCTGACACTAAGGCCGACTAATTAGTTTGCTTCTTAGTTCGGCTCTCCATCTTGTCTATGAATACCTTTTTGCTTACTGACCTCGGGCTTGCTCCCTGGATTCCCTTTTTGCCTCCTGATTCTGCTTTGACATTCCCATTTGGATTTGTGACCCTTGGCTTGTTTCCCAGATATTGCTTTCATCTCCTGTTTCTGCTTATTACATCCTCTCCTGGCTTTGACCCTGCTGGTATGACTTCTCTTCTCTCCACGCCACTAAGTGAATTTTAGTGGACTTTGTTTTGGTTTTTGAAGCAGTGCCTTTATTATTAGTATATCAATCTGTTTGGTTACAATTCAGATTCCCAGATTCAGCGCAAGTCCAACTCTCTTCACGGAGAGCTCTGGTGAAGGCGTCTGGGGGTCTGTCTTGGCTTGTAGAAGTGTACTAGTTTTAAATAGCTGTCTCTACTTCTCTGGAAATTTTTTGTACATTGCCAAATGATAAATCCATGGCAATGTGCAAGATGTTCAAGCAGAAACGTAGCCATGACCATGCAGGAACAAATGTTGAAACGACAACTCTATGTACTCACATAAAAAGGCATCAATGTTTTATTTGGAAAAATAGACTTGACAGTAGCAGTAGTAGTAGAACTGGCAGGGGAAGTGAGCAAGGCTGTTCTACTCCTCCCCATAATCTTCCCTGCAGGTAAACTACATCCACACCTAGTACATGGTCATCATGGTTATCATCATCATCACTAACTGTTTCTCTTACTTCTCGTCCTCTTCCAAACCAACGTCAGTCATCCATAAGGGAATGTGTGACCAGGAGAAAGAAATATGCGCCCATTTATCCGGCAGTTGTGCAACTTAACTCACTGCTGGCGGTGCAGTCGGTGCTGTACCACTTAGTAGATTCCACTGTGTATCATCAACTGAATGCATGCACTCAACATCAGTAGACATTACCTAGCCACCATTATTTTTTTAGGAAATCTCTCCCTGCGTTATATCACCATGTTGGAGAACGCCGGTATTTACTTGTTTACGTCAGTCTGGGGAAAGGTACACGCCACTGTTGACATGTGGATCAGCAATTATGGACAAGGACAATATTTGGCTTTCACAATGTTTTGAGTGACAGCGACCACAATCCAGAAACGCAATAAGGCCAGGTGCTAGTTCCACCCCGATTGTGCAGGTCCACACCCCGATTGTGCAGGTCCAGTTCCAACACCATGCAGAGTTCATCCACCTCCTCTAGATCCTCTTCTCTAAACAATTTCTCACCACAATCTTTACCAGGGCAAGCCGTTGCTTCCACTCCTCTTCCTCTTACTCCACCCTCATTTCATGGGCATAAGGCAAAGTGCTGCCATGCAGTTTTGAAATTATTGAAGGGGGATCAGAGGAGACACACAGCAGAGGAGCTGCTTCTTTGTATCCTGCAGCAAATATCCCACTGGATGGCTCCTCACCAAGTCCAACTGGGCAGTGTTGACAGCGATAATGGCACCAATATTGTTGCGGCGCTGCAATGAGGACGAATAACACATCATCCCTGTATGGCGCATGTCTTTAACCTGGTGGTTCACTGCTTTATTAGCCTGTATAGTGGCTTAAAAGAGCAGGAACATTTTCAACCTTTTAGTCAACGTCATAGCCCTATGTTGATGGAGGAGGATGAGGATCCAGGTCAGGGTATTTATGGTGGAGGAACTGAGACTCCTAGACTGGAAGAAGTAGAGGAGAAAGACTTTCCCTTGGATGCAGAGGGGTCCCTTGATATGTCACAGGCACAGCCAGGGGAGGAGGCTGACTGTTACTCCTTTCAAGATGATGACGATGACCACGCTGGCCAATAACACCAACCATGGCAGCCCCAGGGTCCATGCATATGCTGGCAAGCATGGCAGGCTGTATTTTCCTCTGCTTACACAGCAACAAGCGTATTATTAGCATCAAGAAGAGGGATAAGTACTGGATCGCAGTGCTCTTAGACCCTCGCTGTAAAGACAAAATGGGGGAATTCCCTGCTTCCCAAATATAAGAAAAATTGGAATATTATCAGAATAGGCTGTATACTCAGCTTGCCACCGTTTTTAGGGAGACCACTGCAACTTCCAGTCTCATGCATACCCAGGTGGCCTCTACCCACTCCCAGTCTACCTCACTCAGCAAGATCTCCCCTCCTCTGCCAGTGCGACAAGTGTCAGAAGGAGTAAAAGCATCCGAAGCCAAGTCCAGTACAGAATCTGGAAGATGATCATCATGTTCTGTTTTTTGTACAGCAGCTGATGCTGCCTCACTGTCACACATGTTTCCACCGCTGCCAACACTGCCACTACTCAGACAGACGTATACTGCGGCCTGGTCAGTCATATTGTGTCCTACTGCAATATGTGGCCACAGCTACCACCACTGACACCACTCAGCCAGATATGTCTTGTGGTCTGATCCATCATATAATGCCCTGCCACACTGCCACACATATTGCCACAGCTACCACCACTGCTTCCAATCATCCAGACTTATCCTCTGCCCTGGTCCATCACATTCAAAAATAATTTTGATTTCAAATCAGCTCCCATCAAGGGATAGTCTTTGGTGGCTCACAGCCACAAATTTGTCTTCCAAATAACAACAACTAGCCTGTAGCACTTGCACGCCATCAAAACTGGCTAATTTTTCTACTAAACCATTGCTTTTTGCAATATAACCGCTATATGTTAGCCGGAGAGGTGGAGGTTCGGGGATATAATGCTGGCTGGATGATGGGTCAGTCTTGAACAATAGTGATGAGCCTCTCTGTCAATACCTTAGCCGTGGCTGTGTGCAACAGACTTTGTAGACAGTCTGCAAAGACTGGGCCCAATAGCAAAATTTGGACTTAGGTCTCCCACACAGCAAAGAGCCTCCATACAGTATAATGTCCCACAGTGGTCCCTACAATGTTTGTTCCAAATTGCAAAAATTTCGGGTTCGACAGAACACAAACTACCCATGAACTAAAGTGGCTTGCATTTTTTCGCATCTTGTCACCTTACAACCACAAACTTAAATTTATTTTATTGAGATAGACCAACACAAAGTAGCAGATAATTGTGAAGTGGAACGAAAATGATACATGGTTTTCAAAATTTTAATCAAATAAAAATCTGAAAAGTGTGATGTGCAAAAGTATTCAGCCCCTCTATATAAATACTTTGTAGAGCCATCTTTCGCTACAATTACAGCTCAAAGTCTTTTGGGGTGTGTCTCTACTAGCTTTGCGCATCTAGAGACTAAGATTTTTGCCCATACCCCAGAGTATAATGATGGGAGACCTAGGAGTGGTGTTCAAACATATCTATTTTTTATTTGAATGTATCTTTTTTTTATTTGAAGATACACAGAATGTACTTTATTTTAGAGTGGACCACCACCAAGACACTGATATCACAAGCAGAGCTTCCAGAGATTTTTCCTATATGTCTGTTAGTAGTGACAACTTTTTCATATTTTTTTGATACTATAAGAAGTAGGAATGATAGATTGTATGCTCTATTAAGTCCCATAGGTTCCCAGCGATTAACCACACCATTCAGGCCACACTCCAACACTACTTAGAAGGTATTATTGATATCAAGACAGTAATTTCCTGACTAACCAACATCCTATCACACAGGTGTTTTATACTCTGCCAAAGATACATAAGAGATTGCAAGAACTCCCTTCACCCCTCTGTTTATTCTATTAACTCCTTAAAGACAGAGCCTAAAAGTGCCTTATGGACAAGGCCTCATTTTTCAAAACTGACATGTGTCACTTTATATGGCAATAACTTTGAGACACAAGTGATTTTGAGATAGTATTTTTTCATGACACATTGTACTTCATGTTAGTGGTAAACATTGGTCAATATTTTTGTATTTATTTATAAAAAAAAATAGGAAATTTGATGCAAATTTGGAAAAAAAATAGCAATTTTTGAACTGTTAAATGCTCTGCTTTTCAGGCAGCTAACCATACCACTAAAATACATTAATAAATATTATCTACCTTATCTTGCTTCATATTGGCATCATCTTTTAATTGTCCTTTAATTTATTTTGGATGTTATAAAGCTTACAAATATAACAGAGATTTTCCAGATTTACAAGAAAATCTCCCAAACTAATTTTTTAGGAACCACATCAGTTCTGAAGAGGATTATAAAGGCCTAGTTATTAAAGCTCCCATAAATCACCCCATTTTCAAAACTGCATCCCTCATATAATTCAAAACAGCATTTAGGAAGTTTGTTAACTCTTTAAGCATTTCACAGGGAATTAAAACAATATGGAGGTGAAATATGAACATTTTCTTTTTTCAATAATACATTAATTTAGCCCTAAAATTAACACATTCACAAAGGGTTAAATAAGAAACCGCATCTCACAGTGTGTTATACAATTTCTCCTGAGCACAGAAATATCCCACATGTGGGTGTAAATTGATGTTTGGGCACATGCATGGGAAGGGGAGGAGCACCACTAGACATTTGAAAAGCAGATTTTGTGGAAATGGTTTTCAGGTGCCATGTCGCATTTGCATAGCCCCTAGAGTACCAATACAATGGAAACCCCCAAAAAGTAACCCCATTTTGGAAACTACACCCCTCATACAATTTATCAAGGGTTATGGTGAGCATTTTGACCTCACAGCTGTTTCACAGATTCTATTAGCATTGGGACGTAAAAATGAAAAATTACTTTTTTTCCACTAAATCGTTAATTTAGCATCATACTTTAAATTTTTACAAGGGGTTAAAGAAGAAAAAAAAACACCACAGTTTGTTACACAATTTCTCCTGAACACAGAAATTCCCCATATATGGTCGTAAACTGCTGTATGGGTACATGGCTGGTCTCAGAATGGAAAGAGCGCTATTTGGCTTTTGAAGGGCAGATTTTGCTGGAATAGTTTTCAGTTGCCATGTCATATTTGCAGAGCCCCTAAAGTACCAGTACAATGGAAAACCCTGAAAAGTGACCCCAAGGGATATTATCATTTTGAGCCCAAGAGTGCTTTCCAAAAATTAATGTACAAAGTGAAAATTTAAATTTTTAAAGAAATATGCAATTTCAGTGCCCAATAGGTTGCGCCCACTTTGTGTCATCAAAAACATACACTCCTAAAACTATTAAGTGGGCTATCCCGGGTACAAAAAAGTTATATACGTGGAGAGGTGTAAACTGCTGCTTGGGCACACAGTAGGGCTCAGAAGGGAAGGAGCACTGCACGTTTTAGATTTTGGAGTACAGATTTAGATGGACTTTCTGAATGCCATGTTGTTTTTGCAGAGCCCTGAAGGTGCCAGTAAAATGGAATTCCCACTTGGAAGAAGTGACCCTATTTTGTAGGGGTAATTTTAGGGTCTCTGCACACATGACATGGCATCCAAAAAGCAACAATCTAAATCTGCGCTCCAAAAGTACACAGTGCTACTTCACATCTGCACCCTGTTGAGTGCCCAAACTGCAGTTTATGCCCACATATATGACACTGTTGTACCCAGAATAATGTACTTAACAATGCGATATGTGGGTATAAATTGCTGTTTGCGCACAGCCGGGCCCAGAATGGAAAGAGAGCTGTTTTGGTTTTTGGAGCACAGTTTGGATTTTGGGTGTCATGCCACTTTTGCAGAGCCCCTGAATTGCCAGTACAGTGGAATTCGCAGACATGTGACCCAATTTTGGAAACTACGCAACTGAAGGGATTTATCAAGTGGAATTGCGAGCATTTTTAACCCTTGAGCGTTGCATTCATTTTATTTCCAGGAATGAATTCGTAGCTGATAATAAAAAGTCAAAATTGATTATTTTTCCAGAGATTGCCTGATATGTGATGCCCAGCTTGTCTCAGCACAGACACAAAAACTGTTAAGTGGGTATATTGGGCACAACAGCTTTTGGAGCATGGGCACAACATATTACACATTGAAGTTGTATATTTCTAGAAAAATTGTCCTTTTCACCTTTTAACAGCTGCGTATTCATTTCTGGAAAATAAATTAATGCAACACTTGGGAGTTAATGCTCACTGTAACCCTGTATAAATTCCTTCAGGGGTGTAGTTTCTAAAATGGGGTCACATGTCATGGGATTCCACTTTACTGGCATTTCAGGGTTCTGCAAAATAGTCATGAAGTCCAAAAACCAAACAGTCTAAATCTGTGCTCCAAAAACCAAAATAGCGCTCCTTCCCTTCTGTACCAAGCCCAAACAACAGTTTATACCCACATATGACATTAAGTACATTATCCTGGGTACACCAGTGTCATATATGTGGGCATAAACTGCAGTTTGGGTACACTGCAGGGCACAGAAGGGAAGGAGCACTATGTGGCTTTTGGAGTACAAATTTAGATGTTTGGTATCTGGACACCATGCCATGCTTGCAGAGCCTCTAAGGTACTAGAAAAGTGGAATCCCCTACGGAGTGACGCCATTTTAAAAACTGCACCACTCAAAGAATTTATCAAGAGGTGTATATGAGGTATCCCAGACGTGAATGCACAGCAGATGGTGAAAAGTGAATATGTAAGCTGTGCGGAGTATATTGGGAACACCAAATTCCCTACTAATTCCTCAGTAGCTCCTATGATTTGGGGGTCACTCTGGGCATCACTTCTGCTTTCTTTTCCCTTGTAAGCTCTAAATTTGGGGTGTACCCTAATATATGCTAGCATAGTTTATACATTCCCTTCCTGTTCGATTTGTTGATTTTTGGGGTTTTTTTGTCTTCACATTGTGTAAGCTAAATTTTTTTAATTTATATTGTGTTTTTTATGCGTTACTAATTTTACAGAACAAAAACCCATTTGGGGACATAAATCAATTATTTTTGCGTCACCATATTCTGAGATGCATAACATTTGTATTTTTCAGTTGACAGAGTTGGCCGAGGGTTTATTTTTTGCGGGACTACCAGTGATTTTGGTACTGTTTTGGGGTACATATGACTTTTTGATTACTTTTAATAGCATTTATTGTAAGGCGAGATGGGGAAAAATCATTATCTCCATATTTGACCGCAGCCTTCAATGATTTAAAACCCCTAATCGGAGCTGAGCTCCGAAAAGGGGTTAATGGAGCGGGTATTAAGATAATCCTTTAATAGTCCCACCATGGGGAAATTCAGTTTGCTACAGCAATATGCAATACAAATACAATACAAAACGCTCCAAGGTAGAGGCATTACAGTGACAGTAGGTACAGATAGAAAGGTACAGGTAAAAAAAAAAAAAGTAGCAGAGGGGATATCACAACTAAAATATCTTTCAGTTCTCTATATGGAGTGATCTCTGCTTAGGTCGGTGTTGATTGTACAGCCTAATCGCAGCGGGGGAGGAAAGACTTCCGATAGCGCTCCTTCTCACACTTTGGGTGAAGTAGTTGGTCACTGACAGTACTGCCCAGCGCTATCACGGTCTCATGCATGGGATGGGAGTTATTCTCCCGCATGGAGCTCACCATGAACAGTATCCTACAGTCACCCACCACGTGTACTGGGTCCAGGAGGCTCCCCAGGACAGAGCTGGCCCTTCTAATCAGATTGTCAAGTCTATTCCTATCCCTGGTTGATATGCTACTCCCCCAGCAGGCCACTCCAAAGAAGATGGCTGATGCCACTACTGAGTTGAAAAAGGCCCTAAGAAGTGCCCCCTGGACTCCAATGGCTCTCAGCCTCCTAAGCAGGTAGAGCCTGCTGTGGCCCTTCCTGTACAGTGCATCCAGGTGATCTGCCCAGTCCAGCTTATTATTGAGGACCACTCCCAGGTATTTATAGGTGTTGACAATCTCAAAGCCGATCCCCTGGATGTCCACTAGTTTAGGAGGGTATCTGCCTTTACGAAAGTCCACCACCATCTCCTTGGTCTTCCCAGCATTAATCCTAAGGTGGTTCTGCTGGCACCAGTCCACAAAATCCCGGTTCAATTCTCTGTACTCCCTGTCATATTCGTCTGTGATGAGGCCTACTATTGCAGAGTCATCAGAATACTTCTGTAAGTAGCAGCTAGATGAGTTGCACCTAAAATCTGCAGTGTACAGTGTGAAGAGGAAAGGGGCAAGAACTGTACCCTGAGATGCCCCCGTATTACAGTTCACAGTATCTGACACACAGTCCCGGGCTGTCACATACTGAGGTCGGTTTGTGAGGTAGTCTAGGATCTAGGATTAGCTGTCAGTTACGGCCACCACCCGCTACCAATGCCGCCCCCTCAAATAGTGAGCGGGCAGCACGCCAGGGACATAATAATACGTCCATTTGCATTAAGGCCCAGTCGGTCAGGATATCCTATTATGTCCTTGGTCATTAAGGGGTTAAAGAAGATTCTCACGCCCCTGGTTAGTACAATATCATCCCTCCTTCTAGACACCAACCAATTCATCCACACACTCAGAAAACTCTCTCCCTCCCCCCATTTTAGTCACTTGGGACATTTGTAGCTTATAAACATCCTTCCAACACTCAATAGGTTTTTATGGGATAGACACATTTTTGGACCATCACAATTTCATATAAGACAATAAGCAGCTCTGCTTGGATTTTCTTTGCCTTCCAGTAATTGATTGTAGGTGGTATTTGTGACTTATATATGCTGCCAACCAGGCCTTGTACATGTGCCAACCTCTACTGTGCATGCCTGGACAGTAGCAGTCAAGTGACCAACACATCAGTGTCACAGCGCAGGCCACTCCCCTTGATGGTCATGTGACCTCCACTTGAATCTCCTGGCCACTCTGCCGCAACCCAGATGGAGAAGACCGGAGGATGGGAGTAGTGATTAGCCAGGGCTGAACCAAGGGAAAGACTGCAAACAATATATACAATGACATATAATATAGAACACAGAGGACGGGACATACCAACACAACCCAGAGGCACAAAAGACTATCAGTTAAAGCAGTAGAACTCTGGGATGTTGCAACTCCACTTGGGTTTCACTCACTTCTAGTGTGCAGAATGCAGCAGCTTCCTCTTCCGATCCCGCCAATATGCACCTCTCGGCTCATTTTGAGTATATTAAGGGGCCACATCCCTTCAACACCTACCACCACCATGCCCCTTACATACATCTGGGCCACAGGTAACTTAGTTTTATAGCATCTCAGTCACTTTAGTGTGGCAATGACTATCTATTCACTATCTATCGTTGCCTGTGCATTAGTCGCTATATTTAGTCACTGTTGTGAATGCTTTGGAAATTTTTTGTCTAGCCACTGTTTAGGATACCTTGTACTCACTCTTCTCCACACATGATATTATTGTTGATACTGTTTTAATGGTTGCCTGTATTTTGCTTATTACTTTATGCTTGGCCTCGGCGCGACCCCGGTCTCTTAAACTTGGCCCTTGTACAGCTATGAACCCGATCCAGTATATATATATATATATATATATATATATATATATATATATATCGGCATAGAAAAAGGGGCACCCCCAAAACAAACATTCAAAAATTGGGGGGCCGCCACCCCCACCATCCTGAGCTATCTAGTAACTGTGGACACAGTAACACGGTTCTCAGGATTGATGAGGTTATTGACCAACAGAAAAGGCAATATGCATTAAACCAATTTGACCGGTGCAAAAATTTGGGTACCCTTATCTTTTGTTGAATACTCTCTTAGTACTTAGAAACAAAAAATTGGGTTGAACCACAGACTATGATACTCCATAGCCAGGGACCAATCATGGAAGGTATTTAAGGTGGCCATTGCAGTTGTTCCCTATTTGAATCTCCTCTGAAGAGTGGCATCATGGGCTCCTCAAAACAACTCTCAAATGATCTGAAAACAAAATTGTCAACATAGTTGTGGGGGGGGGGGGTAAAAAAAGTGGGGGGGGGAATTTACCCGGGGTGTCCCCGGGGGGGGGAAAAAGGGGGGGGGGGGGGGGGCGGGGGGGGGGGTTGTGGGGGGCGGGGGGGGGGGGGGGGGAAAAAAATAGAGGGGGGGGGGGGGGGGGGGGGGGGGGGGGGGGGGGGGGCCGCCCCCCCCCCCCCCCAAGAGGGGCGGCCCCCTCTCGGGGGGGGGGGGGGGGGGGCGCGGCGGCCGCACACCCCACACACAGGCGGGGGGGGGGGGGGGGGGGGGGGGGGGGGGGGGGGGGGGGGGCGCGGGGGGGGGCGGGGCGAGGGGGGGGGGGGGGGGGGGGGGGGGGGGGGGGGGGGGGGGGGGGGGGGGAAAAAAAAAAAAAAAGGGGGGGGGGGGGGGGGGGGGGGGGGGGGGGGGGGGGGGGGGGGGGGGGGGGGGGGGGGGGGGGGGGGGCGGGGGGGGGGGGGGGGGGGGATAAATCAAAATATATATATATATATATATATATATATAACAAAAAAAAAAAAAAAAAAGGCATATATATATATATATACATACTTTATATATATGTATAGTGCTTCACATAAATGACTACGCCTCCTTTGAAAAGTAAGATTTTAATCAATGTCGTACTGAACACAAACTAAATTTTGGCATAACTGAGTTTCATAGGACATTTTCTTAACCCATAACATGAAGGTAAGGTTAATAATTTGAAGATTACAAAATCTTCAGATTAACTCTAATTAGTTGATGTAAAAATTAATACACCCCACATCAAAAACTAAACCTAGTATTCTGTATGACCTTCATTGTTAATAATGAAAGCACCAAGTCTTCTAGGCATGGGATTACCAAGTTGGCAACATGTTGTAACATTTATCGTTTTACATTCTTCAAGAACAACCTCTTTTAGAGCCTGGTTGCTAGATGGAGAGAAATGCTCAACTTCTCTCTTCGGAATTCTCTATAGGTGTTCGATCGGGTTCAGATTATTGAATCACTTTCATCCTTTTCTTCTTCAGGAATTCAACAGTGACCTTAGATGTTTGTTTTGGATCATTGTCATGTTGGAAAAATGCTCAGAATCCAAAGGCCTGATGTAGCGTCTTCTTTTGAGGGTCCCAGTGAAGAGCGGTAGCTTGCAAACTATGTTCTACACACCACCAAGTGTGCAGCTGTATATTCATTTATTGGAGCAAATGCCACAGCAATCAAAGCATTGGCAGAGGGACAATTTACAGAATTTCAAGAAAAATCTGTGAAACACTGTCAGTGGATATGGCCTGCCAACTGAAAAAGTTGGAATATCTTCTCTGATGTGAACAAATTTTGTGAACCAGAAGAGAACCTAGATTATTCTGTACTTCACCACTTTATGGGAACAAATGCCACAGCAACATAGCATGGAAGAAGTGACAATTTACAGAATTTCAAGAAAAATTTGTGTCACGCTGTCAGTGTTCGTGGCATGCCCTTCCCGCATGAGCCTCCAATCCTGGGTTTGACAATAGCACACTGTCCCTATGGTCGGTTGCATGCAGTGATCATTCACTACCTTCTGCTGCTCAAGCAGATTATTCAGCATGTGCAATTCCATATGCACTACACCTTACAGCCACGAACCAAGGGAGGAGGAATGGAAACCCTGGATAAGTGGGGGAAGGAAATGGTCCAGTTAGGAGGGACTTGAGCAAGCAGATGCATCCCACCTGGTATTGAACTGGGCCTGCACCCAAAGGGTGGTGTGAGTACAGGCACTAGGAATTTTTGTGTTTCTAGATTGTGGCCGGTGTCATTCAAAATATTGACCCATTAAGCCATGAAAGCCATGTATTGTCCATATCCACAAGTGCTGTAAAACTTGTCGACAGTTACATGCACCTTTCCCCACATGGACATATCCAACAAGAGGCCCACATATCAATATCAAGCAGGGAATGCTTTTGTAGACAAATAATGGCAGCTAGGTATCCTCCATTAAGGCTGATTGCATGCTATCAGTTGTTGAAATGCAGTGGATTCCACTAAATGGAACTGCAGTGACAGCAATGTCAGTAACTTGGCCAGGTGCGAGTTAAAGTTGCAGACCAGACAGACACACTCTCCTTATGAGAGACTGACGTTGACAAGGAGGAGGGTAGATGATGATGATGATGATAATAGCAAGTACAACTTTGTGCTAGGTGTGCTTGTGGCTCCTGCAAAGAAGCTCATGGGGAGAAGTCATGCTTACTTTGCCTGCCAGTCATGCTCATGGGGAGAGTCATGCTTACTTTGCCTGCCAGTGCCACTGCCAATTCTATTTTGCTAAATAAGCTGGTGATGCCATTTCATGTTAATGTGGAGAGAGACCTGGTCTCTAAATTTGTGCCTGCAAGGCCATGGCTTATTTTCCACTTGCAGATCTTACACCTTACTATGGATTTGACATTTGGTTATATACAATTATGAGAGATGACTGCATATAGTTGTTGCCACCAAAATCAACAGCACTGGAAACATGTCTTCTAGTGCCACCAGTTCCATCATCAGGAAGGTTTTTTTATGTTAGGACTGTGTATCAGATGGTAATGCAGCTGTCATCATCCTCTAACTCTGAAGTCACCCTTCCCCCTGTCCCGGGTTCCAGGTCTTATATGCAATAGAATCATCTTTGGATTCAGTATTTTCATCATCTTCCACAGTTTTTATCTGACTCATCATTGTAATAGGATTACTCTATACCCTCTTATCTCCCACCTCCAGATTTACATGCAGTGAATCTGTGGACAAACTACATTTCTTCCTGTTGTTTTGTAAAAAAATAAAAAGCAAAAAACAAACCAAAAAATAAAGACATACACACAGTGCCATAATTGTTGCCAAATTGTCAATCAATGACTATGATTAAACACTATGTGTAGTAAAAAAGTGACTGGTAAAAAGGAGGGGGAGGAGGAAACACTCAAGCAAGTACTAACAAGAATGTGAGTGACACAGCAACACTACTTTTGGTTTTCGTGGCACTGTCTGTAACCGCAGGATTTTTATATTTCCTGAGAATGAAGATAAAGTTTTTGGACTGTCAACCATGTCTCTTTCACATTTTTCACTGACACAAATCCCTGGTAGTTATGTAGCACCTGCTGAGCAATCTTTTTTTTTCCTAGTCTTCCTCTTTTTGATGAGCTAGATGAGAACAGTCAGCATTGTATGCAAGCAGAGGTAGAAGACATGGCTGTTAGTGGTAGCAGTAGTATTATCAGGGGATGTGGTACTACTACTGATAGTCATTCTGGTAGGGGAGCTAAGGAAATAATTGGATGTGGAAATTCTGAGTGTGTGCATGGTCATAATGCGGGGATATTGAGAAGATGAAAATACAAATGATGATTCTTTTTTTTTTATAAATGCTTTATTTTTATCCAATAAAACAGTCACCGACAAAGGAAATACAAACCATGTAAATCCGACATCCAAACAAACAGGAGTCGGTAAACAAACCCAATGAGAGTCAATAATAAGCAGGAAGACATGGTGTGAGACACCCGCATTAATACTCTCAATAAGGTCAGAGGTTTGGAGTTCTAGGAGCCCCACCACCGGAGGTAGGGTGCAAAAAGGCACAGCCTAGCGCACAAGGTCCTCCACTTTGTGGACCCAATGAAAGAGTGAGGAGGCGGTGGGAGACTTCCAGTGTGTGGGCATGCTGGCCACGTTAACCAAATGTGTCAGAGAGGACTTGCGGTAAGCCCGAAGGGAGTAGTCTGAGAGGTGGTGCAAATAGAAAGCAGGGGACTAGTGGGTAGACCTGGTACACCCTATATATCACCCGGTGAACCCCGTCCCAAAAGTCCCTTAGCCCGGCACATTCCCAGAAAATGTGCAATAGTGTTCCCTCCTCTGAGCCACACTGCCAACTCCTTGAGGAGGCTGAGGGGAAGATTCTGTGCAGTTTAGAAGGGACATAGTACCATCTGGTCAAGAGTTTATAACCAGCCTCTTGATATTTGCTCGCAATGGAACTCTTGAGGGCAAATTCAAGAATTCTAGAGCACTGTGAGTCAGAGAAGACAGTATTTAGATAATTTTCCCATTTAGTCAGGAATGTAGGCTTGTAGCCCAGAGGGGGGGAGACCAGCAACAGATAGAATTTGGAAAGGGAGTGCCTGACCGGACCGGACACAGAACAAGCCTTCTCAAATCTGGAGAGCGGTCTGTCAAATCCCAGGGAGTCATGGAGGGAAGAAAGAAAGTGAGTGAGTTGAAGGACTCTCCATATGCCTGGTGGGGGGGGTAGGTCCACCGCTGCAAGAAAGTCTTTCTGAGACAGCCAGTGACCAGCCGAGCAGAAATAAACTGCTTTTTGCCTGCCAGCCTCACTGCACTGCCTAAAAGGGCCAGGGGACGGGAAGGACGGGTTACCCAGTATGGGGAACATCGGGGAAGGAGAGGGGGAGAACTGCTCCCTGGGAAAAAGCATCCTACAAGCGTGCAGTGTAGGGACAATGGTAGGGTGGGATTTTAGAGCTGCGGAGTGCTTTGAGTCCATCCAAGGGAGCTAGTGAAGGGGAGTCCCCGAGAGGGCGTGTACTATGGCGACCCATTGCTTAAAGGTGAGATGGCAGCACCAATCAAGCACCCATTGGAGCATACAGGCTTCGTAATATCTGTGAGGGTAAGGGAGCCCAAAATCACCCCACTGTTTTGGTAAGATAAGAGTCGAGCAGGCTAGCCTAGCCGATTTACCCTGCCAGACAAAGTTAGTGAGGTCACTGTATAACAACTTAAAGAAGCTAGGGGGACTCGGATGGGGATTGTTTGAAAAAGGTACAGTAGGCGAGGCAGGACATTCATTTTATATATAGAGGAACGGCCAAACCAGGTATAGACTCCCTTGGACCAACGCTTCAGGTTAGATCATATGACTCGTAGGAGAGGCAGGTGGTTCTTGGTGTACAATTCCCCCAGTTCCCTTGATGGCGTTGTTGGACCATCGAAAAGAAAAAGAGGCCTCCAGTGAAGACTGGACCTGCGGTGGATACGACACAAAGGGCTTCAGACTTTTGAAAATTGATTTGAAAATTAGTGACACCATGAAACCTGTGGAATTCCATCATCAGGTGAGGGGAAGAGGAAGAGAGGTCCGAAATAAAAAATAGGAGATCGTCCGCATATGCAGCAACCTTTATGTGTCTACCTTCAACCTGTAGGCCTCAAATGCCATCATTATCTCTGATTGTCTGGAGCAGAGGCTCAAGAGTCAGCACAAAAATCAGCGGAGAAAGGGGACAACCCTGGTGCGTACCATCCCTGATCGGAAAAGGGGAGGACAACACGCCATTAACTCTCGTGGAAGCCGATTGGTTAGAATAGAGAGAAGAGATCAAAGACTTCATCACAGGTCTCAAGCCGATATGATCCAAGACTGCGAATAAGAAGGGCCAACCCAACCTGTCAAATGCCTTCTCTGCGTCCGTGGAAGGGAGACATAGTTGGAGTTCGACGTGATTGAACATAATGAATAGAGTTTACGACCTTACCAATGATGATTCTTTTGTAGATAGGACCTGGCAAACTGGTCAGGGTGACAAGGTGACATCAGATGAAGAGGGTGGTGGCAGTGGTGATAGTATTGATTCCAGCCATTGTGCAGGCCTCATTATCCAAAAATCCTGCAAAAAAAAAGTCCTTCTTATATGCTGGGGCCCAAAATTGCGCACAACAGTTGTGTGGCCGTACCAGTGATTTGTATAGAGGCATAACTATGTTCTTGTGATCAGAATCTATACCTCTTTTGATGCATACCATAATTTTATTTGCCTAGGTGGCAGCTGCCTGGCACTGGTCACTAAAGGTAAGCTTACTGTCCACCACAATCCCCAAGTCTTTTTGTTCAGTGGCAGTCTTACCCAGTATTTTATTATTAAGTACATAATCATACATTGTATTTCTTCGACCAAAATGCATAACCTTACATATGTCTACATTAAACTTCATTTGCCAAGCCTCCACCCATGTTTCTAGCTTCCTTAGATCCCCCTGTAATATTCTACTATCCTCCTCATTTTTAATTACCTTACAGAGTTTAGTACAGTCATATGAAAAAGTTTGGGCACCCCTATTAATCTTAATCATTTTTAGTTCTAAATATTTGGGTGTTTGCAACAGCCATTTCAATTTGATATATCTAATAACTGATGGACACAGTAATATTTCAGGATTGAAATGAGGTTTATTGTACTAACAGAAAATGTGCAATATGCATTAAACCAAAATTTGACCGGTGCAAAAATTTGGGTACCCTTATCATTTTATTGATTTGAATACTCCTAACTACTTTTTACTGACTTACTGAAGCACAAAATTGGTTTTGTAACCCCACTGAGCTTTGAACTTCATAGCCAGGTGTATCCAATCATGAGAAAAGGTATTTAAGGTGGCCAATTGCAAGTTGTTCTCCTATTTGAATCTCCTCTGAAGAGTGGCATCATGGGCTCCTTAAAACAACTCTCAAATGATCTGAAAACAAAGATTGTTCAACATAGTTGTTCAGGGGAAGGATACAAAAAGTTGTCTCAGAGATTTAACCTGTCAGTTTCCACTGTGAGGAACATAGTAAGGAAATTGAAGACCACAGGGACAGTTCTTGTTAAGCCCAGAAGTGGCAGGCCAAGAAAAATATCAGAAAGGCAGAGAAGAAGAATGGTGAGAACAGTCAAGGACAATCCACAGACCACCTCCAAAGAGCTGCAGCATCATCTTGCTGCAGATGGTGTCACTGTGCATCGGTCAACGATACAGCACACTTTGCACATGGAGAAGCTGTATGGGAGAGTGATGCGAAAGAAGCCGTTTCTGAAAGCACACCACAAACAGAGTCGCCTGAGGTATGCAAAAGCACATTTGGACAAGCCAGCTTCATTTTGGAAGAAGGTCCTGTGGACTGATGAAACAAAGATTGAGTTGTTTGGTCATACAAAAAGGCGTTATGCATGGCGTCAAAAAACACAGCATTCCAAGGAAAACACTTGCTACCCACTGTAAAATTTGGTGGAGGTTCCATCATGCTTTGGGGCTGTGTGGCCAATGCCAGCACCGGGAATCTTGTTAAAGTTGAGGGTCGCATGGACTCAACTCAGTATCAGCAGATTCTTGAGAATAATGTACAAGAATCAGTGACAAATTTGAAGTTACGCCGGGGATGGATATTTCAGCAAGACAATGATCCAAAACACAGCTCCAAATCTACTCAGGCATTCATGCAGAGGAACAATTACAATATTCTGGAATGGCCATCCCAGTCCCCAGACCTGAATATCATTGAACATCTGTGGGATAATTTGAAGCGGGCTGTCCATGCTCGGCGACCATCAAACTTAACTGAACTGGAATTGTTTTGTAAAGAGGAATGGTCAAAAATACCCATCCAGGATCCAGGAACTGATTAAAAGCTACAGGAAGCGACTAGAGGCTGTTATTTTTGCAAAAGGAGGATCTACTAAATATTAATGTCACTTTTCTGTTGAGGTGCCCATACTTTTGCACCGGTCAAATTTTGGTTTAATGCATATTGCACATTTTCTGTTAGTACAATAAACCTCATTTCAATCCTGAAATATTACTGTGTCCATCAGTTATTAGATATATAAAATTGAAATGGCTGTTGCAAACACCCAAATATTTAGAACTAAAAATGATTGAGATTACTAGGGGTGCCCAAACTTTTTCATATGACTGTATTATCTGCAAATATGGGGCCCCTGTTTTTAAAAAAACCACCTGGGTCATTCAAAAAGATATAAAAAAAAAAGGGGGAAAAAATGGACCCTTTTTTAACCCCATGGGGGGTTTTGGCCCAGTCTCAGTATTTACCATTAACAAGCACCCTCTGTTTCCTATCAATCAGACAGTTGTGAACCCAAATGCATATGTTTTCCCCCCAGTCCCAACATTTCCAGGTTCCTAGGATTCCTATGAGTGTTCTACACTATGTTTTAG
Source organism: Leptodactylus fallax (assembly GCA_947044405.1). Lineage (NCBI taxonomy): Eukaryota > Metazoa > Chordata > Amphibia > Anura > Leptodactylidae > Leptodactylus > Leptodactylus fallax. Next base: position 1,453,219 of record CAMRHE010000432.1, read on the forward strand.
GCTAAAGCCCAAAATAGCGTTTCCACAACGCGGGGCCTTAGCCTTAAGCAAATTTAAGGTGTGGGTCATACCCAATTTGTTTATCCTGAAACAAATCTTGGTCCTGAGCCACACAAAGGTGTAACAAAACAAATCTTGGGAGGTTCACCCATGTGTAGTAGGAGATTGTTACACACATGAAACACATTCTAATTATTGTGGCTGATCCTGACCTCTAAAGTGTTATGTTGCTACTGCTCAGGTATACTGCAGTACTGCAAGGGTATACTGCGATACTGCGGGGAATGATGGCAGCAATGCATTAACAGTATACAATTGGGTGCTGTTATTTATATATAATATTGGCAGTTTTAGGGTGAAGTAACCCACTGCCAGTAATTGAATTACCACATGTGAGGTATTGATTAATACAGACAGTTATAAAGGTGGAGTAATTGATTGGCACTTTTTAATATTAGGTGTAGGGAATACTACCAATTTACAACATTGGGATCCAAGAATAATAGATAACGCCCTATACACCCACAATTAAACAGTGGCATATTAATAAGGAATATATATATATATATATATATATATATATATATATATATATATAAGCCAAATGTCCCCTTGACAAAAATAAAAAGGCAGACTTTTTTTTATAAAAAGATATCCATGGCTTTTAAATCACTTTTTATTACAGAAAAATATACACATTTTAATAGACCTAATAAAAGCTAAGTTTTAATGTTAGTGGAAATGGGTCATAAGTTCTCCTATAATTATTAATAACCTAATAAAGGACCTAATAAAAGCTAAGCTAGAAGAATAAATTAACAGTTATTTTGGTGATGAGTGGGGGCTATGGCAATGGGTGAACGCATCCACCTGAAAACACGGTTGAATCTCCCATTAAAATACTAGAATCTGAAATTGTATTTATAGAACATCATGAGTTAAGCCTTGAGACTAAAGAGAACTTTTACAGAGAAGACAAACAAGTAATATAGACTCTACAGAAGCTTCAACGCCTAGTTTTGATTCACTATTGACTTTATGAAGGGAACATGAGGGAAACCCTTCCGTGAACAGTCATCCAAAAAGAGATACCAAATCCCCTATGACAGCATGGGGCATCAGATGAGTGAACCTCTAAAGTTTAATTTGGTCAGTTTGGTCATATGACTTGTTTCAGTCCAAATCTGAGTCCAAGTTGAAATTGGCTTAAAATATAGTGTATGGTGCTGTAAGGACTCCTAAGACTCTATCTAGCCCATTTCTAGCAAACCATTTTTTTTTTACCTACAGTGTTGGCCAAAAGTATTGGCACCCCTGCAATTCTGTCAGATAATACTCAATTTCTTCCAGAAAATGATTGCAATCACAAATGCTTTGGTAATAATATCTTCATTTAATTTGTCGTCAATGGAAAACCACAAAAAGAATTGTCCAAAAGCCAAATTAGATATAATTCCACACCAAACATAAAAAAGGTGGTGGACAAAAGTATTGGCACCCTTTGAAAAATCAGGTGATGCTTCTCTAATTTGTGTAATTAGCAGCACCTGTTACTTACCTGTGGCACATAACAGGTGGTGGCAATAACTAAATCACACTTGCAGCCAGTTGAAATGGATTAAAGTTGACTCAACCTCTGTCCTGTGTCCTTGTGTGTACCACATTGAGCATGGAGAAAAGAAAGAAGACCAAAGAACTGTCTGAGGACTTGAGAAGCAAAATTGTGAGGAAGCATGAGCAATCTCAAGGCTACAAGTCCATCTCCAAAGACCTGAATGTTCCTGTGTCTACCGTGCGCAGTGTCATCAAGAAGTTTAAAGTCCATGGCACTGTGGCTAACCTCCCTAGATGTGGACGGAAAAGAAAAATTGACGAGAGATTTCAACGAAAGATTGTGCGGATGTTGGCTAAAGAACCTTGACTAACATCCAAACAAGTTCTAGCTGCCCTGCAGTCCGAGGGTACAACAGTGTCAACCCGTACTATCCGTCGGCGTCTGAATGAAAAGGGACTCTATGGTAGGATACCCGGTAAGACCCCACTTTTGACCCAGAGACATAAAAAAGCCAGGCTGGAGTTTGCCAAAACTTACCTGAGAAAGCCAAAAACTTTTTGGAAGAATGTTCTCTGGTCAGATGAGACAAAAGTAGAGCTTTTTGGGAAAAGGCATCAACATAGAGTTTACAGGAAAAAAAAAAAGAGGCCTTCAAAGAAAAGAACAGGGTCCCTACAGTCAAACATGGCGGAGGTTCCCTGATGTTTTGGGGTTGCTTTGCTGCCTCTGACACTGGACTGCTTGACCGTGTGCATGGCATTATGAAGTCTGAAGACTACCAACAAATTTTGCAGCATAATGTAGGGCCCAGTGTGAGAAAGCTGGGTCTCCCTCAGAGGTCATGGGTCTTCCAGCAGGACAATGACCCAAAACACACTTCAAAAAGCACTAGAAAATGGTTTGAGAGAAAGCACTGGAGACTTCTAAAGTGGCCAGCAATGAGTCCAGACCTGAATCCCATAGAACACCTGTGGAGAGATCTCAAAATGGCAGTTTGGAGAAGGCACCCTTCAAATCTCAGGGACCTGGAGAAATTTGCCAAAGAAGAATGGTCTAAAATTCCAGCAGAGCAAACTCATTGATGGTTACCGGAAGCGGTTGTTTGCAGTTATTTTGTCTAAAGGTTGTGCTACCAAGTATTAGGCTGAGGGTGCCAATACTTTTGTCCGGCCCATTTTTGGAGTTTTGTGTAAAATGATCAATGATTTGACTTTTTTTTTCATTCTCTTTTGTGTTTTTTCATTGCAAGCAAAATAAATGAAGATATTATTACCAAAACATTTGTGATTGCAATCATTTTCTGGAAGAAATTGAGTATTATCTGACAGAATTGCAGGGGTGCCAATACTTTTGGCCAGCACTGTAAAACTATAATGAACTACATTTTTTGTATTGTTTATTTAAGTTGTGCTAATGTGTTTTTTTCTTTTTGTTGGATTTGGTGGACTACATTGATGACCAGCAGCAATGTTTTTTTTTTAAGTTTTATGAAATTGATCAATGATTGTCATATTGTTTTATTGAGGTGAGTTTTGTTTCAATAAAAAAAAAAAAAAATTAAAGTCTGTGTGTCCTTTTTTTAACTTTATTACTGTTGCCTTAATAATAACCTCTTGGATGGGAAGAGCTGGGTATGGTACAATATGACCATCTAGTGATGATGATGGTGTTGTTAGACTGAGAAAGACCAAAAACCATTCACATCCTTGTAATACCCTTGTAATTTTTATTGGCCAGTTAGTACCAAAATGTAATTTTCTTTTTAAGCTTTTAATTCAAAAGAGTTTTTGATAGCAAAAAATATAAAAACTGCCACTGTTACTCACTCAATTCAATCTCACTGTGATGCTGTGCATTACTATCATTTTCACCGGTTAGGATACTCTTTCAAGGCCATGTTTTTGTTAAGCCTCAGGGTTGTTTTGCTTTCTGAAAGAATTTGGCTAGTACATCTCAGTCACAGCAGAATATTACATCTGAGAGGAACACCAGGATTCTGTTTGTTCCTTCTCCTGTACTGTTGGAACACATAATTTATCACACAGCTATTCTGCAACCATTCCTTCTTCATCTTCACTGACACTGATTCCTAGTAGTGATGTAGCATCTGCTAAGAGATATTTCTCTAGTGCTCTTCTAGTACAATCTTCTTCCTCTTCTTGATGAGCTGGATGAGAACAATCAGAGTTTTTTGGCTGTGTATTAGATAGACATGACTGTGGTAGAGGTACTGATGGTAGTCTGGTAGAGGCACTAGGGGAAAATCTCATGGTAAAACAGGGTGTGCAAAAAATCAATGGCCATGATGAGTCAGAAAAAAAGTGTCAGGGAACACAATGACATGGCCAATGATGATTCTGTAACAGATAGGACCTGGCAATGGGATCAGGGTGGCAAGATTGCCCTAGTGAATCTGCACATTACCTAGTTAATCTGCAGATTAACTGATTTCTGCACTTTAACGGTAACATATATATATATATATATATATATATATATATATATATATCTTATATATATAAAAATGAGTTTCTGTCTGTCTGTCTGTCTGTTCTTTATGCGCAACCAAACGACTGGACCAATCCTCACCAAATTTGGCACACATGTACTTCAGGTGTCCGGGAATATTTTAGAATGGGGCACAGCTCTAAAGGATGTACTGTTCCTGAGATACAGTATTCCCAAAAAATAACCAGCATTAGATAATACAAGCCTGCAAGTCTTTCACTCATATTCCAACAGCCATACACATGGTCACATGTCACTTATCAGCCAATAGAAGCTCGCAGGTGCTTAGTCTCCTCAGGCACACAGGTTTCCATAGCAACCAAGCTATTTATGACCTGTATTAGTCAATAGCAGTTCGCAGGTCCTTAAATATTCAGTCATATCACGTGTATCAGCCAATATAAGTTCACATTTAATTTACCAGGTTTCCATAACAACACAGCCATAAATAGACTGTACCTATACTGGACTCAGTGGCGTAACTAGGAATGGCTGGGCCCCAAGGCGAACATTTTATAAGGGATCCCCCACGGCAACTGCCCCCCCCCCGCACAAACTGCATTCCTACACACACTTTTATGCCCCATAGTGGCCCCTGCACACACTATTATGCCCCATATTGGCCCTTGCACACAGTATTCTGCCCCATAGTGGCCCCTTCACACAGTATTATTTCCCATAGTGGCCCCTTCATATAGTACTATGTGCACTTCCCGCTACCTCTTCAATGTTGGTCCAGAAGTCACGTGAGCCAGGCATGCATCGTGACGCATAATGACGTTGGACTGGCCCACTGATGTCAGCAGGTAACGGCCTATTAAAAAAAAAAAAACATCAGGGGCCTGCCTAATGTCCCGGGCCCTGTGGCAGCCGCTACCACTGCTACCCCGGTATTTACGCCACTGACTGGACTGCCATACTGGATTTCAGCATTCTTATAAATTGAAACGTTTTTAAACTACTCATGCCCCCTGCAGCAAAATGCACGGCTGCTGCTCGAGTTAATGACAACTCTCAGCAGACCCAAGCCCGTCTCCAATCTGAAAAGGTATGTCACAGACAACAGCGAGCTGCTGAAACAACCCAGCAGACCCAAGCCCGTCTCCAATCTGACAAGGCATTGTCAGCCACATGCACACAGCTGCACTCCATGTTTCCATAACAACCCAGCCATTTTTCTTCATTGCTGTGGGTCAGTTTTAAAGGGGCAGGATGCTGTGGATGACACTGTTACACAAGGTCACATACACACAACTTTACTCCAGGTTTTCCATAACAACCGATCGCAGGTCTTTCACTGATATCCAAACTGAGATACACATGATCACATGACGCTTATGGACCAATGGAAAATCGCAAGTTCTTCAATCTTCACATACACACAGCTTTACACCAGGTTTCCATAGCAACCAAGCTATTATGACCTGTATGAGTCAATAGCAGTTCGCAGGTCCTTAAATATTCAGTCATATAACGTGCATCAGCCAATATAAGTTCACATTTAATTTATCAGGTTTCCATAGCAACACAGCCATTAATAGACTATACCTATACTGAACTGCCATACTGGATGTCAGGTGCAAAACTGGCCAATTCTTATGGGGCCACTACACAAATAGTGCTATATATATATATATATATATATATATATATATATATATATATATATTTAAATATGTAGAAATAAAAATAAACTCAAATACATATAATAAAATCTATTTAAATGTACCGTATATATTTGAGTATATATTTTTTATATATACTATATATATATATATATATATATATATATATATATATATTATAATAAAATATAATATAAATATTTTATACATATATATTTTACATATATATATATATATATATATATATATATATATATTTTTTTTTTTACATATATATTTTATACATATATAATATATATATATATATATATATATATATATATATATATATATATAATGCTGTATTGTGATAATGCCCCACAATTGACCAGAAGCACAATAAATAACTGGCCCAGTTGTGACCCCTGGACCTTGTGAAGAATTTTGTGCATGGCTGGAGACTGTCAAAAGCTGAGGAGAGTCTGTTTATTTTTCACTCCACCCCTGGACAGGCATCTATTGGAAAGGGGCCTGGTGGCATGTACCTACCTCACAAAATGCCAGGGCTGTTCCATAAAGCCCACTGGACCCAGTGCAGGTGGTGGGTGACAGAAGGATACTGTCCGTGGTGAGCTCAATGCAGAAGAAGAAGTCCCATCCCATGCATGAGACTGCTACTTTCTATCTGTCTGTCTACTATCAATGTAATGCCTCTCACCTTGGAACATTCCTGTACATGTTGTATTTGTAGTTGTATCTGCTTATCTTTGCTGCTGTAACACACTGAATTTCCCCATTGTGGGACTATTAAAGGACTATTATTATTATTATTATTATTATTATTATTATTATTATATGTTGCTGTTCAGTTTCAATCTAGACCTTCATCAGTCATCAGATATATAGGAGGAAGTGGAGTAGCATGTTGAAGGAGGTAGGAGAAATGCTCCACTTCAACATGCTACTCCACTTCCTCCTGATGAAGGTCTAAATTGAGTCCAAAAACGTTCTCATGTCTTTGACGGATATAATAAAACTGAAGTGATTAAGCATTTACAATTGAGTGCCAGAGTTTCTTGTTCTTTGGATGATATGGATGTGAGATCCCCTCTGAGCACCTTTTTCTGATTAAACCACCGAGTGACGTATCATTAATATCTTCTCTACTGTCATTGCTGGGCTGTGAGGAATGCACCCCTGACACTAGAAGGTAATGGAAGAGTACAGTGGGGGGAGTTGGGTTCTTCTTCATAGCCCAGCAGTGAAGCTAGGCTGTAAAGTCCCCCCGTCAAACAGTGGAGGGATATTGGTGAAGAAAGTAACGGCACCAATATCTCCTGCACTAAGCTGACATTGTGCATTATTGAGCACATGTCTGTTTTCAATTGGTTTAGAATACCATCTATCTCTAAGAAGGACATCAAAGGTCCTTTTTTAATGCAGCAAGGCCATACAAAAAAATAAAAAATACAAAATTTGAAAGATATTTTAAATATAGCTACTAACTTGTGATATAAGTTAAATGACCTGATTAGAAAAGTATAAGGGATTAGATCTGGTCCTTGATCTGATCCTCTGTATTGAGTTTGTGCTTGTCTGATTCACAATACATGGACACAACAAGAATCACAGGTCGATCCACTGAATATCAACCATGTGCTGTCACTGCTGCTCAATGCCCAAAGAAAATAATTATTGCCTAGTTGCATTGACAGTTCCTTGCAGCTATACTAGTGATGCACATACTGTATGTGTTTATTGTTATGCATTGTGTAGAAGACAAGCAACACATAGAGCTCAGTATAGCTGATTATTTTGGGGAGTGGATCTCATTCGTCATCCCTATCAAGTTTTACTGTGGATATATCATTAAAAGATTAATGGACAACCCTTTTACAAAATATGAAAATATCATTTCAAATTTGCATTTAGAAATACTTATCAGGTTATAAGTAATAAAAAAAAATTGTTATAGCACAACTTTGAAAATCAGTGTTGGGTTTGCAGTTTTGTGCCATAAATTTCAATAAGTGAGAATTGCAACTGACATTATTTAAACAATTTAAAGACCATCTTTTTTGGTTACCGGTCATCTGCAACGGTTCTGCAGAAGAATCACTTGAGGCATGTCCAAAACATAGCCCATCAATATTAGAAACATGAAAAACATTCTTATCAACAATGAAATGGGATCTATTGCAGGTAGTATACAAAATTAAAGAAGACCTTTAACATCCTCATAAATGTATGATATACCACAAGCCGACAGTGCTCTGAATTCTGTGAACAGTTGGCTTTCCCCAGATGATCTTATATGCTGGAGATACAGTGCATTGGAAAAGTATTCATACTTTTTCACATTTTGTCACCTTACAACCACAAACGTAAATGTATTTTATTGAGATTTTAAGTGATAGACCAACACAAAGTAGCAGATAATTGTTAAGTGGAACAAAAATGATACATGGTTTTTAAAAATTTTAGTGAAATAAAAATCTGAAAAGTGTGATGTGCAAAAGTATTGAACCTCATATATTGCAATGTTACTTTTCTGCCACACATAGCGCTTTGCATTTAGGCCAAAAAGTTCAACTTTGGTCTCATCTGACCAGAGCTCCTTCTTCCTCATGTTTGTTGTGTCCCCTATATGACTTGTTGAAAACTGCAAATAGCCCTACTTATGTCTTTCAACAATGGTTTTCTTCTTGCCTCTCTTCCATAAAGGTCAGATTTGTGGAGTGCACAAATTTAGACAACCATGTCTTGTAAAATACTTTTTCCATTTTTGGATGATGGATTGAACAGTGCTCCATTGGGATGCTCAAAGCTTGGTGTGATGATTCCACTTAAATATGGCTATAACGCAAAGATGTATTTTGATCTCTGGGTAGCGTATCTCCCTCTTAATTCTATTTAATTTAACTGTGCGTAGCTCTAATCCTAGGTGTATGTTGTCAGTAGTGGCAACAATGTAACAATAGGGCTTTGTACTCATCCCAGAATGGCTCCATTGAATTCCTACATAGCCCTGGGTGATCAAATACACATGTATTGTTTGGCCTGGGCTGTTGATCCAACCTGGTTGATAACATATAGACGGCATTGTGTCATTCCACTTGGTCCCATCTCCTTACAAAGGATCCTGACTTGAGTGCGTTAGTCAATCAGACTTGCCGTCGCCGGTGACCTCATTCTGGGTGGTGTAATCAAGGGTATAAAAGATGAGGTAAGAGGTCAGTGAGAGAGATTACAAAGAAGAGACTACTGTGATGAGCATGTAGGCTGGAATGCTGTGATGCTGCTGCTAGGAGCCTCCACTGGTTATCTCCACATGTTATGTGTGAGTGTTGGACTATAGAGCCACACCAAGTAAAGTAATTATTTCACTTTTATTCCCTTTTTATTTTAAGTGCTGTATATTGTAACTAATAACTGTAAATGCTTGCATACATCTGCATATCTGTTCTGAACTGCATGTGTTAGATGTTAATACCGACCCATTTAGGGGTTAATAAATATATAAAATTTAGAAAGCTTGTCTTGTATTTATCTTGTGGACCCAGCACTCACTGGCGGTGAGTATGGTTGTTAGTAAAGAAGTCTCAGGTGTGGGCCAATGTGGTGTTGGCGCACTGAGGATCTTTCACATTGGTGGCAGCGTAGTGGGATCTTAGGATAAACAGCGTGTGTTGGTGACCTTTATCACTCAGATGCTGTGGATTGTGGTAATCCTATGAGACAAGCTCGGTATTAAAGCAAGCATTAAGATACAGTGAAAGTTTGATACAGTGCTGTTCCCCTCCCTTACTCTTTGTATTCTATCCTATCTTTTATTTGGCAAATACCACTGGATGGCTAGTGGGCTCAGAAGCAGATCTCCAGAACTGCAGAACCAGGCTTTTGGAGATCCTGAGCGTATGGCTGAAATGGAGGCAGCCACAGCCATGCAGAGAATCGAGCAGAGTGCTGATTTTGGGGTTAGGCCAGGAAGTGTGGCAAGCAGCCCGGTCCCAAGGATTACTTCACCAGGAGGGACCAGTAGCCCCAGCCTTGTGGGGGGAATGGCTTCATACTGGCAAACGGCCCTGCAGCAAGTAGGCACCAGTGACCCTAACATATACCTGCAGGTGATGTGCCGCTTTCAGGAAGCTGCAGAACACGAACGGCAGGCCGCAGAATGGCAGGCTGATCGTGAAGCAGCAGAACGGCAGGCTGAGCGTCAGTATCAGCTTGAGCTCAAAAGAATGGAGCTCTCCCAGCAGGCACCGTCTGTCACTGCACGCACTCCAGAAGCTCAAGTACCAAGGCTCCGATCCGAGGACTTTCCAATCCTTGAAACAAATGGGGATTTGGACTCGTTCTTGGGGGCCTTTGAGAAAGTGTGTAAGCAGTATCAGCTACCACAGACGGATTGGGTCCGTTACCTCGCTCCCCGGTTGAGGGGAAAAGCCCTGGACACTTACGCCAATTTGCCAGTTGACCAGGACAATTAGTCCGTTAAAGCAGCGCTGATCCGGAGATACCAACTCACGCTGGAGCTATACCGTCGAAAGTTCCAGGGCCTGCAGAAAAAGCCTTCAGAGAGCCATGAGGATACAGCGGCCCAGCTGCGCGTGTGGTTCTGGGAGTGGACGGAGGGCAAGTCCGTCACCTCACAAGAAAGCCTTACAGACCTCATGCTTCAAGAGCAGTTCTTGACCATTTGTACCGAGGAAGTGCAAAAATACCTCCTGGACCGAGAGCCCAAGGACCTTGAAACAGCCGCAGCAATGGCGGATCATTATGTTGCCAACCAGTTGCCGTGGAAACCTGCCAGTGATGGCTGGAGGAGGGGTAAGACACAATCTGTCCCGGGGAATCCTGAACCAAGCTGGAGGTCACCACAGCCCCCTGCTTCCAGGTGGGGTAGGACAAACTCTGTCCCGGGTGGTTCCTATACGTCCCCTGCCCCTCGAGCTCTGGGCTCCCCGGCGACCTCTCTCATGCCCCAGGGAGAGATCAGGCGGTGCCATGCCTGTAATCAAATGGGACATTTACAACGAGACTTCCCCAACCGCCCTAGGAACCCCCCTGCTCCCCAAACTACAGAGGCCGGCCCATCTGTGTATCTGGTTGCAAGGAAGGGGCCCCAGCCTAATGCTAACCGTCAACAGGTCACTGTGGGGGACAAAGTGGTGATGGGATTCCGGGACACTGGGGCAGATGTTACGCTGGTACAACCAGATTTGGTCCCCCCAGACAGTATTATTCCCGGGAAAACTCTGACCCTACGGGGTATTGGATTGGAACGTTTTACTGTACCCATGGCTTGTGTTCATTTAGACTGAGGTGCCGGGACAGGAATGCGGTATGTGGGAGTGATGTCTGAGTTGCCTGCCAATGTACTGTTGGGGACAGATTTGGGGCCTATGATGTGCCAATATGCAGAGGGGGCTGATAACCCTCCCTCTGAAATGTCTCCTCATACATTCTGTGAAAATGCTAATTTAATTGTACCTGTGGGACTACCTGCAGAGGGGGCTGGTAACCCTCCCTCTGAAATGTCTCCTCATACATTCTGTGAAAATGCTACTTTAACTGTACCTGTGAATGTTGTAGATGAACTTGTCATGTCCAAAGGGAAGGCTAAACCCCTTACTGAGTTCTTTCCTCCAGGCCGTGATAATGCTAATTCTACTGTCTCTGGGATTAATGTAGGTGTAAAGGAGCTGAGTGAGGACTGGGCTGTAGACCCGCCCACATCTGCGGGGGCCTCACCCCCCCAGTCTGTGTCTCTATGTCTGCCAGTCCTCCCTCCAGCTCAGTGTGATAGAACCAATGCTGTTAATGATATTGCAAATGTCTGCCATGAAACTGTGGATGTTGTACCAGGTGGTTCGGTGTCTCTCTGGGCTCTCCGTGATTGTCCGGATGTAGGACGGACTGCTGGTATTGCGGTGGTTACCCGCAGTCAAAGTGCCAAAGGGGTGGAAAGCATTCCAGCCTCTGCACCGGTCCCTCCGTCACTCGGACGCATTACTGAGACCGCCTTGAGAAATTCCCCCACCCTAGAGCCGGAAGGGTCCAGCAGCTATGTAACATGCACCTCTCTTTTGTCTCACTCCAGCCAAGAGTTCAGAGATGCTGTCCAAGCTGACCCTAGTCTGGACATATTGAAGGCGCATGCCGCTCAACCAACCTCGGAGTCTGACAAGGCCCGAGTCTGCTGGGACCCCTGCGGAGGTGGGGGTGCCTTGGGGCCAGAGCCTGAGAAGCTGGAGGCTGAGGTGCTCTCAGAAGAGGGGCATAGGCCCCTACTTCCTACAAGCCCCATCTAAAAGGAGGAGGTGTGATGATTCCACTTAAATATGGCTATAACTCAAAGATGTATTTTGATCTCTGGGTATCGTATCTCCCTCTTAATTCTATTTAATTTAACTGTGCGTAGCTCTAATCCTAGGTGTATGTTGTCAGTAGTGGCAACAATGTAACGATAGGGCTTTGTACTCATCCCAGAATGGCTCCATTGAATTCCTACATAGCCCTGGGTGATCAAATACACATGTATTGTTTGGCCTGGGCTGTTGATCCGACCTGCTTGATAACATATAGACAGCATTGTGTCATTCCACTTGGTCCCATCTCCTTACAAAGGATCTTGACTTGAGTGCGTTAGTCAATCAGACTTGCCGTCGCCTGTGACCTCATTCTGGGTGGTGTAATCAAGGGTATAAAAGATGAGGTAAGAGGTCAGTGAGAGAGACTACAAAGAAGAGACTACTGAGGATATACTGTGATAAGCATGTAGGCTGGAATGCTGTGATGCTGCTGCTAGGAGCCCCCACTGGTTATCTCCACATGCTATGTGTGAGTGTTGGACTATAGAGCTACATCAAGGATATGTGTGGTAAAGTAATTATTTCACTTTTATTCCCTTTTTATTTTAAGTGCTGTATATTGTAACTAGTAACTGTTAATGCTTGCATATATCTGCATATCTGTTCTGAACTGCATGTGTTAGATGTTAATACCGACCCATTTAGGGGTTAATAAATATATAAAATTTAGAAAGCTTGTCTTGTATTTATCTTGTGGACCCAGCACTCACTGGCGGTGAGTGTGGTTTTTAGTAAAGAAGTCTCAGGTGTGGGCCAAAGCGGTGTTGGCGCACTGAGGATCTTTCACACTTGGGATATGTTTTTATAACCTAACCCTGCTTTAAACTTCTCCAAAACTTTATCTCTGACCTTTCTGGTGAATTCCTTGGTCTTCATGATGCTGTTTGTTCACTAGTGTTCTCTAGCAAACCATTGAGGCCTTTACAGAACAGGTATATTTATACTGAGACTAAATTGCACACAACTGGACTCTATTAACTACAGGCCTCTCTCATCCTTTTAAGTGGGAGAACTTGCACAATTGGTGTCTGACTAAATACTTTTTTCCCCACTGTACTTACATTCATTCAAAGAAATTCTCCGGCATATGTTAGCTAAAGTCTTCACTTGCCTTGTCTTAAGATCAGAAAAACGTTTCTGGATTTGTCATTTTGAATGAGTGGTATGAAATTTTCGATAAAGGCAAATAGAAAGTTTTTTCAACAGGTTTGTTTTGTTTTTGTAACTTCCAACATCACATAATTATAATTCCTTGTATTTCTTGTCATCCAACTATTTAACTGTCAATCAACTCTGCCCTGGTAAAAGGCAAAGCCCTTTTTTTAATAGGCAAAGTATCACCTAAAAAAAAAAAATGGAGATATACATAACAAAATAAAATTAGCAGCAATTTAGAAAATTGTCTATGAATTATTATTATAGCAGAGCAAGGGCAGTGAAGATTTAAAAAACGAAATATATCACAATTAGATGTCGGATATAAAAAATGTGGACCACTCAGAAGCAAAGAGGCCGCAATAGTCACCAGGTTTTTGCTGTATTAAACAAAAAAAACCTGGTGCTAATGCCCGCAATCAGTCCACACACTTGTCAAGGGCATTAAGTCTTGTCTCTTATTTTATTCTAATACAGGCTGCTATATACAACCTGCAATAGAAATGACATATTAAATAAACTACAATTACAGTTAAAACTATTTCTAATAAAGTGATTTTTTAATTATAATACATTTATTAAAAATACATTAAATAAAATATTCATAAGATAAAAATGCAATAATAACTTATAATTACCTTCCTCTAGATCACTCGTGTCACCCAAGTTGCTCATCTTTCCTTTTGCAAGGACTACAATGGCGCAGACAAAATGTTATATTGGTCCTGTTACTTAGTTTGAACATGCGTATAATAAGTATGGAAAGAGAAGTTTGCCAAATGAAAACTATAATTGACGCTATAATTAATTTTTGCTGCATGTTTTGAAGAGTAATAGTTTATTTGTCTTTGAAATATCAGCACATGTCTATAGTTAGATTTGTCGCATTTTAAAGATTGCAGGCGCCTGATTTGTAAAATTTTATATAAAGATTTCCAGCTTTGAATTATTTGTCTCTCTTGCTGACAAAATAAACCTGAGGCGGGAAGAACGTGTTTAAATAGTTCTCAGTTCTTAATATATATTTTAAAAGGTTTTTTCTACCAAAAAAAAATCTAATATTAAATTGATATTACATTCAACACAAAATTAAAGTTTAAACATTTGACGTAACCATTTTTATATTTGGCAAACATTATTTTTTTATATATTTTTATATATTAAATATACATATTTGGTAATTTTGTAATAAGTCAGAGTATGGTTAAAAATTTAAAATACCAAAAAAAAACACATAGTCATCTGTTCTCATGCGCTCTGGTGTCCCAGGCCTCTGAATGTACCAGTGATGCACAGGGTCTTATTCCTAGCTGCACAAGACAACGGATGTTGAAAAGAAGCCTCACTGGCATAAGTAATAGAACCTGCATTTCACTAGTGACATGTATGAGGGAAGCCCGAGTCTTTTCCTTAAAGGGGTAGTTGGGGCAAATTTTTTTTTTTTTTTTATAGGCCTGGGGAGGTGACGTCCCGGGTCCCTCTCACTGAAGCCGCTGATTGGCCTCAGCGGTCATATGACTGTGAGGTCAATCAGTGGTTTCAGCAGAAGTAACCTGGGACATCACAGCTGGTGAGGAATTTTACTTCAACAACACAGCTGAGAAGCAGAACTGGACCGCTTAGGGAGGACACCGGAGCACCAGGGACAGGTGAAATTTTTATTTTTTTTTAACTCCCTTAGCCTAATTAAAAATATAATTTAAGCCCGGAGAAGCTATGCTGAGTCTGCTGATTGTCCTCTGTGGTCACATGTGGTAAGGAAATCCCCAGGAACATTATCCTGGACCAGTCAGTGGCCTGGGACACCACACCATCTGGAAAAGATTTATTTATTTTATTTTTTTTTTTCAAAACTGAAATTCTTGGACAACTACTTTAATTAAACAATTAGCAAACACTACAATTAATTTTTTTAAATTTCTAATGGAAGCACAGGAATTTTGATATGCATTGCAATGTATTAGCATATCCTATAATGGCCCATTCACACATTATAGTTCACCATATTGGTATTTTTACACAGTATAACGTGGTCCTTATAATTTTTGAAAATATTTCCAAAACTATTTAGGGTTTGGGCTAACCGATAGCTATGATTATACTCTAAGGTATCTTTTGACACCTGAGTATGGTGCGCAGAGGACCAGAGGAGGTGAATCAAAATAAAAAAACAGTCTTTGTTATAGTCTTATTCATCTAGCACAGGCTCCAGCGCTTATCTTCTTCATTCATGAAGTATCACATACTTCATGAATGACGGCATAGAAGGCAGAGGCCTGTGATTTTGACTTAGTGGGAAAGTTGTCATAACAAAGCAGATTGACAGCGGCATAAACCAGGTAACTTAGCTACAGCATCTTTTGTGTCAATATGGAGATTTGATAACAGAGGCCCAATTGCAGACCTTCATTACTTCTCTGTGGCCAAAAAAGGCCAGAATACTGGTGCTGGAGCCCATTAGGGGTGCATTGCAATGTTTTTAATGTTTAAGCTGCTTCCTTTACACTGGGGTCTATAGAGACGCAAGAGGATAATGATTGTGGCTGGCAAACCACCATAATTTTGGTTTAGGCCATAAATGTATTTGTTTTAGAACATTTTTTATTCATGACAAGCAATAATATTGAAAATATGAAAACATTACATATGACCATCTATAGAGTATTATAGTGTGTGAAAGCAACACTGTTAGAAATTATACTCTGTGTATGGGCCATTTGGGGACATTAAAGAGGACCTTTCACGTCCTCATGTATATGCGATTTTATATACCGCTAGCAAGCTGACAGCGCTCTAAATTCAGCGCACTGTCGGCTTTCCTGTTATATGTCCCTGGGGGTGGAGATATCGGGGGTCTAAATTTCACCATTCACTGTCAGAAGGACGTTCCAGACAGTTTAGCTGCACTCCAGATTATATAGGATTTTCAACTGAGCCTGAAGAAATAGAAAAAAAATGGTTTTTTTTTATATTGCAGGAATGCCAAATGTTATAGGTCTGATAGATTGCACTCATGCTGCTTTAATACCACCATCATCTTCAGAAATTGTTCATAGAAATCAAAAAATGTTTTGATCAATAAATGTACAAGTTACAGTTGGTTTGGATATGACAATAACTCATATTGTTGCAAAATATCCTGGATCATCACATGACTCATTAATATTGGAGAACACTAGACTATTTGAAGATTTAGAAAATGGAAAATATGGAAACTCAATAATTCTAGGTAAATTTTTTTTATTATTTTTATGTTAAAGTTGTTAACAATAATCAATTTTAAATTGTATGGATGTCTATATGGTTTATTATACTGTGTGAAGGGACCATTATTGGATTTATTAATTTAATATTTTTAAAATATACAATTGAATTCAGAAGGTAAATATAAGGGGGTTGTATAATATGGAGGGGGCAAAAAAGGGGGTTTATCACTAGAGTGGCTTGCAAAAGTATTCATACCCCATGAACTTTTTCACATTTTGTCACCTTACAACCACAAACTTAAATGTATTTTATTGAGATTTTACATAATAGACCAACACAAAGTAGCAGATAATTGTGAAGTGGAATGAAAATAATACATGGTTTTCAAAATTTTAATGAAATAAAAACCTGAAAAGCGTGACATGCAAAAGTATTCAGCTCCCTGTACTCTAACACCCCTAAATAAAAACCAATGCAGTCAACTGCCTTAATTAATTGAGTCCAGCTGTGTATAATTTAGTCTCAGTATAAATACACCTGTTCTGTGAAGGCCTCAGTGGTTTGTTAGAGAACACTACTGTAGTGAGCAAACAGCATCTCCATTGCAGTCTCCGGCCTTACCATATCTCCTAGGCAGTATGCCCGTCACCCCCCATATCCAATCACTCGCACGCTCATGTCATCTCCACCTCAAAAACATCTCCAGAATCCGCCCTTTCCTTACCACAGATACACTAAAGACACTTATTGTTGCCCTGATTCACTCTCGCCTTGACTACTGTAACTCCTTACTAATCAGTCTTCCCCTTACTAAACTCTCCCCTCTACAATCTATTCTGAATGTGGCGGCCAGGCTCATCTATCAGTCTAGACGCTACAGCGATGCCTCCAGTCTGTGCCGGTCACTACATTGGCTGCCTATTCAATACAGAATACAATATAAACTTATCACCCTCATCCACAAGGCTCTCCATAATGCTGCACCTCCCTACAGTTCATCCCTCATCTCTGTCTATCGCCCAAGCCGTGCTCTCTGTTCACTCAATGATCTAAGACTAACATCCTCTATTATCAGAACCGCCCACGCTCGTATACAAGACTTCTCCCGAGTTGCACCACTTCTCTGGAATGCTCTATCCTAGACTATCAGATTAACCCCCAATTTTTACAAC
The DNA here is from genome assembly GCA_947044405.1 of Leptodactylus fallax. Classification (NCBI taxonomy): domain Eukaryota; kingdom Metazoa; phylum Chordata; class Amphibia; order Anura; family Leptodactylidae; genus Leptodactylus; species Leptodactylus fallax. The sequence goes on from CAMRHE010000432.1 coordinate 1,470,797, forward strand.
TTCAAGCACAAACTAAAGACATATCTTTTCAGACAGGCCTATGTAAACCCTTCCGTAGTTAGATTCCCTAAAATGTACCCTCTGTTCACGCTCCCACATTACCCCACAGGATATGATGCTGTTTCAAACTAACTTTATATGTCTAGGCACCATCTGCACGTTAAAGGACACAACTGGTGACGGCTCATACAGCTTTATATATGTGTAATGACAGTAACCTCTATTACAAAATTGTCTGACCAATATATATATATATAAGCAATGCTATCTCCGATGCCGCCCCTGCTACCTCCTGTGTCACCCCCTCTACCTCATAGATTGTAAGCTCTTGCGAGCAGGGTCCTCAGTCCCAGTGTGTGAATTGACTATTTCTTTGTAATGTATCTTTTTTGTCTGTACTTGAACCCTACAAATTGTACAGTGCTGCGGAATATATGTATTAATAATAATAAGACCAAGGAACTCACCAGACAGGTCAGAGATAAAGTTGTGGAGAAGTTTAAAGCAGGGTTAGGTTAGAAAAACATATCCCAAGATTTGAGCATCCCAAGGAGCACTGTTTATTCCATCATCCAAAAATGGAAAAAGTATTCTACAACTGCAAACTTACCAAGACATGGCGGTCCATGTAAACTGACAGATCAAGCAAGGAGAGCATTGGTCAGCAAAGCAGCCAAGAGGCTCATGGTCACTCTGGAGGAGCTGCAGAAATCCACAGCTCAGGTGGGAGAATCTGTCCACAGACAACTATAAGTCATGTACTCCACAAATCAGTTTGCCAAAAGCCACATAGGGGACACAGCAAACATGTGGAAGAAGGTGCTCTGGTCAGATGACACCGAAGTTGAACTTTTGGCCAAAATGCAAAGCGCTATGTGTGGCAGAAAAGTAACACTGCTCATCACCCTGAACACACCATCCCCACTGTGAAACATGGTGGTGGCAGCATCATGCTGTGGGGAGGCTTTTCTTCAGCAGGGACAGGGAAGCTGGTCAGAGTTGATGGGAAGATGGATGGAGCTAAATACAGGGCAATCCTGGAAGAAAACCTGTTGGAGGCTGCAAAAGACTTGAGACTGGGAAGGAGATTCACCTTCCAGCAAGACAATGACCCTAAACATCCAGCTAGAGCTACAGTGGAATGGTTTAGATCAAAGAATATTCATGTGTTAGGCCCAGTCAAAGTCCAGACCTAAATCCCATTGTGCATCTGTGACAAGACATGAAAATTGCTGTTCACAGACGCTCTCCATCCAATCTGGCTGAGCTTGAGCTATTTTGCAAAGAAGTATGGGCAAAAATCTCACTCTCTAGATGCGCAAAGCTGGTAGAGACAGACCCCAAAAGACTTGCAGTGAAAGGTGGCTCTACAAAGTATTGATATAGGGGGGCTGAATACTTTTGCATGTCACACTTTTCAGATTTTTATTTGAATTAAATTTTGAAGACCATGTATCATTTTCGTTCCACTTCACAATTATCTGCTACTTTGTGTTGGTCTATCACTTAGAATCTCAATAAAATACATTTAAGTTTGTGGTTGTAAGGTGACAAAATGTGAAAAAGTTCAAAGGGTATGAATATTTTTGCAAGCCACTGTGTATGGAGGCCAAATAAAGGAATTTTTGATCAGGAAATGGGGGTGGCATATACTACTATTTCAATTAGTGGGTCCCCATCACATAAGCAAAGATAGCACAGTTTGGCGTTTATATATTTCGCATGAGACAGCAGAGAGGCAAGGTTTTTCAGAATTATTTTTCGTCTACTTTTATTATATAACAAATTTAATTTAATTTTTAAACAATTATTTTAGGTGACAATGGTTATAAATTAAACTACGGGTTCATGACACCATATTTATGTCCTGCAAATGAACATGAAAGAAATTTGAACATGGCTCATAAAAAGACAAGAAGTGCAATTGAGCGTACATTTGAAATTTTGAGAAGCAGATTCAGATGTTTAGATTTTTCTGGTGGGGCTATGCTTTACAGCCCAGAATTGATTTGCAAAATAATTGTATGCTGTGCCATATTGCACAACATTGCAAATTCACAGAAATTCCAGATGGACATTATAAATGATTTAAGACAACATATACAGATGCATCTCAATAAATTAGAATATCTTTGTAACGTTTATTTCTTTCAGTAATTGATTTAAAAAGTGACCTCCTAGATTTTCTAGATTCTTTTCTTTCTAAGCTCCTGAGACAACTCTTTCCTTCGCTTCCTCTGCTCCATGTTGAGTGTGGTACTCACCATGTCACCAAACAGCACAGTGAGTATCTGTAGCCCTATATACAGGCCCACTGACTGATTACAAGATTATAGACACCTGTGATGCTAATTAGTGGACACCTTGAATTAACATGTCCCTTTGGTCACATTATTTTCAGGGTATCATCATTTCTGTCCAGGCCTGTTTCATGACTTTTATTTTTTTTTAAATTGTGTTGAAGCCTGTTTGAAAAGCAATGTCTGACTTTCATTTGTTCATTTTCATAGAATTTTTATATATTATTACTTTTGTCAGATTCAAGTTATTTCTGTGACCATTGTGGGTTTTTCTTTCATTAAACGAGGGGTACCAATAATTTTATCCACGTGTGTATAGGTATACACATAAACATACTAGGAATTAGAATATAAATGACAAAACAATATATTCTAATAATATTTATTTTTTAGTTATAAACATTTTTAAGAACTCAATATTAACCCCTTAACGCAAATTGACATTCTGGTACGTCATGGGAAGGTGTATCTTCCCACAATATGATGCACCAGTACATAATTCTAATGTGACCCACAGAAGCTAAGCGGGTGACATCGAGAGCGGGTGTCAGGTGTTGCTTAGCTCCGATCTTGGGTGATAACCCCTTAGATGCCACAGTCAATTGTGACCACAGTTACCCTAGCAACCTGGTACCATTTCAACCCCCCTCTCTGCTTATTCTGCAGCCTAGGGCATCTTCCGTGGGCCTCCCCTAGTCTGCGATCGTCCCCTGCAGTCCTCTGATCCTGTGTTCAGGATCGTCTATTCAGGCCTGTCAATCTATGCATAAGCATAGGCTGACAGCCAGTATACACTCCAATACTTCTGTAACAAACTGTACAATAAAAGTAAACCATTAGTTTACCCACATAGTAAACATCAGGGAAAAAAACGGAAATAAAAATGCTAGAACAATTTTTGCTATCTCGCTTCAGATAATATGGAATAAAAAGTGATCAAAAAGTTATATATAGCCCAAAATGATACGAATAAAAGGTAGAGCTTTTTCTGCAAAAAATAAGCGTTCAACCAGCTCTGTCAATAGAAAAATAAAAATGTTATCCCTCTCAGAACATGTTTTCCTCAAATAGATTTTTATTGTGCAAAATTAGGAACGCATAAAAAAACTATATAAATTTGGTATCGCTGTAATTGTACCAACCCACAGAATAAAGGTAACATGTTATTTATGTTGTATGGCAAAGGGCAAAAAAATTAAAAATGTTAAAAAACTATGCCAGAATTTATATATTTTTTTAATCCACAAAGAAAGAGTTAATAAAATTTTATTAACAAGTTATAGACACCCCTATAATGGTGTCATTATAAAGTGCATCTCATCCCGCAAAAAACAAGCCCTTATATGGCTACATCAAAAAAATAAAAAATCATAGCTTGTACAATGTGACAACCAAAAAAACCCCAAAATCGCCATATTCTTTAGGACAAAACTGGCTGCAGCAGGAAAAGAATGTATAAGCTGTGCGAGCATATATCAGGTTACACCCCAGATTTAGAGCTTACAATGGAAAAGACACCAGAAGTGACCCCAGAGCGACCCCCCCCCCCCAATCCTAGGAGCTACTGGGGAAGCTGTAGGGAAGACCTAAGCGGAGATCATTTCATACAGAGAACTGAAAGATCTTAAGTTGTGATATCCCTTCTACTACTTTTTTACCTTTACCTTTTTATCTGTACCTACTGTCACTGTAATGCCTCTACCTTGGAGCTTTTGTATTTGTATTATCTATGCTGCTGTAACACACTGAGTTTCCCCATGGTGGAACTATTAAAGGATTATTTTATGTTATCTATTATCTCTTCCCAATTCACTCTGCACAGCTTACATATTCACTCTTCACCATCTGCTGTGTATTCATGCCTGGGATACTCACTACAACCCTTGATAAATTCTTTGAGGGGTGCAGTTTTCAAAATGGGGTCACTCTCTAGGGGATTCCACTTTATTGGCACCTCAGGGACTCTGCAAACATAACATGGCATCCAGATACAAAAAATCTAAATCTGCACTACAAAAGTCACATAGTGCTCCTTCCTTCTGCTCCTTGCTGTGTGCCCATACTGCAGTTTATGCCCACATGCCCACATGTATGACACTGTTGTACCCAGGATAACGTATTTAATGTCATATGTGGGTATAAACTGCTGTTTGGGCATAGCCGGACACAGAAGGGAAGGAGCACTTATTTTGGTTTTTGCAGCACAGATTTAGACGGATTGGTTTTTATATGCCATTACAGTTTTGCAGAGCCCCTGAAATGCCAGTAAAATGGAATCCCCTGACACGTTACCCCATTTTGGGGTACAGGGGTACAGTGAGCATTTTTAACCCCCAAACGTTGCATTAATTTATCTTCCAGAAATGAATACACAGATGATGATGAAAGGAGAAAATGCCAATTTTTCCAGGAATACGTCATTTCAGGGTGTACTATGTTATGTCCAGCTTGTATCAGAGACGAACGCTCCAAATACTGTTGTGTCCGGGAAACCCGCTTAATAGTTTTTGAAGTGTGTGTCTCTGCTGACACAAGCTGGGTACAACATATCAGGCACTGAAATCCCTGGAAAAATAGCAATTTTCATTTTTCATTATCAGCTACGCATTCATTTCTGGAAATTAAATGAATGCAACATTCAAGGGTTAAAAATACCTGCTACATCACTTGATAAATCCCTTGAAGGGTGTAGTTTCCAAAATGGGGTCACATGTCTGTCAATTCAGGGGCTCTGCAAAAGTGGCATGGTTTCCAAAAACCAGACTGTGCTCCAAAAACCAAAATAGTGCCAAAAACCAAAATGTGCCCGGCTGTTCCCAAACAGCAGTTTATACCCACATATTGCATTGTTAAGTACGTTATCCTATGTGCCCTATGTGCTTTTGGACCGCTAATTTAGATTGTTGGTTTTTGGATGCCATGTAATGTTTGCAGAGACCCTAAAATTGACCTACAAAATGGGGTCACTTTTTGGGGAATTTTAATTTACTGGCACCTCCAGCGCTCTGCAAAATCAACATGGCATCCAGAAAATCCCTCTAAATCTATACCCCAAAAGCTAAAAAGCGCAGTGCTCCTTCCCTTCTGAGCCCTCCTGTGTGCCCAAGCAGCAGTTTACACCCACATATACATTGTAACCAGGATAACCCACTTAATAGTTTTAAAAGTGCATGTCTCTGATGACACTAAGTGGGCACAACATATTGGGCACTGAAATGACATATTTCTTTAAAAATTTCAATTTTCACTTTGTACATTCATTTTTCGGAAGCCTTATTGGGCTCAAATATACCCTGGAGAAATTCCTTGAGGGCTGTAGTTTCTAAAATGTGGTTACTGTTAAGGAGTTTCCATTGTAGTGGTACATTAGGGGCCCTGCAAATGGGACATGGAACCTGAAAACTATTCCAGCAAAATCTGCCTTCCAAAAGCCAAATAGTGATCTTTCTATTTCAAGCCCGCCATGTACCCATAATACATTTTACAACCACAAATGGGGTATTCCTGTGTTCAGGAGAAATTGTGTAACAAACTGTGGGGTGCTTTTTCTTCTTTAACCCCTTGTAAAAATGAAAAATTTGGAGCTAAATTGACAGTTTATTGGGAAAAAAACGGAATTTTTCATTTTTACATCCCAATGTTAATAAAATCTGTGAAATTGTTGTGGGGTAAAAATACTCACTATACCCCTTGAGAAATTCCTTGAGGTGTGTAGTTTCTAAAATGGGGTCAGTTTTTGGGGTTTCCATTGTATTGGTACTCTAGGAGTTCTGCAACTATGACATGTCAATAGAAAACTTTTCCAGCAAAATCCGCCCTCCAAAAGCCAAATAGCGCTCTTTCCATTCTAAGCCCCACCATGTACCCATACAGCAGATTACAACCACATATGGGGTATTGCCATGTTCAGTAGCAATTGTTTAACAAACTGTGGATGCTTTTTCTCCTTTAACCCCTTGGGAAAATGAAAACTTTGGGGATAAATTGACGTTTTAGTAATTTTTCATTTACACATCCCAATGTTAATAAAATCTGTGAAACGGCTGTGGGGTCAAAATGCTCACTATACCCCTTAATGAATTTTGTCAGATGTGTAGTTTCCAAAATGGGTTCACTTTTGGGGGGGTTTCCATTGTTTTTGTACTCTAGGGGCTCTGCAAATGAGACCTGGCACCTGAAAACTATTCCAGTAAAATCTGCTTTTCAGACGCCCAGTGTCAATCCTTCCCTTTCGCACTCTGCTATGTAGCCAAACATTAGTTTACACCCACATGTTGGGTACTTCTGTGCTCGGAAGAAATTGCATAACAATCGCTGAGATACATTTTATCCTTTAACCCTTTGTGAATGTGTTAATTTTAGGACTAAATGAATGCATTATGGTGGCTCAGTGGTTAGCACTGCAGCCTTGCAGCACTGGAGTCTTGGGTTCAAATTCTGCCAGGGACAACATCTGCTAGGAGTTTGTATGTTCTCCCGTGTTTGCGTGGGTTTCCTCTGGGCACTCTAGTTTGTTCCCACGCTCCAAAGACATACTGATAGGGAATGTAGATTGTGAGCCTTATATGGGACAGTGACTGTAAAGCTCTGCGGAATATGATGGAGCTATACAAGTAAGCAAAAAATAAAAAAAATGCATTATTGAAAAAAAAAAATTAAATGTCTAAATTTCACCTTCATATTGCTTTTAATTCCCGTGAAATGCTTAAAGGGATAACAAACTTCCCAAATGCAGTTTTGAATTATTTGAGGGATGCAGTTTTGAAAATAATTTATGGGGGTTTCTAATATAGGCCTTTAAAATCTCCTTCAGAACTGAAGTGGTCCCTAACAAATGGGTTTGTTTGAAATTTTCTTGTAAATCTGGAAAATTGCTGTTACACTTATAAACTTTATAATGTCCAAAATAAATTAAAGGACGATTAAAAAATGATGTCAATATAAAGGAGAGATATGGCAGATAATAGTTAATAATGTATTTTGGTGGTATTACTATCTGTCTGAAAAGCAGAGCATTTCACATTTTGAAAACTGTAAATTTTTCCAAATTTTCATCAAATTTCCTATTTTTTTTAATAAATAAATGCAAAAAATATTGATCATTGTTTACCACTACCATAAAGTACAAACTGTTAAGAAAAAAACAATCTCAAAATCATTTGTGTAAGTTATAGCTTCTCAAAGTTATTGCCATATAAACTGAAATGTCAATTTTGAAAAATGAGGCCTGGTCATTGAGGTACTTTTAGCCCAGATCCTTAAGGGGTTAATCTTTATGAATTATATATAATGAAAATTAAATATAATAATTTACTAAGTATTTAGTAATTTGAAATTTTAATTTTATATTATATTAATAGTAATGTTAAGTATTACATATAAAAATATTATATTGCAAGCTAAATTAACCTTTTTAGGATTAAACAAATTTAAAGAAATATATTATATTATATTATATTATATATGTTATTACCTTTACAATATTTAAATTATATATCTATTTATGAAGTTTTACATATTTTCATAGAACAAGTAATTTCTTATAGAACAAGTAAAATATCAAATATCTAATGTAATGTAATTTGTAGAGCAGTAACAAATATCTAGCTAATACTTAAACCATTAACTGGAAATTATTACATAGGATGTTGCAATTAGCATTTAAACTTAATTCTGCTAATATATTAAGATTAATATGAATACAGTTTATTTCTTATGTTTACTATACTTTATTATCTTAACTTATTGTTAATTATAGAGCTGTAACTTTCTTCCTGGCACCCCTCTAACTGAGCTTTTTATAGAGAAAGTCCCTACACATATTATTCCATATATGCAGAGCAGAAGCATTTATCTAGGAGGGAAATAGTTACTTCCAAAAAAGTTCAGAATACAAAACTTAGAACTATAAAGAAACTTAAAATTAGGAGATACACTTTAAATTTTTCTATTTTTTTAATAGAGGAAGAAATTTGACATTATACTAACATTCTTTGACTGTTTAAAGGGAATCTGTCAGGGCAATTTGGAACACTAAACCACCCACACGTCCATATGGGCCTGGGGTTTAGTGTCCCAAATCACCCTGTTATAACGCAATCCATGGCCACATTAAAAATAAAAAAGCTTTATACTCACCCTGCCGCTGTACTCCCCGCGCCTGTACAGTTCTTCAATGAATCCAGAGGAGTACACCTCAACTTCAGTGCGCAAGCCCCGTACCTCTGGCAATTGCGCAGTGAAGCCGGGGTGTTCATCTCTGGCTTCACTGAATAACAGCGCAGGTGCCGGGAGCACCACAGATGGGTACAATGAGGCTCATCAGACCCTTCTCTAGTATAAAGGTTTTTTATTTTAAATGCGCCGGTGGATTGAATTTCAACAGGGTGATTTGGAACACTAAACCCCAGGTCTATAAGGACCTGTGGGTGGTTTAGTGTCCCAAATTGACCTGACAGGTTCCCTTTACCTGTATCTTTGTTGACTTGTGCGACTGAGTTGACAGTTAATTCTTTTTTTATAGACATCAGAAATTTTGCTTCAACTCTTTGTGATTTATTCATTACTTTTAGGTTGGTAGGACATTTTTCAGTTAAATATTCATCTATTTTTTGTACGCTTGTAATGGGCTAATAACTATATATTTATCAGTTTCAGTTCCATTATCTGAAAAATATTGCATTTTCAATGGTTTCAATCAATTTGTTTTGTGAGTTTATTATATGATTGAAAAATTCCTCATTCATTTTCATATAAGTGCTTATTTCATGATTTTGTATATCATGACTATTTTCACAAATTTGTTGTCTTATATTTCTATCTTCATTTTCCTCAATTTCTTTGACTATTTCTTCTATAGTCGATATGTTACCTTTATACAAATAATATTAACATAACAATAATATATTTACCTATATAATTATAATTTAATAATATACATAATGAAATATATTTGATTGCTTGACAAATATTTTGCAAAATTTTATTTGGTACTTAAATTTTCAGACGACTAGAAAATTTGTTAATAATGTAATAATAATCAACTATTGTTTCAATTTTGTTCAAAATTAAAAATTGTAAATTTTTTTTAAATTTTAATACATTGTGTTACATTTTAAAGTTCTAAATTTAAAAATAATTTAAAAACAATAATGAAGTTTTAATACTTTCAGCTAAATCCATTACATCGTAATTTCCAATGCCATCAATTTGTTCAGAAAAAAAGTTTGTTGAACCATTTCTTTGATTTTGTCAAGTTTCATTTTAGTTTGTGGTCCTGCACCTGTTCTTTCTGACATTTTTTTTTTTGTTTTGACAGCTTGTCTTTTGATCTTCTTCTATAGTCATAACATTTTTTTTATTTCTAAATAAATAAAATTTTATTAGAATGCATTTTTTTTAATTATATTTAATATGGTATCATCTAGCACTGAGCTGACAGTTTCTACAACCCATCTGAACAGCTTCTGCAGTGACATCACATAAACAGTATCACTACAGCCAATCAGCATAATGATAGCTGCAACATTCATATCAATGTGACACTCACAGGACACAGACAGCCCAGTGCAGAAACATACCTAAATGCAGGTATTTATAAATGTGTATTCTTTTTTAAAACCAGGCCTGCTGACTAAATAATTTTAATTTTAATCATGGGCAATTATTTAAATATAAAGCACATTAATGATCAGTATATAACCTTTAAGCAAATAATTAGATGATTTTTAAATACCTCTTTGTGGCCCCACACAATATAATATGCTCTTCAGAAGTCCCCCCAGTATAATGTTCTAAAGTGGCCCCACACAGAATAATATGCTTACCAGCAGCTCCACACAATATAATAAGCCGCAAAGAGTATAATATGCTCCCCACATTGTCCTCACATAGCATAATATTCTTCCTAGGGCCTCAAGTCACTTTTGAGGAACCCCTGACAAATATTCATAGGTTTTGTCCTCTGGCTCTAACTTTCACACCCCAGAGTATAATAATCAGAGGCCCAGAGCAGGTGATGAAAAATAACATAATGTTATATTCACCTTCCGTTACCATCCATCCTCGTATTGCTCCACTGTGTGCACCAACTTACTCTTCAGGTCTGCGACTGACATTACACATTATGGATGCTAAACTGCTGAGACCTATTATAGGGCCTCAGTGGGGAATGCTGACGTTATGACATCTGTGCACGCCATATAACTGCTAAGATGCAATCAAGGGCCTCATCAGTGACATCCACAATACATGATGTCAGCTACAGGCCAGAAGTGGCCAGAAGATGATGCCAGATTGCCAGACACCCAGGATAGGTGAGTATAAGTCTTTGTTATTTTCACATACCTCCCCTGGCCAGGCTTCCATTGGAAAGGGGGATGGAAGCACATTATGCATGACCCCTTTACATTAGCAATCTGCTGGGCCCAACAAGCAAGCAAGCACAGCAAGCAAATAGACAATATAAACAATATAGACAATGGACAATATAAATACATTCAAAACTTACCTTTTGGACTAGTATTTCTTTTTCTTTATCAGAATATTTTTTCTTTTCATCTTCAGATTCTTCAGTTGATTCTTCCTCAGTATTTTCTTTATTTTCTTTCTTTTGTACACTGTGATTTGATCCATCTTCTTGAGTGCTAGTTTTGCTTCTAGAAGGCGAGTTTTCAGTATTTTGATTTAAAAATGATTTTTAAACATCCTTTGGGAAATTTTGCTTTATGAAACTTTAAAATTTGGAAGTCATTTCCACTGGAATATTTATATTCCTTTTTGGTTTTTCTCCACGATATTCCGAGTGAGGGGTTTCACAATTCCCATCTCTCTTTTGTTTAAAAGATATGTATGTGGTAAAGGCCGCTAATTTGCTTTGCGCGCCTAAAATTTGTCTCCTTTGTAAGAGATAGATTGATTATCCACTTGGTTTGTATTATGCTGTTGAAGTGTTTGGAACATGCACCAAATTTTTTTTTATATTTTTCCTTTTCTGAGATTTCTGTCTGCATTTTTTTTGTCTACATATTTGAGCCAAAATAATCTAGATATTATTAGCATTCGCCAAATATTTGTCTCCTAGTGAAGCTCGACACTTTTAGTCAGATGGTATTTGAATCAGAATTTTGGTGCTTCTAGAAACACTCTATATCTATGAAGGTCCATACGACAGATTCATAAATATGTCTAAAACTACAAGCGGGATTCGTGGTTTAGGACAGTGCAAAGTTCGACAGTATTGATAAATGTGCCCAAATTACGTTTATTTAGCCCTATAATTTACACTTTCACATTTGCTATTCAATTTCTCCTGAGCACAGAAATATCTCACATGTGGATGTAAACTGCTGTTTGGGAACTCGTCAGCGTATGGGAGGTTTTCAGGGGTCATGTCTCGTTTGCAGGGCACCTAGAGTACCAATACAATGGAAACCCTCAAAGTGACCCCTTTTTGGAGGGTTGGCATTTCTAAATGGGTAAGTGAGCATTTTAACCCCACAACTTTTTCATAGATTTTATTAACATTGGGACGTGTAAATGAAAAATTACCAAAACGTCACTTTATCCCCAAAGTTTTCATTTTCACAAGGGGTTAAAGCAGAAAAAAGCACCCCGCAGTTCATTATACAATTTGTCCTGCACACTACAATACCCAATATGTGGTTGTAAGGCATGGTAAAATGGCGGGGCTCGGAATTGAAAGAGTGCTATTTGGCTTTTGAAAGGGCAGATTTTGCTGGAATAGTTTTCGGGTGCCATGTCGCATTTGCAGAGCCCCTAGAGTACTAATGGAAACTCCCCAAAAGTGACCATGTGTTGGAAACTACACCCCTCACAGAATTTATCAATGGGTATAAGTGTTAATTTTGACCCCGCAGCTGTTTCATAGATTTTATTAAAATTGGGACATAAAAATGAAAAATTACTTTTTTTCCAATAAACCAACAATTTATAGCTTAAAGGAGAAATAGAACCACAAAGTTCGTTACACAATTCCTCCGTGGTGGTCATGAACTGTCATATGGATACATGAAAAGAGTGTTATTAAGCTTTTGGAGGGCAGATTTTGCTGGATTAGTTTTTGAGTGCCATATTTCATTTGCAGAGCCCCTAGAGTACCAGTACATTAGAAATTCCCAAAAAGTTAACCCATTTTGGTAACTACAGTGGGGAAAAAAAGTATTTAGTTAGCCACCAATTGTGCAAGTTCTCCCACTTAAAAAGATGAGGCCGGCCTGTAATTGACATCATAGGTAGACCTCAACTATGAGAGACAAAATGAGAAAACAAATCCAGAAAATCACATTGTCTGATTTTTAAAGAATTTATTTGCAAATTATTTTCCACCATAATTATTTGGTCAATAACAAAAGTTCATCTCAATACTTTGTTATATATCCTTTGTTGGCAATTACAGAGGTCAAACGTTTTCTGTAAGTCTTCACAAGGTTGGCACACACTGTTGCTGGTATGTTGGCCCATTCCTCCATGCAGATCTCCTCTAGAGCAGTGATGTTTTGGGGCTCTCGCTGGGCAACACGGACTTTCAACTCCCTCCAAAGGTTTTCTATGGGGTTGAGATCTGGAGACTGGCTAGGCCACTCCAGGACCTTGAAATGCTTCTTACGAAGCCACTCCTTCGTTGCCCTGGCGGTGTGCTTGGGATCATTGTCATGCTGAAAGACCCAGCCATGTTTCATCTTCAATGCTCTTGCTGATGGAAGGAGGTTTGCACTCAAAATCTCACAATACATGACCCCATTCATTCTTTCATGTACACGGATCAGTCGTCCTGGTCACTTTGCAGAGAAACAGCCCCAAAGCATGATGTTGCCACCCTCATGCTTCACAGTAGGTATGGTATTCTTTGGATGCAGCTCAGAATTCACTCTCCTCTAAACACGAGGAGTTGTGTTTCTACCAAACAGTTCTACTTTGATTTCATCTGACCATATGATATTCTCCCAATAATCTTCTGGAACATCCAAATGCTCTCTAGCAAACTTCAGATGGGCCCGGATATGTACTGGCTTAAGCAGGAGGACACGTCTGGAACTGCAGGATCTGAGTCCCTGGCGGCGTAGTGTGTTATTGACGGTAGCCTTTGTTACGTTAGTCCCAGCTTTTTGCAGGTCATTCACTAGGTCCCCCCGTGTGGTTCTGGGATTTTTGCTCACCGTTCTTGTGATCATTTTGACCCCACGGGGTGAGATCTTGCGTGGAGCCCCTGATCGAGGGAGATTATCAGTGGTCTTGTATGTCTTCCATTTTCTAATTATTGCTCCCACAGTTGATTTCTTCACACCAAGCTGCTTGCCTATTGCAGATTCAGTCTTCCCAGCCTGGTGCAGGTCTACAATTTTGTTTGTGGTGTCCTTCCACAGCTCTTTGGTCTTCACCATAGTGGAGTTTGGAGTGTGACTGTTTGAGGTTGTGAACAGGTGTCTTTTATACTGATAACAATTTCAAACAGGTGCCATTACTACAGGTAATGAGTGGAGGACAGAGGAGCCTCTTAAAGGAGAAGTTACAGGTCTGTGAGAGCCAGAAATCTTGCTTGTTTGTAGGTGACCAAATACTTATTTTCCACCATAATTTGCAAATAAATTCTTTAAAAAATCAGACAACGTGATTTTCTGGATTTGTTGTCTCATTTTGTCTCTCATAGTTGAGGTCTACCTATGATGTCAATTACAGGCTGGCCTCATCTTTTTAAGTGGGAGAACTTGCACAATTGGTGGCTGACTAAATACTTTTTTTTTCTCACGGAGTATTATTATTATTTTAAGCCCAAGAGTGATTCCCAAAAATTAATGTGAAAAGTGAAAAATTTAAGAAAGATGCCATTTCTGTGCCCAATATGTTATGCCCACTTTGTGTCAACAGAGATAAGTACTCCTATCACTAAGTGGGTTATCCTGGGTACAAAAAAGTTGAATATCTGCGCTCTAAAAGCCATATAGAGCTTCTACACATCTGTGCCCTGCTGTGTGCCCAAAACAGCATTTCCTTAGGTACTTCCTTAGGTACAAAGAGGCAGTACTCACATTCAAGAATGCAATCACCTCTGCAAAGCAGGTCTACTTCTCCACATTAATATCTGCCCTATCCCACAACCCCAAACAGCTATTCACTACCTTCAACTCCCTTCTCCGTCCTCCTGTGCCCCCTCCGACATCACTTATCACAGCTGATGACTTTGCCTCTTATTTCAAAAGCAAAATCGACACCATCAGAGACAGTCTCACTTCACACCCCTGACAACCACTCTACCCAACTTTCCTGTGCTCTTCATCTTTAACCTGTTTCTCTACCATCACTGATGAAAAGCTCTCCACCCTAATTTCTAAATCCCACCTCACCTCCTGCGCGCTTGACCCCATCCAGTCACACCTCATCCCCAAACTCTCTGAAGTCATTACTCCTGCCCTAACCCATCTCTTCAACCTATCCCTAGCCAATGGATCCTTCCCTTCCGCCTTCAAACATGCTACTGTCACACCTATACTTAAGAAACCCTCCCTGGACCCATCCTCTCCAGCCAACTATCGCCCCATCTCACTGCTCCCATACGCCTCTAAACTGCTGGAGCAACACGTCCACTCCGAACTGTCCTCCTATCTCTCGTCCAACGTGCTCTTTGACAGACTACAGTCAGGTTTCAGACCCCATCACTCCACAGAAACTGTCCTAACCAAGGTCACTAACGACCTTCTAACTGCCAAAGCCAAACGTCACTGTTCTGTCCTCCTCCTCCTCGACCTCTCCTCTGCCTTTGACACAGTCGACCATTCCCTCCTGTTAGAAATGCTTTCATCCCTTGGCATCTCTGACCTGGCCCTTTCCTGGATCTCCTCATACCTCACCAACTGCACATTCAGCGTCTCCCACTTGCACACCGCCTCCCCCGCCACTCCCTCTTTCTGTAGGTGTCCCCCAAGGCTTCGTCCTAAGATCCCTCCTGTTCTCCATCTACACCCTAGGCCTTGGCCAACTCATAGAATCCCATGGTTTCCATTACCACTGTTATGCTGACGACACCCAAATATATCTCTCTGGCCCAGACATTACGTCCCTGGTGTCCAGAGTCCCAGAATGTCTAGCAGCCATAGCCTCCTTTCTCTCCTCCCGCTTTCTGAAACTCAACATGGAGAAAACGGAGTTCATAATCTTCACCCTTCCACGCACGACCTCCTTATCTGACCCATCTATCAAAATTAATGGAACCACTCTCACCCCAGTCCCACAGGCCCGCTGCCTTGGGATAACCCTAGACTCTGACCTATCCTTCAAGCCTCATATTCAAACCCTCAACACCTCCTGCCGCCTCCAACTCAAGAACATCCACCGAATCCGCTCCTTCCTCACCCCTGAAACTACAAAGATGTTAGTCCACGCCCTCATAATCTCCCGCTTAGACTACTGTAACACCCTTCTCCATTGCCTCCCAGCAAATATTCTCGCCCCCCTCCAGTCCACCTTAAACTGTGCTGCTCGCTTAATACACCTCTCCCCCCGTTCTTCATCGGCTGCCCCCCTCTGCCAATCCCTTCACTGGCTACCCATCACCCAGCGAATAGAGTTAAAACTACTAACGCTGACATACAAAGCCATCCACAACCTGTCCCCTCCATATATCTCTGACCTAGTCTCCCGCTACCTGCCTGCATGTAACCTCCGATCCTCCAAAGACCTCCTACTCCACTCTGCTCTCATCCGCTCTTCACACAATTGTCTCCAAGACTTCTCCTGTGCATCCCCCATACTCTGGAACTCATTACCAAGACACATAAGACTGACCCCCACAATTATGAGCTTCAAGAAGGCCCTGAAGACCAACCTATTCAGGAAGGCCTACAACCTCCAATAATGCTAATGTCACCACACCACCACCTGTACAGTCTCTCCCGTCACCTTCTGTCTCTCTCCTTCTTCCCTCATAGACTGTAAGCAGGGCCCTCTATCCCACTGTGCCAGTTGGTCACTGTTTGTATTATCTGTTTTGTATATCTTCTGTACCGTATATAAATCCACAAATGTAAAGCACCATGGAATTAATAGTGCTATATAAATAAACAATAATAATAATAATTTTGTACCCACATGCATGAAACTGTTATACCCAGAATATGTGCTTAACTACGTCAAATGTGGGTATAAACTGCTGTTTGACACAAAAGGGAAGGAACGCTATTTTGGTTTTTGGACGTTGTGCCACTTTTGCAGAGCCACTGAATTGCCAGTAAAGTGGAATCTGCAGACACGAGACCCCATTTTAGAAACTATACCCAAGAAATTTATCAAGCAACGTAGCGAGCATTTACCTTTGAGTGTTGCATTTAGTTTCCAGAAATATTGCACACTGAAAAGACATATTCCTGGAAAAATTGCCATTTTCATCAGCATTTATGTCTTGTAAATAAATTAATGCAACACTTGTGAATTAAAAATTCCTTCAGGGGTGTAGTTTCCAAAATAGAGTCAGGCGTCAAGGAATTCCACTTTAGCCTATGGTCCTACTTTGCGGAAACGCTGTTTTTTTGTTGTTGCAGATGTTGATGCGGTTTTTTGAGCCAAAGTCAACAATTGCTACAAAAGGAATGGGAAATATATAGGAAGTGCTTATATTTCTCCCTTCTACTCAATCCACTCCTGGCTTTGGCTCAAAAAAACACAACAAAATCTGCAGTTTGGGCACACAGTAGAGAGCACATTTGAAGAAGTGCTATATGGTTTTTGGAGCGCATATTTAGATATTTGGTATCTGGGCGCCATGTCATGTTTGCAGACCCCCTAAGGTGCCAGTAAAGTGGAATCCCCTAGGGAGTGACCCCATTTTGAAAACTGCACCCCTCAAAGAATTTATCAAGGGGCATAGTGAGTGAGCATTAGTTTTCCCAGACGTGAATACACAGTGGATGGCAAAAAGTGAAAATGTAAGCTGTGCGGAGTATACAGAGTACACTGGGTACACCAAATTATTCCCTATTATTTTCCCAGCAGCTACTATGATTGGGGGGGGGGGTCACTTCTGGTGTCTTTTTCCTAGTAAGCTCTAAATCTGGGGTGTACGATCGCACAGTTTATACATTCCTTCCTTGCCGTCGTCAGTTTTGTTCTAATGATTTGGCGATTTTTGGGGTTTTTGTCATCGCACTGTGCAAGCTATATTTTTTTTTTTTATTTTTCTGGTGATGTAGCCATATGAGGGGCTTGTTTTTTACAGGATGAGATGCATTTGGTAATGAAATCATTTTGGGTTGCCTATAACTTGAGTAAATTTAAATAACTCTTTATTGGTGGATTAAAAAAAAATTCTAGCATTGTTTTTTTAACATTGAAATTTTTTGCCAGTACAGCATAAGTATTCTGTGGGTCAGTACCTATTTTATATTGTTTTATGTGTTACTAATTTTGCAGAACAAAAACCCATTTGGGGACATAAATCAATTGTTTTTGCATCATCCTCTTCTTTTTATTTTTCTTTTGACAGAGTTGAGTGAGGACTTATTTTTTTGCAGGATAAGCTGTTAAGTGGTACTGTTTGTTTGTTTGTTTGTTTGAGTTGGAAGGGACCTCAAGGGCCATCGAGTCCAACCCCCTGCAAAAGCAGGAATTCCTAAAACATCCCAGCTATATACCTATCCAGTTTCCGCTTGAAGATTTCAATTGATGAAGAACTCACCACCTCCCGTGGCAGCCTATTCCACTCTCTCACTACCCTTACTGTTAGAAAGTTTTTCCTAATGTCTAATCTGAATCTCCTTCCCCTTAGTTTCATCCCATTACTTCTCGTGCTTCCTTCTGCTAATGAGAATAGGGTAGATCCCTCTGCACTGTGACAA
Source organism: Leptodactylus fallax (assembly GCA_947044405.1). Classification (NCBI taxonomy): domain Eukaryota; kingdom Metazoa; phylum Chordata; class Amphibia; order Anura; family Leptodactylidae; genus Leptodactylus; species Leptodactylus fallax. The sequence continues at coordinate 1,488,942 of CAMRHE010000432.1, forward strand.
CCTTTCAGATATTTAAATACCGCTATTAAGTCTCCCCTTAGCCTTCTCTTCTGCAAACTAAGCAGTCCCAATTCTTTTAGCCTCTCCTCGTAGGACATGGTTTGTAGACCTTCCACCATTTTGGTTGCTCTTCTCTGGACCTGCTCCAATGAATCGATGTCTTTCTTAAACTGGGGCGCCCAGAACTGTACACAGTATTCCAGGTGGGGTCTGACCAGGGCAGAGTACAGCGGAATAATTACCTCTCTTGATCTAGCTACAATGCTCGTCTTGATACATCCTAGAATTTGGTTAGCCTTTTTAGCCACCGCACCGCACTGTTGACTCATGTTGAGTTTGCGATCTATTATTATGCCCAGATCCTTTTCCCCTGTACTCTCACTTAGTACTATTCCTCCCATACTATATATGCTTCTTGCATTTCTGTTACCCAGATGTAGAACTTTGCATTTGTCCCTGTTGAATACCATTTTGTTCACCTCAGCCCATTGTTCCAGTGTGTCTAAGTCCTTTTGGATGCACTCTCTCTCCTCTCTAGTGTTGGCCATTCCTCCTATCTTTGTATCATCTACTGTTTTAGGGTATATATGACTTTCACTTTGTATACATGTGACAAATCACTTTTTTTACCATATTTTGAGAGGAGAGATGATGAAAAATGATAACTTCCAAGATTTGTTTCCGTTTTATTTTTTTTTTCACAATATTCACCGTGCAGGTTAAGTAATGGTCCCCTAGGGTTTAATGGGTAGTGGTGGTTGACCTGGGACTCCTAGATTTTCTTGTCAGAAGCAATTGAAATGCATAGTAGTGGAGGGAAGCCTCACAATTCCTGCTCTACTACTAAGTAGCTCATAGGCCACAAGCCACTTCAGGCTTGCAGCCTTTGAGCTTCTGAATTTCGGTTGCAGGATGGAGTCCATCTGATGATGTGGTGTTTGGGTCTTTTGGGATGGTTTGGAAACAGCAATATAGGTGTAGAGGGATTAATGGTGGTAAGGGAGGTATGCATATTGATAGCATGAAGCAAAGAGATGACTGTTGGATTGCTGTGCTTTTAGCTCTTCACTATAAAGCCAGAATGAGGAATTTTTCCTTCCTGCAAAAAGGAGCCAAAATTGTCATATTATAAGGATAGGCTGTATACTCAGCTTGCCGCAGCTTTTAGTGAGACCACTGCAAATACCAGCTGCAGGTCTGTAGGTCTGTCCAGGAAGTCTCAGCCATTCCCAATCCTCCTCCTTCTAGTGTTCTAGCGAATCCCATCCACATATTGCTGAAAAATACGTGCTGCAGTACTGGTAATACCATTGTTGTATCGGAGCATGTCAATTATACCTACGGAAATGCGGTTTCCCTATAGGTATAATGAAAGCAGAAAGTCCGCAGAGGTTTCTGTGAAAAGTGCTGCAGGAAAAACTGTGATGTGTTGCCGCAGTGGTTGTCCCCGCAGCTGTTTTTTAGTGCAGCCTGCTATGTGGGGCCTAACTTTAAATTGTCTGCAAATTGAAATATGTTTATGGTTATGAGAAGTAAAATAAAAAAAGAACAACTGAGAAGTAGGAGCAAAAAAAGGGCAAAAAAAAATGCAGCACCTGCATAACTGTGCCCAATAATAATCAACAAACAAACACAAACATGCTGATTCACATGACCCCATTGTTTTCATCAACAATGTATTCAATGGTATGTGGGGCTTTACCTTAATAGTAATTATGTTTTTATCTTTAGTCTTTTTGTTATATGATCATTTTTTATTATATATTGCAAAGTCACAAACATTTATAAAGCAAATAAAATAGAAAAGGGAATAATAATCTAGAGGTTACAAATTAATGCCCGTTTTACCTAATTCACGTTTTTGCATCTCTTAGAAAAGTAACTTTTCATACACATTAGCAGGCAATTGATAGTCTGCTTATACTGGATAAAGAATTCTCATTTTTACATAGACTGTGAAAACCTGCAATTTGGCCATAAGCATTAAATCACTACAATTGTATATTATAGTCTATAATTTTGTTGTAAGTATCTTACAAATATTGTGGTTTATTATAACGTATCTATCTGTGATGCTATTACTGCCATCTGTGATGCTATTTTAGAAATTGCAAAAAAGACAGTTCTGTTAGGTAGAAGATTTGACTTTAACAATCACAATTCAAGTATACATATCCTTTCAGCTTTCAAGATAAAGGTTCATGTATCACAAAACATTGTGCTAGATTCTCAGATTAATGCATAACATTCAAATTATTTCATTGAACTAGTTCTTTGAGAAGAAAGCCATTGATTTTAATATGCTTGAAGCAATCAATTACACCCTGTCCGCATTATTCTAAACTGTAATGAAAACTAAACTATGTTGTCTAGAAATCTAAATGTAAGGACGATCATAAACCAGAATTTAAACTCCATGGATTATTCATATCAGCCCATTTAGATTTGCTATTTCCATTATGAGTACATTTGCCATGAGCATTTAATGGACATCTAAAAGGGAATTCATTAAAACAAGAGCTGTTGGCAGCACTTATGGGCTTCAGACTGCTTTATGCCTTTCTTTACTAGCATAGCATTATAAAAGTGATATATTGTGTTCATCCTGTCAGTAGTTTGCATAAAAGTATGAAAGATATAACAAAGAGCACTGTCATAATGAAATTAAATATTTTGTACTTTTTATACACAGTTTTCTGTTATTCTATATGCTTTAGCTTATATGGTTAATTAAATTGCCAAACGGTACAGAGTAGCTTTTTGTAGTCAATCCTAAATTTATGTTATAATAGTTATCACTATAAACACTCTCAAATAAAAAACATTTATGCTTAAAATTAAGGAATGCTTTAATACACAATTACTGCTGTATTGCATAAATGGAAGATGCATGAATATTAAACAGTAGAATAAGCAATGAAAGGTTATTTATATCTTAGAAATTGTAATGATGGCGGTCTGCACCCACCATCATACTACTACTTCAAGCAGGTGCCATACCCTGGTTATCTTTGTTTTTCACAGTGCAGTCCATGCTCCTCCTGCTATGCTTGTGCACTTTGTGCTGCTAATGCCACAGTTGAGCCTACTTGCCCTATACCTATCCTCTCTGTTACTTACTGGTACACACGTGTTATTCTTCCTCAGTCAATTCCTGTTACCCAAAACCTATTTAAAGTTTCTCCACTGTACACATCAGGCCTGAGCGATGTAGGTTTACAGCTTTGTTTGTATTCGCTGGTTTTCCTGTATATTGACCTTTGGCCAATTTCTAACTCCATTTCATCATGATCTGAATCCTCTTACTGACCTTTGGCTTGTTTATGACTCTGAATGGATTCTGCCTGCCCATGAACCCTTCTTGAATTTGACCACGCTCTATCCTGACCACTGATGCTCCGTACTGGTGTTTCTCTGGCCTTTGGTTAGCTGCCACATATTACGGCACCTCTCTGAGAGGAAGCAAACTGGTAGTCTTCCTGCAGCAAAGTTCAGATCCCCATATGGGTATTATAGGGTGAATACCAGCAAAGCTACTTTTACAACCCAGTTGGGAGTGCTCAAAGTCAAACCAGCTAGTTGGCACAGTAGATCCACATCCCACAGACCAGAATTCCATGGGGTCACAGTTATCTGCTGGAATAGGTTCACTTACTTACTGGTACCACACTACCTGCTGGAGCAGCCAGTGGGTGTCAGTTACCTGCTGTGGTTCTGGTTGGCACTGCGAACTGAAAAAACTCTGGTTTCCAGATAATGTACTAGGCCTGGCTGCTGCTGCTTTTACTCCTCCTGACACTTGGAGCTGTGGCACTGGCAGAGGAGGAGGAATGCTGGCTGAGTGAGGTAGACTAAGAGCGGTCAGAGGCCATCTTGATAAAATTCAAATTTTTCTTCCCTTTGGGAAGCAGAGAATAATTTCCCCATTTTGTCTTTATGGCGAGGGTCTAAGGTCTGAGAGCATCATTTTGACGATACAAATTGAGCAGGGTGTTTTTTGCAACATAAGAATGGCTGAAATGTGCAAAGACATTTCTGAACATGAGGAGCACCTCTTTTAAACCACTTTACAAGTTAATAAAGACTCGAACCACCAGATTAAAGACATGTGCCATACAGGTAGAATGTGTTATTTGTCCTAAGTGCAGCGCAGCAACAATATTTGTGCCATTGTTGCTGGGCAATGCTGCCCAGTTGGAGTTGGCGAGGAGCCATCCAGCGGGATACTTGCAGGATATAGCGAAGCAGCTCTTCTGCTGTGTGGCTCCTCTGAACCAGGCTGATTAATTATAAAACCGCATGGCAGCGCTTTGCCTTACACCAATAATATGAGGAAGGAGGAGTGGAAGCAAAGGCTTACCCTGGTGAAGATGGGAAACGGTCCAGAGAGGAGGATCCAAAGGAGGTGGTTGAAAGCCATGTATTGTCCTTGTCCATAATTGCTTTGCCAGATGTCGATGGTGGCATACACCTTTTCCCAGACTGACATATTCAAGGAAAAGCTTACATTCTCCAACACATGGCAATATAAATTAGAAACAGCTTTCCTTGATGAATAGTGGTGGTTAGGTATCCCCCATTGATGCTGAGTACATGCCATCAGTTGTCGAAACGCAGTGGAACCTACTAAGTGGTATGCCAGGTATGCCAGTGACTGTACCATCAGCAGCTTGGCCAGGTGAGAGTTAAGTTGCAAACCACTGAATGATTGGGTGCATATCGTTGTTTCCTGGAAACACATTCAATTTGATGACTGACATTGGTGTGAAAGAGGAGAAGAAATAGTAATGATAATGATGACGAAGACCATGTGCTATGTGTAGAGGTGACCTGATCTTCATGAGGAGAAGGAGTAGAACAGTCTTGCTCACTATCTCTGCCAGTGCCAGTACCAATGCAAAGTCTATTTTGTCAAATAAGATAGTGATGCCTTTTTTAATGTATAGTACAGACTATGTACAGATGTCATTCCTACATTTGTTCCTGCACAACCATGGCTCAGCTTCTGCTTGCAGATATTGCACATCACTATGTATTTATTGTTTGGCAATGTGTAGTTGCTGATGCCATCACCAGCAGCAGTGGAAGCATGCCTCCCACTACCGCCACCACCCCCCACCCCGCAAGTTTTCCCTAAGTCTGCACCGGGAAAGCTTTTTGAATGTTGGGCCTATGCAATAGCTGGATTAATTACATCACCACCCTCTTTTTCCGATATCACTTTGTCACCCAGACCTGGTTGCTAGGTTCTATCTGCAAAGGAATTATCATTGGCAATATCATCATCATCTTCCCCACTTTTCTATGACACATTATGGCCATCTCTCAGAATTTCCAGCCCCAGTTATCCCCCGGCTCTCCTACCCGAATGACTAGCAGCAGTAGTACCACACCCCCTTCCTCTACTACTGTAACGTCTCTGCCGTTTCGGGTCTCGGCGCCGCCCTCCGCTCGCACGCTGTGGCGAAAGAGGCGTCTTCAATTTGGTTCTTTGTGTAAGCTTCTTGATGCTCAGTCTGAACACTGTCCTAGTTCTCTTGCTGTGTAAAGCCACACCCGTGTAATTAGGAACATTTCTCTCTGGACTGCATAGAGTTAATCTCTTCCTGGCCTGTGTGATTGACAGCCTGTGTACCTATCAGCTCTGGGTCTGGTCCCAGACTTTCTATAAACAGGTTGTCAGCCCTCACATGGTTGCCGGTTATTGCTCTGTCTTTGCCTGCTCTCCTTGTGATATACTTTACTATTTTGTTACCAGATTTTCTGACCACTGGCTTTGACTTTGACTATTCTCTTGGATTTTGACTTTGTACTGCTTTGCTCGTTTGTTACTGACCCCTTGGCTTCCTGACCTCTCTTTTGTCGTTTGTTTGTCTTGTCCTGTTCTGTGTGTCACTTACCCAGTATAGGGCTTGTCTTCAGGTCGTCCTTTTACCATTTAGGGTAACTGTGGCAATAGGAAGGGACAGTGGCTGGGGTGAGAATAGGGCTCACTTGTCTCTGTCCTTCCTCCCAGACCGCTGCAGTAGTGTCAGGGTATTGCTTCGTTTGGCAAGACCCTTATAACTACATTCACCATCAACAGTCATGTCTTCCTCCTCTGCTTGCACACAATGCTGGCTCTTCTCATCCAGCTCATTAAAGAGTGGAGGAAGACTGCTTTGACTAGGAGATTTCTCAGTAGGTGCCACATCACTACTAGGAATATATGTAGGTGAAGAATGTAAATGAGACCCTGTTTACAATCCAGAAAAGCCCTGCAGTAAATTTTGTGTTATGTAGGAGTAGGAGAAGGAACACTTAGAAGCCAGACTCAATATATATTACTCTAGGATGCAATATTCTCCTGTGACTGATATGAGTTAGCTAAGTAATAAAAACTTAATTCTCAGGAATTACAACAACCCTGAATCTACTGGCAGTGCCACCAAGACCAGAAGTAGTGTTGCTGTTGCCACCCACATTCTTAATGTTAGTACTAGCACACGTGTTTCCTCATCCCCCTCCTTTTGCCTGTTCACTGATTTGTTTTTTTACAGTCCCTTTTTTAGTGCATAAGGTGCTTAATTATAGGGATTGCTAACAATTTTGGCACTGCGTGTCTGTCCTTTTCTTTTTTTTTGTTTTTATTGTTTTTTACAAACAAGTATTTCAAGAAAAGTCAGCTTTAAATATCATGTTTTTAGATTAACAGAGGCTGCAAATACTGTATATATGTGCAGCAAAAAAATAAAATGTTTAAGGAATTAATATTTTTTTTCAATTTAACACTCCGTCACACTGTAGTTTGTGAGCAAATCAGAGATAAAAACATTAAGTAAAAATAGTTTTTTTTATGATGAGAACAGGCTAAACTGTATATTGACTGAACAGAACAAAAAAAAAACACTTGCATAACGAAGATTCTTTTTTTTAGATTAGCAGAGGCTGTACATACTGTATATACAGTGCCTTGAGAAAGTATTCAGCCCCCTTGAACTTTTCAACCTTTTGCCACATTTCAGGCTTCAAACATAAAGATATAAAAATTTAATTTTTTGGTGAAGAATCAACAAGTGGGACACAATTGTGAAGTGGAACAAAATTTATTGGTTATTTTAAACTTTTGTAAAAATTTAAAAACTGAAAAGGGGGCGTGCAATATTATTCGGCCCCTTTACTTTCAGTGCAGCAAACTCACTCCAGAAGTTCAGTGAGGATCTCTGAATGATCCAATGTTGTCCTAAATGACTGATGATGATAAATATAATCCACCTGTGTGTAATCAAGTCTCCGTATAAATGCACCTGCTCTGTGATAGTCTCAGGGTTCTGTTTAAAGCGCAGAGAGCATCATGAAAACCAAGGAACACACCAGGCAGGTCCGTGATACTGTTGTGGAGAAGTTTAAAGCCGGATTTGGATACAAAAAGATTTCATAAACTTTAAACATCCCAAGGAGCACTGTGCAAGCGATCATATTGAAATGGAAGGAGTATCAGACCACTGCAAATCTACCAAGATCCGGCCGTCCCTCTAAACTTTCATCTCAAACAAGGAGAAGACTGATCAGAGATGCAGCCAAGAGGCCCTTGATCACTCTGGATGAACTGCAGAGATCTACAGCTGAGGTGGGAGAGTCTGTCCATAGGACAACAATCAGTCGTACACTGCACAAATCTAGCCGTTATGGAAGAGTGGCAAGAAGAAAGCCATTTTCAAAGATATCCATAAAAAGTCTTGTTTAAAGTTTGCCACAAGCCACCTGGGAGACACACCAAACATGTGGAAGAAGGTGCCCTGGTCAGATGAAACCAAAATTAAACTTTTTGGCCACAATGCAAAACGATATGTTTGGCGTAAAAGCAACACAGCTCATCACCCTGAACACACCATCCCCACTGTCAAACATGGTGGTGGCAGCATCATGGTTTGGGCCTGCTTCTCTTCAGCAGGGACAGGGAAGATGGTTAAAATTGATGGGAAGATGGATGGAGCCAAATACAGGACCATTCTGGAAGAAAACCTGTTGGAGTCTGCAAAAGACCTGAGACTGGGACGGAGATTTATCTTCCAACAAGACAATGATCCCAAACATAAAGCAAAATCTACAATGGAGTGGTTCACAAATAAACGTATCCAGGTGTTAGAATGGCCAAGTCAAAGTCCAGACCTGAATCCAATCGAGAATCTGTGGAAAGAGCTGAAAACTGCTGTTCACAAACACTCTCCATCCAACCTCACTGAGCTCGAGTTGTTTTCCAAGCAAGAATGGGCAAGAATTTCAGTCTCTCGATGTGCAAAACTGATAGAGACATACCCCAAGCGACTTGCAGCTGTAATCGCAGCAAAAGGTGGCGCTACAAAGTATTAACTTAAGGGGGCCGAATAATTTGGCACGCCCCACTTTTCAGTTTTTTATTTTTTACAAAAGTTTAAAAAAATATCCAATAAATTTCGTTCCACTTCACGATTGTGTCCCACTTGTTGTTGATTCTTCACCAAAAAATTTAAATTTTATATCCTTATGTTTGAAGCATGAAATGTGGCAAAAGGTTGAAAAGTTCAAGGGGGCTGAATACTTTTGCAAGGCACTGTATGTGCAGCAAAAAAACAAACAAAAAAAAAAACCTCTTAATTTTTTTTTTCAGATTAACACTCCATCACACTGTGTATTTGGTGAGCAGAGCAGAAAAAAAAATGTAATGTTTTTTTTTTTTCAGATTAGCGCAGGCTAGACTATATATCGGGTGAACACAACAAAAAAGAAACACTTCGATAATTAAATTTAGATTAGAAGAGGCTGCAAATTCTTTACGTATGCGAAGCAAAAAAAAAAAAAAAACTTAAGAAAATAATTACACTAGCGTTTTCCATATAGGTATAATAGGAGCAGAAAGACCGCAAAGGGAAATTCTGTAGATTTTCTGTGAAAAACGCTGCGGAAAAAAAAAGTGAAGTATTTCCTCTGCATTTTTTTTCCGCATTGTTTTTTTGATGCGATTCGCTATGTGGGGACTTAGCCTAAAAGTTCCTTTTAATTTGACTTACAGTAAGATGACGACCTAGATGTGGCTTAGATATGTAGCTACATCTGTTGGCCAAGGTCAAGGTTCTAAGATGAACATGTTCTGTGGCAGAGTTCCCATGTAGCTTGAAGGGACACATGTTTTATTACTGGGCACAACTACTTATATACAGTGTATAGGAGGGATCAAGTGCCATTTCAAAGTTCAGTTCCTGTCAGCATAAAATTTACTATGGTCTGTGTTCTGATCAGTGGTGAACCTAGCCTCTTTGCTGCCTGAGGCGGACTATAGAAAGACGCCCCCCCCCAAAAAAAAAAAAAAACAACTGAGTTTCCATGCTACTAGTTTAACACACTGTTATCGTCGCACAATATACACAATACACAAAGTTATAAAACAGTTTTTAAGAATTCTTCTTCCTGTATTACTTCAGTATCAGATCAACAACACAGCATTAACAATGAAAGTAACTACACACATCTTCTGCTTGGTGGATGGACGAGCCCACGTGGCCCCCATTCTCTATAATAGGAGCCCCGCAGATAGCTGAGTACTGGACTTCGGGTATCTTTGGCACTCCCATTAAAGTGAATGAGAGCCACGCAGGTTCGTCCATCCACCAAGTGACACACCTATATATATGGCTGCGGCCAGGCTGGATTCCCACCTAGTGGGGGGAAAAACCCAATTCTCAGGCTCAGTGGGGGTCTCAGCAGATAGACCCTCATCACTCAGGTATTTATCCTCTATCATTTAGGTGAATACAGGGCAGTAAGATTTTGTGATTTACAGGTGACGTCTCTGACTAATCCTTCACATTTCCCTTCTCTTCCCTTTGGACCGCCATGACCACTTCTTCCAGCTGTGACTTGTCTCTGTAAAGTTTGCAACACAGACATCTTTGGCTCCTCACTTTTCCAGGCATCCAACCCACATTGTCCTCACGTACACACCCATCCTGCTGCTACCCCAATTATATAATATATGATATAACCCCCCATAATGAATAATACTCCCAAGTGCATCTTTATATTAATACTGTCCATGTGTACCCTGTATAAATAGCGCCCCTTATAAATAATACCCCAGGTGTTAACTAATTAAAAGGTTTTCCAGGTCATTAATAAACTAATCAGTGGGATTCAACTGATCAGCTGTGTGAATGGTACCTGTGTAAGCGCCGTGACCGCTTCTCTGTTTACATAGTGTATTTCATCTCATAGCGGTCATGTCATGTAACTACAGCCTCGTCCTGTACATGTCTACAGTATGTGACAAGACTACAATTACATCACACGGTCACTATAAACAGACAGCGTATAATATAAACAGGTGCCATAGCCCATGTTTATAGCGCCCCATTTACACACACTATAAAGTTCCACAGCAGCCCCAGCACACAGTATTACACAGTTTTATGGCCCGCAGCGGCCCCTGCACACTGTATTATGCCTCTCAGCGGCCCCTGCACACGGTATTATGCTCCATAGTGGCCCCTGCTCACGGTATTATGCCCCGCATTGGCCACTGCACACGGTATTATGTTCCGCAGCAACTCCTGCACACAGTTTTATGCCCCATATTGGCCCCTGCACTGGTATTATGCTCCATAGTGGCCCCTGCACTTGTATTATGCTCTATAGTGGCCCCAGCACACGGTATTATTCTCCATAGTGGCCCCTGCACTGGTATTATGCTCCAGAGTGGCCCCTGCACAGGGTATTATGCTCCATAGTGGCCCCTGCACTGGTATTATCCTCTATAGTGGCCCTTGCACTGGTATTATGCTCCATAGTGGCCCCTGCACTTGTATTATGCTCTATAGTGGCCCCTGCACTCGGTATTATGCTCCATAGTGGCCCCTGTACAGGGTATTATGCTCTACAGTGGTCCCTGCACAGGGTATTATGCCCCATAGTGGACCACCCATGAACTATTATTATACTCTGGGGTCTTTTCAGACCCCAGAGTATAATGATTGGAGACCCAGGGGAAAGTACAAACATAAAAACCAGAGTTACTTACCTATCCTGGACACCGGTGCACTCCTTGCAGCTTTCGGCCCTGTTTAATTGCGCACACACGTCACGTGATCAGGCCGGCGACGCAACCTGATGACGTCACCAGAGGCTGCAAGCCTGCTCGGAGTTACATCGGATCGCAGGAGGTGAGTAACACTGTTTTTTATGTTCCCTCACCAACCCTAGGCCTCCGATTATTATACTCCGGGGTCTGAATAGACCCCGGAGTATAATAATAGTAGTATTTGCGGCCCGCGGCCCTAACTTACCGATGCCCGCGGCCGCTCACAGCAGCATCCGCTTCCCTTTCTGCGGCCCATAGCAGAAGGGGAAGCGGGGGCGGCCACGAGCAGACGCGGGTAGGTAAATAAATAGGCCCTGACCTGCCGGGGATACTCCAACAGGTTACGGCCTATTTATATAGATAAAAAAAAGCTATACTCACCTGCGATGCCTTGATGCAGCCGCCGCCGCCTCCTCCTCTTGTCCGCGACGTCTGTGTCTCAGCGTAGGCGGCGTGATGACGTCATTGTATCGCCGCCTGTGCTGAGATGCGACGTCTTGTAAACCAGCCCAGGACAGGCCGCGCTCAGCTCTGTTTTTTTGTTTTTTTTTTTAAAGCGGCCTGTCCTGGGCTGGTTTATATTAAATAGTAAAAATGCCGCCCCCCGGACAGTGCCGCCCGAGGCGGCCGCCTCACCTCGCCTCATTAGCGGTGCGCCCCTGGTTCTGATTTCCAAAGTGCAGAGATTGCATCATGTTGCATCAAAATCCATCTACCTTAGTTAACTGTTATTTTCTAGTTGATGTTTAACTGGTATTCCATTCTCAACCTTTTTTGTGGTCAAATTAATGGAGTCAAGACCTGATTGCCATGAATGGGCATTTGCTTATGCTAAATAACTTTGTTGTGACTGTTGTATTAAATCATGCTCCAGTAAAGCTGTTGAACCTTGCAAGAAGTTAAGAAAGTGTTTTCTCAGGCCTAATCAGTACAAGACTACACATTTGGGCAGCGCTATGGATGGATTTGTGGGTCAGTGTGATAATTTTATATTGTATTCTGTGATGGATGGGCAACCAATACAGCGACTGACACAAGGTAGATGCGTCTGTGTACCGGTTTGACAGTAAGATGAGTCTGGTAGCTGCATTCAGGACAGATTGTAGTAGGGAGAGTTTAGTAAGAGGAAGGCCAATTAGAAGAGAATTGCAATAGTGAAGACGAGAGCGACAATGAGAGCAAGAATGAGGGCTTTTGATGTTTCCATGGTGAGAAAAGGGCGAATTCTAGAGATGTTTTTAAGGTGCAGGTGGCAAGAGCGTGCAAGTGTCTGAATATGTGGGGTAAAGGTGAGATCTGAATCAAATACAACCCCCAGACAGTGGGCATGCCACCTCGGGGTAATAGTAAGGCCACAGACAGAAATGGAGATATCAGGGTTAGGTCGGTTAGTAGATGGAGGGAACACAAGAAGTTCAGTTTTTGAAAGATTCAATTTGAGATAAAGAGAAGACATGATGTTAGAGACAGCAGAGAGACAGTCACTGGTGTTCTGTAGTAGTGCAGGGGTGATGTCACGGGATGAGGTACATAATTGGGTATCATCTGCATAAAGATGATATTGAAAAACAAATTAACGAATGGTTTGTCCAACTGGGGCTGTGTACATAGAGAAGAGGAGGGGACCTAGGACTGAGCCTTGAGGAACCCCAACCACAAGGAGCAAAGGAGAAGAAATAGCACCAGCAAAGGATACACTAAATGAGTAGTCAGAGAGATAGTAAGAAAACCAAGAGAGAGCAGTATCCCTGCGGCCAATAGAGTGGAGCATAGTGAGGAGGAGTTGGTGGTGTCAAATGCTACGGAGAGATCCAGAAGAATAAGTAGCGAATAGTTCCCTTTAAATTTAGCCATGAAGAGATCGTTGGAGACCTTTGTGAGGGCCGTTTCTGTAGAGTGTAGTGCACGAAAACCTGATTGTAAGGGGTCCAAAAGAGAGTTAGCAGAGAGATAGCGGATTAGGCGGGAGTAGACCAAGAATTCCAGGAGATTAGAGATGAAGGGGAGGTTAGAGACAGGTCGGTAGTTAGCAGCACAGGATGGGTCAAGGGACGGTTTTTTCAGTAGTGGGGGTATGAGAGCATGTTTGAAGGAGGAGGGAAAGATTCCAGAAGAAAGAGAGAGGTTAAAAATTTTGGTAAGATGAGTTGTAACAGTAGGGGACAGAGAATGGAGGAGGTGTGATGGAATAGGATCGCTTGTGCAAGTAGTGGGGCGAAAAGAAGAAAGGAGCTGGGAGACTTCTCCTTCTGTTACCAGGTCAAATAATGAGAGTTCACAATGAGGAGCAAGGGAGGGAAGGGGACTGATGCCGCTTGGAGAATGGGTTATTTCCTGATGGATGTTGTCGATTTTGTCTTTAAAGTACGTGGCCATGTCTTGAGCACTAAGGTCTGTGACAGATACCCGCACCTTTGGCATGAGGAGGAAGTGAAAGGTGTCAAAGAGTCCTTTAAGATTATTGGAGAGAGAAGATGAGAGAGGTGATATAAGCTTGTTTGGTGAGATGAAGGGCAGAGTTATAGACTTTGAGCATGAACTTGAAGTGAAGAAAATCTGCAGGTGTGAGTTTTTCACTATCTTGAGCATCGCTGAAGAAAACGTGTTTGAGGAGTGTGCCAAGGTTGCCGGTATCTGTGTTGGGATTTTCGGACGGTCAAGGGTGCTACTTTATCCTGGGTGGCTTTGAGAGCCTCATTGTAGTGTTTGGTGGCCAGTTCAGGACAGGAGAGAAAAGAGATGGGAGAAATTGATGACTGTAGGGTATCTGAGAGGTGCTGTGTGTTTACGGCCCGTAGATTTCTGCATGTGAGATAGGTCAGTGTGTTTTGTGAAGGACAGGAAGCTTTGATGTTAAAGGAAAGAAGGTTGTGGTCGGAAATTGGTAGGTGAGCGTTAGTAAAGTCAGAAAAAGACCAGATCAAGGATATTACCTTGATCTATTATTATTATCTTTGTATGTGGGAGAAGAAGTAAGCTGAGAGTAACCAAGAGAGGCGGTTAGTGATAGAAGGCAAGCGGCAGATGGAGAGACAGGGGTGTTAATGGGAATGTTAAAGTCACCCGTACAATAAGACCACTGGTGATATGCCTCTCACCTCACCATTTTAAGCAAATGATGGGAAATGTGATGAAATCTTCTGAAATGCTCTGCTTGATAACTTGGTCAAGACAGAGGATAAGGTCTGAGATGGAGGGTGCACATGAGTTGAAGATGCGCTAGTTATCTTGTGTTCTCACAGTTTGCATTCATGTTTTGCATTATCCTATAACAGAGAAGAGCTCAAAGTTTTGTATTGTACAAAAAGAGTCCAACTGTAGTGAGTCCCAGTGTTAGGACCCATAGAATTCAGACTAGATGTGCAGGATCGCCAAGATAATGGTGATGCTCCAGAGAGTAGCCAGAATTTTGGCACTTCCTGGTACTCAACAGTGTGTGGTGATATGCCCAGCTCAGGTATTAAGTGTCAAATCATGCTGGTCTCTTGTGGTCATCCAGGAATACTGACTGTTGACGATAATGGATTAAGTTAAGAAGGTGCAAGAGGGATCCAGTATTTAGAAGCCCCCCCCCCCCTTGGTAACATTTGAATTTTATTTAGGGTTCTCAGCAACTGGGTTGAGCAAATTGTAAATTGAGGCAACTTTAGGATACAGTTTTGATGTAATAAGTAGAGCAGTTTAGTTAATCTGTTTGTGTTGTCTGGGATGACAACATCTAAGCCGGCTGTGTGTGTGGGGGGGGGGGTTTAAGGTGTGGAAACCTATCCCTTTAGAGGTGTATTTTATTTTGCCTTTTAGGAGACGACCTAGATGTGACCTCAACTTTTATTGTACACACCTTGTGAAATTTGCTAAGTGGAGCAGAGAGAGGTGTACATTTTATTGCTGGTTGTGGCTACTCTTTATACAGGAGTGTTCCCAGCAGTGCAACATTTACTCCAGTCCATGTTCTCCGATGTGCAGCCATTGCATCATGTTGCATCAGAATCTTATT
>CAMRHE010000433.1:1482500-1494740 GCA_947044405.1 Leptodactylus fallax
ACAAGAATATAACTACTATAATACTGCTCCTATGTACAAGAATATAACTACTATAATACTGCTCCTATGTACAAGAATATAACTACTATAATACTGCTCCTATGTACAAGAATATAACTACTATAATACTGCTCCTATGTACAAGAATATAACTACTATAATACTGCTCCTATGTACAAGAATATATCTACTATAATACTACCTCCTATGTACAAGAATTTAATTACTATAATACTGCCTCCTATGTACAAGAATATAACTACTATAATACTGCTCCTATGTGCAAGAATATAACTACTATAATACTGCCCCTATGTACAAGAATATAACTACTACAATACTGCTCCTATGTACAAGAAAATAACTACTATAATACTACCTGCTATGAACAAGAATAAAACTACTATAATACTACCTCCTATGTACAAGAATATAATTACTATAATACTGCCTCCTATGTACAAGAATATAACTACTATAATACTGCTCCTATGTACAAGAATATAACTACTATAATACTGCTCCTATGTACAAGAATATAACTACTATAATACTGCTCCTATGTACAAGAATATAACTACTATAATACTGCTCCTATGTACAAGAATATAACTACTATAATACTGCTCCTATGTACAAGAATATAACTACTATAATACTAGCCTCCTATGTACAAGAATATAACTACTATAATACTGCCTCCTATGTACAAGAATATAACTACTATAATACTGCTCCTATGTACAAGAATATAACTACTATAATACTGCTCCTATGTACAAGAATATAACTACTATAATACTGCTCCTATGTACAAGAAAATAACTACTATAATACTACCTGCTATGTACAAGAATATAACTACTATAATACTCCTCCTATGTACAAGAATATAACTACTATAATACTACCTCCTATGTACAAGAATATAACTACTATAATACTACCTCCTATGTACAAGAATATAACTACTATAATACTGCCTCCTATGTACAAGAATATAACTACTATAATACTGCTCCTATGTACAAGAATATAACTACTATAATACTGCCTCCTATGTACAAGAATATAACTACTATAATACTGCTCCTATGTACAAGAATATAACTACTATAATACCGCTCCTATGTACAAGAATATAACTACTATAATACCGCTCCTATGTACAAGAATATAACTACTATAATACCGCTCCTATGTACAAGAATATAACTACTATAATACCGCTCCTATGTACAAGAATATAACTACTATAATACTGCTCCTATGTACAAGAATATAACTACTATAATACTGCTCCTATGTACAAGAATATAACTACTATAATACTGCTCCTATGTACAAGAATATAACTACTATAATACTGCTCCTATGTACAAGAATATAACTACTAAAAACCAAAATAACTACTATAATACTACCTCCTATGTACAAGAATATAACTACTATAATACTCCTCCTATGTACAAGAATATAACTACTATAATACTACCTCCTATAACAAAAAAAAAACAACAAAAAAACACCCCCTATGTACAAGAATATAACTACTATAATACTACTCCTATGTACAAGAATATAACTACTATAATACTGCCCCTATGTACAAGAATATAACTACTATAATACTGCTCCTATGTACAAGAATATAACTACTATAATACTGCTCCTATGTACAAGAATATAACTACTATAATACTACGTGCTATGAACAAGAATATAACTACTATAATACTGCTCCTATGTACAAGAATATAACTACTATAATACTGCTCCTATGTACAAGAATATAACTACTATAATACTGCTCCTATGTACAAGAATATAACTACTATAATACTGCTCCTATGTACAAGAATATGACTACTATAATACTGCCCCCTATATACAAGAATATAACTACTATAATACTACTCCTATGTACAAGAATATAACTACTATAATACTACCTCCTATGTACAAGAATATAACTACTATAATACTACCTCCTATGTACAAGAATATAACTACTATAATACTGCCCCTATGTACAAGAATATAACTACTATAATACTGCTCCTATGTACAAGAATATAACTACTATAATACTGCTTCCTCATATTTATACATTTATTTTGGTAGTTAAAGATGAGTATAAGATTCTCTGAGCCATTACCGACATGACATGAATATTCTCATATATAGTTATATACTGTATATAGCTGGTTGATGGCTCAGCAGTAATAACATCTTCCTATTGGCTTCCATGTGGGATGAGATTACAGAGGTTCCTATAGTGGTTTCTCTTAAGCAGATATCCCGTAATACCCGGAAGTTGTCTATCAGGGTGACCGCTCCTCTAAGTATCTGTGCTTGGTTCAGGCAGGTGACTGGCAGGACGTTGCTGTCAGATCTTATAATATATCTGGAATTTATTGGAGCTTTGATAAGGGTGATCTGTGGGGCTGAGGCTGGCAGAGTACAGATAGTCTAAGATCTGTATTGCCAACCAAAGCAGTAGCTGCCAGTCAAAGGCTGGATATCAACTCAGAACTGATTGTTTCCGATGATTAATTTCATTTTAGAGCATTTGAAGCATAGCCCATAACCAAATCCCTCAGTCAGGCTGGGACCATGCATGGATCCCAATAGTGAAGATAGGCCTCTTACAGCACCTGTATATTTGGCCTGACAAATGTATAACTGCTGGAGAGAGCAGCACCAAGCAGCCAGCACAATGAGCCCCCAAAATGCTGCAGCCACAGGACCAACAACCACCCACATCCCGCTGGTTGTTCACATGACAAAGGGCAGAAAGCTTGTAGGCGCATGCAGGCTCTCCTATTTCCCTGAACCATCGCTATATAGTGGACAGGACTTCCTATTACATGAATAGGACATCCTGCGTGCTCTCCCCATCACTACTAAACCTTCCAGCGCCCAGAAACTGCCAGAACATCTGATCTGCTGATCCAGGTATTGGACCCCCAAATATCGATTGGGAGCTGGAAAACCCCTTTAAACATCCCTATTTTACCAGCATTGGGACATTTCTGAAGAATATTTCTCTCTCCGCAGTTAATTATACAAGATGCAGAAATCTCAGCACAACATCTCAGGATGACGTCCAATTATCCTGGATTCTTATCGACGTGTGAAAATGACAAAATAATATCCCATATGTCACCGTGAGCGAGTTTCTTTATCTGAATTCCTAGTCATGTCCTCCGCTCCTCATGGCTGACGTCTCTATGGTAACATCTAATATCGAAACCTGTCAGGAACACAACAATGTATCTGAAGCCCAGCAAGGACCTGAACTACAGCATATCCCTGTTGTTATCCGGGCTGACAGCTGTATACGCCAAGAAATATTGATTTATAGACTGTAATTCATATTATCCAAGAAAGTAGCAGCGCTGTGTAACCAACCCCAGCTACAGAATACTCCGCACTGCCTGATACATTGTTTCCATTCACACAGATACTGTTTTATTACTATAATGTATCACCTTATTTTTAGATAAGGTGATACATTATCTTCTTGATAAGGTGATACATAATCTTCTTTTATTCTTTTTTTTCATGATAGTATATTTTTTGTATCTTATTGCTTAAACAATTCTTAAGATTTATAGGGACTTGGACATAGGGAAAGTGAAAAAACAAACTATTGACTCCTATGGGAGAGTGTTGTGGGCATGCTCTATATCATGTGCAGAAGGCACGGTAGAATGAGCAGGTAACTGTCTTAACCAACTAGTGTCAGTGCTGGATCCTGTGGTATCTGTCTCCATATTCATCTTCTAATACAATTTTCTTTTGTTTTAGGGTTGGAGCTCTAGTTTTCTATAAATCCATAGAACGGGTGAAAATGAGAAATGTTGTAATGTATATTATTTGAGAAAAATACCTCTTTCTCCACTTTTCTGGCTCTTCTCCTCCTGAACTGACTTTCACTCTGAAATCTCTACTGAATCTACCTTGGTCTCCCAAGACAGACTGTCAGCTCATTGAAGAATCAAATTACATATTCCCATACAATTTTATGGAGAGGGAAGAGAATGAGAGAGGCAATGTGAGAGAGAAGCAGAGACACACAGACATATGTCATCTCAATACTGATCAGTTTTCTTATTAATACTAATCTATTTCTTTATAATATCCTCTATGGATCTGCTGCTGCTCTCTCTGGCGCTCTCTCTCGGTCTCCTCAGTGATGTCATGCACCAGGGGTCACCACTGAGGTCAAATGGGCATGCTCTGTGTTATGACGCCATGACGCTCAGCATGCCCATGTGCTTGCTGTGACCCAGCCACAGGCCTCAGTGGTGATTCTGGGCGCATGAAGTCCCCCGGATGCTGCAAAGAGACCCAAAGGAGGTGAGAGAAGGTGAGTAGAAATTGTTATTTATTTTTCTTCACCTCCCCTGGGTGTCCATCTTTTATACTTTGGTGTCTAAAGAGATCCCAGAGTATAATAATTTAACCGTAATGCATGTTGCGGTGTTTATTTTAGCTCATCCGAGACCAATCGGAAATTGTTTTGTTTTGTTTAAAACTGAACAATTTGGAATATTCAGGTCAAACTTAGCTCAGAATGAATTGGTTTGCCCATCTTTTGTCCTGGATGTAGAACCCTCACAGATCTTGGGATAGGCCATGAATATTAGAAAGTGTATAACCCCTTTAAGGAGTAGAATCTTCTCTATTCTCCTTGTATGACTTAGAAGACACCACATCAGCTAGTGTCCATCCACCAGCTCAGGGAGAACTGAGAATTGGAGATAGAGCTTGTGGAGGAGAAACTACTAAAACTACAGAATATATAATCAGATAATGGCCAGATATAGTGTCCTGTATACAGACATAACAGTGTATCCTGACAAGTCATCCAAAAATTTAGGTACACTTTCAGTTTATTTCCTTTATATTGCACCAACATATTCTGCAGCGCTTAGCACTTCTTCTTCTTCTTCCACTCATATCTGGCGGTATCTGGTTCCTGCTGATGAATCACATCTATAAAAAGCATCATAAGTGACAATCTATACATTAGATTACTAATGCATATAAGGCACTGGTGAAAGCTTCAACAATATAATGTTCTTCCTACACACATTACCTGATACAATGACGCTCACTGTTACCGCACATCCCCTGTGAACACACCACTCCCCTGTCACTAGATGAATACCTGGGGGATATAGCCTAAGATGAACTCATATGGTAATATGTTCAGTATAAGGGATCCTGAATGCAGGAGTATAAAGCATTGACAGTCACCAGCTGATGTGCAACTACACGTCCCAGCAGTTAGAGTCATATTAGTACTTACATATGCAGGGACATAGCTATAGGGGTGCAGAAGTAGTATTTGAAAACATGTGCAAAGGTTCCCACTATATATGGAGACTGCAGTACTAAGGGCGAATGATAGGTGGGGGATATGGGGCTCAACAGCTTACACCTCTGTCCATACATGTCATAGAAGGTTCTGTGTCCTGGTTGCTTAACATTTGCTCTATATTATTCCAAATTTCATCCCTTTGGAGTCCATGCTTGCTTTTGTCTTCATTATATAAATCTGGAAAGTGACGAGAAAAAAAGTTACAAATATGCAACATTTTTAACACCAAAAATTGATATGTGTATATGTGGCAGATGTCAGGGGAGAGTTAGGAGACCTCCATACACATTAGATGGTGGCCAGTCCTGCGGAGATGAATGGGAATGGATGATATACATCTATCGTGTATGGCCAGCTAACTGATTTCTATCTGAACTCCTAGAATATTCTGTAGAATCTTGACTCATTTCCGGGAACCACAATGAGATGTTATGGAATACGCTGTATGTCAGCGCTGCTATCTATATCCTGTAATAAGTGGCAGATGTCAGGGGAGAGTCAGGAGGCCTCTATATATTGGGATCAATGGGCTTAGACAATATTCATCTATAGTGTATGGCCAGTTAACTGATTTCTATCTGTACTCTTAGAATTTTCTGCAAAATCTTGACTCATTTCCCGGAACCACAATGAGATGTTATGGAACACGCTGTACGTCAGTGCTGCTATCTATATCCTGTAATGAGTGGCTGAGGATCCTCCATTTATTATTACTCCTTTGTAGATAATTATCAGCAAACAGAACAGCAAAAGATGTCACCAAATGTATATACATATTTATGAGCCCCCCACAGCTCTGTAACCAGCCCCCTCCCCACAGCTTGTCTAAGGGAGACTATTATAGGCACATTTATCTATCTAACATCAGACGTAACATCAAGCACCCTGACAGGTAGAAAATCCAGAGCTTTACTCAATGCAGTCTAACATTTCCAGTAATGTGAATGGTATACAATGTGAGTGATATACAATGTGATTGGTATACAATGTGAGTGATATACAATGTGATTGGTATACAATGTGAGTAGTATAGAATGTTAGTAACATACAATGTGAGCGACATAAAATGCCAGTATGCCAATCACATTGCTGGAGATTTTAAACTGTGTTGCATAAGGCTCAAGTTTTTCTTGTAAGCTCAAGAGAGGTCTGTTTATTTAGTGTAGGGTCTCCTCCTGAATGAGGTCACCTAATTGGGGCTTCTTACTGTTTGATCAAATATGTATAACCAAGAACCTCTAATTTATATGTGTAGTTTATAGATAATATTAGATTATTTATATGTGCCAATAATATCAGTAATGCAATAATCATCTCTACCCTTTATATGTCCCGGTGCTTTGGGCAGAGGCTGCTGCATTTTTAGAACATATATATATATATATATATATATATATATATATACATACAGTATGTTCTGTGCTGTGTGCTTTCTGATTAAATGAGTTCTAGCTCCACAGTTATGTATATGGTATATGTGAGTATTGAAGGTTTCAGTCTTATATATATATATATATATATATATATCTGGATTCATGCCCATACCCGTTCACATATATATATACAGTATATATTGTAGTATTCCTGTTCCAGTCGGTTTCGTGCACATGTCTACTCTAAGTTTCCTCGCATAGTGATTTTGTTGGAACATGACCCCGGGCGCTGAGCTTATTGATTCTGCTGTCGGCCTGTGCTCACTGTCTACATGAATGGCCGTGGAACTGAAAGCTAAGACCCAGATCAGACATGATTTTCCATTGTTTTGTTCCATCTCTCGGTTAATCATACTCCAAGATTCTAGATTTAGACTGTGGGTACATAAGACAACATGGGTGATTTTAGGAGTATCATCAAACCACATTGGTGAGGTCCATGCACTGACCATTCCATTCTTAGGTCCAAAATCCTTGGCTGATTTATTTCATAATAATATCTTTACAGTGTACCCCAATTATAAAAAAAATACATAAGTGAATAGTGCAAGTGAATGTAAGAAACCTTACAATATATTGTATTAAAGAAATCTGTTTCCTTCTCCCATTATCTGGTTGAGTTACTTACTTACATAGAAGCCTATGGAGATGGAGGAGGAGGCTGCTGGAAAAGACACACAAATAAGTGCAGCTGCTACACTCTGCTATACTGTGGGTGAGGGAAAGTTCTTCTGACACGGCTGTATCTTTAAGACTCTATGTGTCTCCATAGGCTTCTATATGTGAGCTCATTATGGAGTACTGAAACAAAGAAGCAGTTTGAAGGAAAATATGGAGGGCAAAAACCTGATACGTGGAAAAGGAAACAGATGAAGAGTGGTTTTATCATTGTAGGTACACTTTAAATTATACAATCCACTAGAGGGAGCTCTACTGCACACTGTACTGGGTATGAATTCCACTGTAAGCATGCTACGCTCCCTCTAGTGGTGGCTAAAGGAAGCCAAAATATTATCATTTTACTCTGTACCTCTGCAGGGGATTTGGATCTGATAGAGCCCCGGACTCTGTATAGATATATTAAAACATAAATCAGCACTGGACAGGCGATAACTTTCTATTTGGAGAGTGAGGTATCTCCATGCACCAGTTGCTGCTTTTTTATTTGGGCTTTGCTGGTCTAAGAATCAGGCCATATTCCCACCCCATGATGTTCTGTGCTGCACTGATTTTCCTCCATATGGTTCTCACATACACAAACATGTCTTCCCTGGAGACCTCCTGCCTCCTCCTCCTCTTCTTACTCAGCTATCAAGTCTTCTTATCCCACTGGGATCTGTTTCCACAATAGAGCAAAATATAAAGTGAGAATTCACCATCAGCGGGACCTAGATGTGCTGCAGAGAGTCACAGCCGGCCGCCATATCACACATGTTCTATAGGTAATGTATGTATACTATATAAGTGTACTGGAGGATGAGGAGGGGCAGATCTCTCACCGAGATGAAGTACATTGATTAGATTGATAGATTTCTACATTATGTAGTTATTATTAATCCTCTTAAAAATGTTTGAATGGAATAACAATGTATGTCATTGAGGCAGGTCCATAGACGGCAGTGACAGGGCAGGTGTAAGAGACAGCCAATGTTGTCTTAAGCTTCATTTGTCTGTATAAACTGTTAATGTTGAATGTATTTCTGTGATTCTGTTCCTTTAAGACAGCAGCCATTGTAATTGTGACATGATGCTGGAGTGAGAACCCCCCTTTTATGTCAGCCTGCCTGTTCTGCAGACAGAGTGTGAGCAGAGAAGCAGGAAGTGACGAGACAGAGAGCAGCAGCCATCTTAGCAAGTGTTGTATTGAACTGGTGTGGAGATTTTTCTGTACAGCTAAGCTGTATCTTGGTCCAGAGACAAACAGAGTGTAAAGAGACAACAGGACTAGTGAGTCCACGTGAAAGGAACTGTACTCAGTGGCTGATCAGTGAGACTGACATTGTGACTGTGTATATGGATACCACAGATAGAGACTCGCAGTGCTGTTGATGTACTGGACGGCACCTGCTAAATCCCGGCTTACATCCCAGCTCAGTGTATGGATTCTGCAGGACTGTCAGTGTGCTGAGTGGAATCTGCTGTTGGATTACATTGCATTCAGTTGGTTTCCCTGTCTGTTAAAGAGGACTTCATTTCTCCCAAGATCCTGATAACCGTGAGGAGAGGACACTTCACTATAAAAGAAAGGACCGACTTTGGGCCCCACCGCGCGCTTCTACGGACTGTAAGCGGTCCACCTGGACCACTGGGGAAAAGGGGGTGCACCCAAATGTGAAGTCAGGGTCAGTTAGGGATAGTTTTGAGTATATTGTTCATTCAGTGTCCATACTGCAGAAGTGGACAGAGTAAAAGTAGAAACCATTGCAGAATTTGCCTTGAAATTGTTCATGCTATATTGTATATTTTGCTTGTCTTTAGCCCTGTCATTTTACCTTTAACTAACCTTTATTAACTTATAGTAAATATATATTTTTTTCTTGAACTACCGCGTGTGCGTTCATTTCTGGTTGCGGAGTCCAAACCACCTGCCTTGCTCTCGGTTCACAAATTGGCGTAGTCGGCAGGATCCGCTTACCAGAATGGACGGTGACGCACCCGTTCGGGAGAATGGTGCTGGAGGAAGAATGCCAGCAGGGGCTATAATGAGTCAGTTAGCTAAATTTGATGGCAATAATATGTCAGTGAGTATGTGGGTGGAACAGATACGAATGATACAGCGAATGTACCAGACCGCACCAGAAGTACTAGTAGAGCTAGCAATATTGACATTACAAGGGGATGCTAAGACCACGGTGATACTGAGGCCATTTGAACAAAGGCAGACATTTGAGCAAGTAGTCCAGATTCTAGAAACCATCTATGGAGAAACTGCATTGCTGGGGTCTCTGCAGGCTCGGTTCTTCCAGAGGGTACAACAGGAGAATGAAAGCCTTCCCCAATATGCAAATGCCCTACAAGAACTGCTCCGAGATATTCAAAGGAAGGAAAGAGGGGGCTCGCCAGCCTTCTGTAACCCTGATCGGACTCTCCGTGACCAGTTTGTCCTGGGGATACGTGACGGCAGTTTAACTGTGACTATGCAGGATTTTATACGACGAGAGACTGATGCTAAATTCCATGATGTACAGGTAGAGGCCATCTCCCGTGCCAATAGTATGGTCCCGAGGCCGCAGACCGCAGTTGGAGTTACTTTGTCACAGGGGGCTAGTTCTGGCTCAGAGACAGTAGAAAAAGGGACGGTTAAAGAAATTCTCACAGTAATGCAGAAACTGCAAGAACAAATGGAACACTTGCACACTCGTTGTGATGAGCAGTCTATGAAAATTGCAGACTTCCAGAAGACTGGAGATGAAAGGGTGAGCCATCCACACCCAGCAAGTCAGAATCACCCACCACCCCGCTGGAGGGGTGAGGATAGGACCTACCGAAGGGGTCCAAATCATTTAGTGCAGTGCTCAGGAGAAATCGAAGGGGCTTACCGAAGGGGCCCAAACAGATGGCCAGAACGACGGGGAATACGCTGCTGGGAGTGTGGACGGATGGGCCACGTTGCTGCTAGATGTCCAGAGCAGCGACAAACTTATGAGAGACCGCCGTTAAACTGAAGTCCCCTGCTGCTGAAGGGCGTGTAGTAGGGGAGACTGACAAGGAGACTATGTGGGGAGAATGCCCTGATGATGACCTGATCGCTGCAAGTCCTGTCATACAGGTGGAAATGGAGGGTATTCCGGTTACCGGGATGATTGACACGGGTTCCCAAGTAACGACCTTGAGTAGAGACTGTTATGAACGGTACTTCCGGCAACATGTGAAATATGATCCCCATACATTCGTACGAGTGGTCGCAGCTAACCAGTTACCAGTGCCGGTCGTGGGAGTGGCCTGGATGAATGTCCGGGTATGTGGCCAAGATCTAGGTAGGAAAGGCATTGTGGTGGTACAGGAGTCACATGAAGTAAAGGTCCCTGTCATTTTGGGGATGAATGTGTTAAAAGAATTAGATCAGATCCTCTTTGAAAAGAAAGGTCACGGTTATTGGAAAGAAACCCCGGGAATTAGGTTAATTTAAATGGGGGGTGGGGGCGGGGGTGGGGGCCGGGCGGGGAAAATTTTTTTATTTTCGGGGGGGGGGGTTTTTTTAGTGCCGGCCGACAACACCCCACCACCCCCCAAAAAAAAAAAAAAAGGGGGGGGGGAGGCAGAGGTGGATAGCCCGAATGTCTACATTCAATTACCGCATTAAGTATCGGTCCAAGACAGAGAACCAAAATGCTGACAGATTCTAGGGGGTGGCCCCCCGCCCCCCCCCAGAAGAGGGGTTGGAGATGGGGGGGGGTGTGTGGGGGCCGCCTAAATCCAGATTTTTTTACCCCCCCTCCCCCCCTTTAAATTGTTGGAGGATGAGGGGAACTGAAATGCCCCTTTTTTTGGGCCCCCCCGCAAGGGGGAGGGACCCAAGAGAGAGCGGAGCGGTGGGGGTTGGGCGTTGTGGATGGGGTGAAAGAGGGCAGAGAGGGAGGAGAAAGAGAAAAAAGAGAACGAGAAACATGATATATATTGTGTGGTAAGTAGGGGAGAGAGAGAGAAAATAAAAAAAGGATTCTTTACCTTTATTATCTATCTATTTTCTTTAATTGTTGTTATATAATAATGTGTTGTGTATTGTGTTTTGTCCTTGTTCGGGCAGTTGAGGCTCATAATAAGAATGGACATTTTGGTCATGAGAAGACCTTTCGTTGGTTACAGCGACTGATTTACTGCCCTGGTCTTCGTCAAATGGTCGAAGAAGTATGCCGCAGCTGTCGAACTTGTGAGATCCATAAGGCAATAGAACAGAGAGCTCCCCTGCAAACCATCGTGACCCAGGAACCTTTAGAAATCGTCATGATAGACTATCTAATGGTGGGCCCATCCAATAGCGGACACCAGTATTGCCTCGTAATGGTGGATCACTTCACCAAATTTGCGGTGGTAACCGCCACCAAGGACCAGACAGCTGAGTCAGCAGCTCGTGCTCTGTGCCAAGATTTCATTCGAGTATATGGGTGCCCCCAACGCATCCACTCCGACCAGGGCGCCTGCTTTGAGGGACACGTAATGAAAGAAGTTCAACGTATCTACGGGATAAAGAAGTCGCACACGACTCCATACCACCCTCAGGGAAATGGGGCCTGTGAAAGATTCAACAGAACTCTGCTACAGATGCTGCGGACTCTGGAGGAAGACAAGAAGTTACAGTGGCCTCAGTTCTTGTCTGAAATGGTGTGGGCCTATAACAATCAGGTCCATTCTACAACGGGGTACTCTCCTTATACACTTCTCTTTGGGCGGTCTGGGCGAAGTATAGGAGAATTA